>PUFA01000475.1:0-340804 GCA_003508835.1 Eonycteris spelaea | reverse complement strand
CTTACACCCAGAAATAGCATAGAAAAATTCCTTTGACAAACCATGTATTCTGATTTTTTTAAAATATTTTTTATTTTTCAATTATAAGTTGGCAGACAATATTATACTGGTTTAAGGTGTACAGCACAGTGATTAGAGATCTAACTTACATAGTGATCAACCCAATAAATCTAGTACTCCTCTGTCCACTTCATATTTTTATTATATTATTGACTATACTCCTTATGCTATACTTTATATGTCCATGACTATTTTGTAACTACCTATTTGTATTTTTAACCTTTTCCCCCTTTTTCACAAACCCCCTAAACCCCCTTATCATCTGGTATTCCTCAAAATATTCTCTGTATCTATGAATTTGTTTCCATTTTTTGTTGATATAGTTGTTATTTATTTTGTTCTTCAGATTCCACATGTATGTCAAATCACATGGCATTTGTCTTTCTCTATATGACTTACTCCATTCAGCAGAAAAAATTCCCTAGGTTCATCATGCAATACCTTTTTCTATCTCTTTACTTTTAGTCTGTTTATGTCTTTTAATCTGAAGTGAGTCTCTTGCAGGCAGCATATGTAAGGGTCTTGTTATCATATCCATTCAGCCATCCTATCTTTTGATTGGAACATTTTAATTTTGAAGAACTTGTTGATAGATACGAGTTATTGCCATTCTTCATTTGTGTGTGTGTATTTTAAATTAAGTTTATTTGGGTAACATTGGTTAATACAATCATATATATTTTCAGGTGTACATTATCATTTGACATCTGTATATTCTATTGTGTGTTCATCACCCAAAGTCCAGTTCCCTTCAGTACCAGATATTTGGTCCCTTAACCCACTTCACTCTCCCCCACCCCCTATATTTGACCCCTTTACCCCATCTACCTCCCACCTCCTCACCCGCCCAGCTAGTAACCACTAAGTCTATAGTCCATGTCCATGAGTCTCTGAATGTTGTTCTGCTCATTTGTTGCTTTTAGGTTTATATCCACATATAAGTGATATCATGTGATTTTCACTTTTTCTCTGGCTTATTTTGCTTAGCATGATTATCTCAAGGTCCATCCATGTTGTTGCAAATGGCAGTATTTCATCTCTTCTTATGGCTGAGTAATATTCCATTATATGTATGTACCACAGCTTTTTTCCATCATCTATCGTAGGGCACTTTGGTTGCTTCCATGTCCTGGCCACTGTGAATAATGCTGCTATGAACATCGGTGTGCAAATATCTTTGGTATAAGTTTTCAAGTCTTTGGGGTAAATACCCAGTAGAGGGATTGCTGGATCATATGGTAGATCAATTCTTAGTTTTTTGAGGAAACTCCATACTGTTTTCCATAGTGGCTGTACCAATTTGCAGTCCCACCAGCAGTGTATGAGGTTCCTTTTCTCCACATCCTCTCCAACATTTGTTATTACTTGTCCTGTTGATTATAGCTATTCTAACAGGTGTGAGATGGTATCTCATTGTGGTTTTGATTTGCATTTCCCTAATAGCTAGTGATGTTGAGCATCTTTTCATAATTTGTTGGCCATTTGTATGTCCTCTAGGGAAAGTGTCTGTTCAGGTCCTCTGCCCATTTTTGATTGGATCATTTTTTTTTGTTGTTGTTATTGAGTTGTATGAGTTCTTTGTGTATTTTGGATATTAGGCCCTTATTGGAGGTGTTGCTTGCAAATATATTTTCCCATTTGATGGTTGTCTCTTTACCTTGTTGATGGTTCTTTTTGCTGAGCAGAAGCTTTTTAGTTTGATGTAGTCCCATTCATTTTTGCTTTTACTTCCCTTGCCTTTGAGGTCAAATTCATAAAATCCTCTTTAAGTCCAAGGTCCTTGAGTTTAGTTCCTATGTTTTCTTCTATGCATTTTATTGTTTCAGGTCTTATATTCAGGTCCTTAATCCATTTTGAGTTAATTTTGGTGTGTGGTGATAGACAACAGTCTAGTTTCATTCTTTTTGCAGGTGGCTTTCCAGTTTTCCCAGCACCATTTATTGAAGAGGCTTTCCTTTCTCCACTGTATGTTTTTGGCTTTTTTGTCAAAAATTATTTGCCCATATAAATATGGGTTTACTTCTGGACTCTCGATTCTGTTCCACTGGTCCATGTGTCTGTTTTGCTGCCAATACCATGCCGTTTTGATTACTGTTGCTTTGTAGTATTTTGAAGTTGGGCAGAGTGATGCCTCCAGCCTTGTTTTTTTTCTCAGGATGGCTTTGGCAATTTGGGTCTTTTGTGCTTCCATACAAATCTGATGATTTTGTTCTATTTCTTTAAAAAATGCCGATGGATTTTGATGGGATTGCATTAAATCTGTATAATGCTTTAGGTAATATGGTCATTTTAACTATGTTGATTCTTCCAATCCAAGAACAGGAATATTTTCCATTTCTTGTATCTTCTTTGATTTCTTTTAAGGGTCTTATAGTTTCATTATATAGGTCCTTCAATGTTTTGTTAAATTTATTCCTAGGTATTTTTTCTTATTCAGGTATTTTTTCTTTGTTTGCAATTGCAAAAGGAATTATTTTTTCCACTTCTTTTTCTGACACTTCATTATTAGAGTATAGAAAGCTATGATTTTGAACATTGATTTTGTATCCAGAGACTTTATGTATTTGTTATTGTTTCTAGTAGTGTTCTTCTTGAGTCTTTTTGGTTTTCTAGGTAGATAATCACTTCATCTTCAAATAGTGACAGTTTGACTTCTTCGTTTCCTGTTTGGATGCCTTTTACATCTTTCTCTTGTCTGATTGTACTCACTAGGATTTCTAATATTATGTTGAATAGCAGTGGTGATAGTTGACAGCCTTGCCTGTTCCTGATCTTAGAAGGAAGGACGTTAGTTTTTCACCTTTAAGTATAATGGTTTGGCTGAGTGTTAGTCATAGATGGCCTTTATTATGTTATGGTACTTTCCTTCTATACTAAATTTGTGGAGTGTTTTGATCATTAATAGATGCTGTATCTCGTTGATGGCTTTTCTGAATCTATTGATATGATCATATGATTCTTTATGTTTTAATTTGTTTATGTGGTGTATCACATTAATTGATTTGCGTATGTTGAACCATTTGTGCCTCTGGGATGAAGCCCCACTTGATTGTGGTGTATAATCTTTTCAATATTGTTCTGTATTCCATTCGCTAGTATCTTATGATCAGAGAACATGGTTGTTTATGAATTCAACCCTCTTATATTTATTGAGGCTATCTCTGTGTTCCAGTATGTGGTCAATTCTTGAGAATGTTCCATGTGCACTAGAGAAGAATGTATAAGCAACTGTTTTGGGATTGAAGGCTCTGTAAATGTCAATTATGTTCAGTTGGTCTAATGTGTCATTTAAGGATGTTAGTTCCTTATTGTATTTCTGTTTGGATGATATGTCCATATCTGACAATGGGGTATTTTAGGTCCCTACTATAGTAGTGTTTTGGTCTGTTTCTCCCTTTAGTTTGTTTGTAATTGCTTTACATATTTCAGGGCTCCCTGAGTGGGAGTATAGATATTAATGTGTTATGTCTCCTTGGTACATAATTTCCTTTACCATTATGAAGTATATCTCAGTATCTTTCTTTACCTTTATTATTTTTAAATCTATTTTGTCTGATATTAGTACTGCTACTCCTGCTTTTCTCTGAATGCCATTTGCTTGAAATATCATTTTCCACCCTTTCACTGGGAGTCAATATTTGTCTTTGGACTGAGATGTGTCTCCCTGGAGGCAGAATATGGTTGGGTTTTGTTTTTTGATCCATTCTGCAACTCTTTGCCTTTTTATTGGTTTAGTTCAGTTCATTTATTTTTAGGGTAATTATTGAAATATGAGGTCTTCTTATAGCCATTTTATCTTTTGCTATGTGGTAGCTCAGTGTTTCCATTGCTTCCTTGTCCTTGAATTTCTGTTTTCCTTATTTGGTTGGCTTTTGTGGGTTTTCCCTCTGGTCTTCTTGTTTTATGTTATACTTCAGTTCTGAATCTTTGGTGTTGTTACCATTATGAATATGTAAAGGATAGTTATATATATATAGTCATCCATTTTCTTCTGCATGTGCCTTATCTCCATTCCCTTTGTGAATTTGGATCTTTGAATCTCCCCTTTCAGTCATTGTTATCTCAATTTGTTCCTATGTTGCTGAATGTTCATTACTATCTTGTTATAACAATTCTCTTTTATTATTTAAGCTTATAATGCCTTGTCTTAGTAAGGGTTGCAGTCCTCCTGCTTCTATTTGCCTGATAGTCACTTTACCTAATTATGTATTTTTTTTTGTCATTGTATTTCCCATGTGTATGACTCGTAGTGGAGAATTCCCTCAATTTTTGTATGTCTGGAAAGGTCTTAATTTCTCCTTCATATCTAAAGGAGAGCTTAGCTGGATACATTATTCTAGGCTGGTAGTTCCTTTCACTTAATAGTTTAAATATTTGATTCCATTCCTTTCTGGCTTGTAAGGTTGTGCTGAGAAGTCAATGATAATCTAATGGGTTTTCCTTTATGTTACCTTTTCTTCTCCCTGGCTGCCTGAGAATTCTATCTTTGTCATTGATTTTTGATAACTTTAATACAATGTGTCTTGGTGAAGGCCTTTTTGGGTTGAGATAATTGGGTGTTCTGTTGACTTCTTGAATTCCAAGCTCCAGCTCATTCCTTAGATTTGGGAAATTCTGTCACTATTTGTCTGAAAATGCTTTCTAGTCCCTGCTCCTTTTCCTCACCTTGATAATGCCCATTATTCTTATGTTTCCTCTCCTGATGGTATCAGCTAGTTCTTGTATTTCTCTTTCATTATTTTTCATTCTTTGGTTTCTCTTCTTCCTTCTGATTTATTTCTAGATTTCTGTCTTCGATATCACTGATCCTTTCCTCCATTTGGTCGACTCTATTTCCCAAGCTTGCTATTTCATTTTTCAACTCTTGCAGTGTGTTCTTTATCTCCAGAAGTTCTATTTGGTTCTTTTTGAGGGTTTCAATCTCCTTGCTCTGCTCATCTAGTTGTTTTTTCAATTCCTGAAATTGTTGATTGATTTGGATCTCATTGAGTTTTTTCAGAAGTACCATCCTGAATTCTCTGTCATTTAAGTTGCATATTTCTATGTCTGTAAGCTTATTTTCTGGAGATTTTTCTCTTTCTTTCTGAGATGCCTTGTCACCTTGGTTGTTCATGGTGTTTAATGGACTATTTCTCCACTGGGCATTAATGGAAGTGTATTCTGCTGTTTTTCCAAAGAGATTTATTATATAAAGGTCTCTCTTTAGCCTGTTGCAAAGAAGGCACTTTTCTTTTGGTTTCCAGTGGCGGTGTCTAAGCCTTTGGATCCCTGCTTTATATAAAATCTTAATAATGCTTTTTAAAATTTCTTGTAGATATTTAATCACTCTTGCTACCCTCAGTTTCAGTCCCTGTGTGTCAGCAACAGTCTCAGTAGTGCTTGCTCTGGTTCCCCTAGGACTTTGCAGTAATCGGTCTCGAAGGGTATGGGAGAGGGGCCCTCTGGGTTGGGTGTTGAGGGCTGCAGCTCAGCCTTGGTTTTGCAACCACAGCTGGCAAAAAGCAACTTTTGTTCCTCTGCAGTCCCAACCCACTTCTCTGCTTTCTGCCCTGAAGACTGGGCCCTGCAGCTTTCCCAGGCAGGGCTATTCGGGGAACTTACAGCAGGAACTCACCACTCCTTCTCCCTCCTCCTCCTCTACAGGGAGCTCTGGCAGCTGCTAGAGGCAACTTCTTTATTACTCCCGGTCTACCACTGGACACCCGACACCCGGGTTTCTGACCTGTGGTAGCTCTTGTGCACAGATCACAAGCTCAGATGTGCTGGTGTGCAGTTTGGGTGTTTTTTGTTGAGTTTTAGATGTTCAGCTTATTGTTGTTTCAAAGGGAGAGATCTGGGTACGTCCCTCACTCCGTCATGTTTCCAATGATCCCGGGCACTTTTTAAGTTGCTGTGTTTTATCTGGAATTTAGGGTGAATGTTTGTGAGTGATTGAGTCTATCCTGGGCTCAGTAAGAGGCACTTTGGTCTACAGCAGTCTTCTGTTTCACCTGGATAGAATCTCTACTGATTTTCATAGCCATATGTTGTGGGGACTCTACTTCTTGCCACAGGTTCTCTGGGTTGTGGACCCCTTGCTCTTCAGAGGGGACCTCCACAGCTGAGATATCCCTTAATCATTCTTAATCATCACCCGTGGGTGTGGGACCAGCCCATTTCCTGTCTCTACCTTTCCTACTAGTCTCAATATGGATTCTTATTTAGTTATAGGAGTTTCTATTCAGCTAGCTTTCAGTTTGTTCTTAAAGATGGTTGTTCTATAATTTACTTGTAATTTTTGATGTAGTCATGGGAGAGGGCAAGGACTGCATTTACTTATTGTTCCATCTTGACTGGAAGTCTTGGTACACATTTTTATATGACAAATTCTCTATATATTTTGGCTTGATATACTTTACCAGATACATGATGCAAATTTCATCTCCCAGCCTGGTTTTTCAACTTCTCTCTTACTGATGAATTTCGATAAGTAGTAGCTACAAATATATCATCATATGAGTCAAGTTATAATTTTCTCCTTTCTATGTTGAGTTTTATTGTATCAAAAGAAAAATTATCTTCATTGTAAGCTTCTCTTTCAACATTTAAAATATTTTTGTTATAGGTGGCATATAGTATTATATTAGTTTTAGGTGTACAACATAGCGATTTGACATTTATATGCCTTATGATGTGATCACCATAAATCTAATAACCATCTTTCACCTTGCAATGTTATATATTATTGAATATATTCCTTGTGCTGTACATTACAACCTCATGGCTTATTGAATTATCTTTGATTTCTCCACAAAGGTTAGCAACTTTCATCCAATTAATAAACAGGAAAATACATCTTGGATTTCAGGACTGTTTTTGGAATTAAATTAACTGTACTGCTCTCAATACAGTTAACATTTTGCCACCTCTGGAATTAAAAATTCCAGTGACAGCCTTATGGATTTGCCTTTAAGTAGATAATTATGGCTGAACTCATTAATTAGCAAGAGTCCTTGGGGATGTGTGCCTTCTTATGGGTCATAGTGAGAGGTGCAGTCATACAGAAATGAGCTCATTATGGAATGATTTGTAAGGACACTGGAACCTGTCTGGCCCCATTTTTAATTTCAGCTGTGACAGAATTCCTGGTTTAGCTTACATAAAATCACATAGGAGCAGAAAGGAGAGATGCAGAGAGTAGTAGTGGCTGATATATCTATCACTATTTGTTTTTCTGAAAGGCCCCAGGATTGAACATGGGTGAGCTTTGTTTTCACACTCCCTTCCATCCCCTCATGAGATATTTAATGCCACAAAACTTTTCAAGCATTTATTCAGCAATAGAAACAATCCTCCTGCATTTTTGTGTTGAGCCACTGTGTTTTGCTTCTTATTATAAAAGACCTGAGAAGAAATACCCTGGTGGTTCATTAATATGTTTAATCTATAAATACAGATTTATATTTTAGAGGTGACACTTTTTTCATCAAAAGCATGGTCTGTCTTCTCTCTTTTATGGCTCAGAAACCATTTGCTCATCAGAGAGAGGCAAAATAATATTTGTTATTATTAGTCCTTGAGTGAAAATATTGGCCAATATGTGTGGTCGTTGTGTGCCAGCTGTGATCTACATGGTTCCACATGTGTTCACTCATTTATCCTCAAAACAACTCTACAAGGTTACACTGCTACAATTTTTATTCCTATTTAAAGATGAGAAAATGGAGGCCCACAGATGTTGTGTGGACCTGCAAGGCTCCCCAGCTGGCACATTGCACTGAGGCTTTTGGAGAAAGTCTGCTACTCACCCTGCACTGAGCCAACTCTTCAGAGCTAGCTGACATCCACCAAATCCTGAAGGTCCAGTTTACAGTATGACCAGCAGTTTACAGATGTGAATGTATTGGGTTCTTCTCACCAGGCGCCTATACACAGATATCATCATTCTGGGCACTTATGGACTGTTGTTTGCTGAGTTTGGAACCCGCTATGTCTTATTTAGGGCACTGAGGTACAGTGGGGCAGCCCTCCTGACACTGTTGATGGTAGGTTTCTGGTCTCAACCAGGTAACAGAGGAGATGAAGTTGAAGCCTAGGGAAGGTGGAGGAGGAACTGAAGTTGCTTATGACAGGGATGAAAACAGGCGTAGCTCTCTCACACAGCAGTGGGAAGCCATAGAAAGTTGTAGAAGGAGATTTTGTTTCCAGAATTTTCAAGGGATTCCTCTTGGCCAGTGCTGAGGTGTCAGCCACATTCACCCTCACAGTTTGGTCCTCTGAACCCCTCCCACCTAGCACCTTGAAAAGTCTCACCTTTGCCCTTAGTGAGGTCAATCACGGCTGCAGAGAAAGCCACAACAAACTAGATGTTTGGTGCTGAAAATAGCTTTATTCAATGCCCTCATGTTTGCAGGACCAGGGGCTAGAAATAGGCCTGCAATGACCCAAACCTAGCTATGCAGTGCACCCTATACAACCAAAACCACAGCTTTCTGCTCATGTAAGGGGAAATCCCAAGCTTAGGGAGGCTGTTCCCCATTAAAGATATCTTTGCATAGTTCTCTGAGTCCTTTCATAATTACCTTTCCATCACATAAGATGACCCAGCTGTAGCCCCCTCCTCACCAGTGAACCCTGGTCCCTTCATCTTAGGGCCAGGTAAGAAAGGTGAGCAGAGAGAAGAGGGGTAAGGAGGGATCAGAGAATGAGCCATGCCTGCAGGGGTCCTGCAGCTACCTGCAGACCCCTCCCAACCACAGCCCATCCTCTCAGACTCAGAGGCCCTTGAGCTGACAAATGCAGGATGCTAAGGGTGTCCAAGCTGAACCCAGGCAGCTGGAGTAGCAGGAGAGTCAGGAGGGGGAAACAGAAGCTCCTGCAGGGAAATATGCTTATGCATTCTGTATGCACAGCTCTGGACCATGTATCTTGTGTGGTTTTAGGGAATTCATATGTGCTATGTGTGTATGCGTATGCCTGTGCACATAGCACAGAGCCATGGTTCCCAAACCAAATTACATGTTAGAACCCCCTGGGAGAGTATAGAGAATCTGAAAATTTCTTACACTGAAGATGGAAGGTCAGATTTATACATCCATTCAGGAATCTGTCAGCATCACTCCTAGGTATCTATTCCACAGACATTTGAACGCATGTTCACCAAAAGATATGTACTAGATGCTCGTAGTGGCACCATTCATGATAGCCAAACTGGAAAGTACTCAAATGTACATTGAGTGAAATAGATAAATACTGGCAATATGTTTACACACTGGGATATTGTTCAGCAGTGTAAGTGAATGGCCATTCTGAGAGCACTTCCACTCTAGTGAGGCCCTGACCTCCTCTCCCATGCCTCCAAAGAGTGATCAATATAGGAAGGAGGAACTCGGCCCAGTCCACAGTGACTATGCAGCTAGTTTCTGTCTCCTCTTCCACCCTAAACAAGAAAGGCCTTTGTATTCATCTCCCCTAAGGGTAAGAGAACAAAGCCAGCCCAGAAGATAGCCCCAGGCCAGGACTGAGTTCCATCAGTCAGTCAACTCTGTCTTGTCTCACCCCATGGGAAACCAGGTAGTGCTGGGGTCAACCTCCTCACAGGGCTATTGTATTGGGACAGAGGGGGAATAGAGGCGCTCTTTGTGCTGGGATGGACTTTCTGCTCCCTCCCCTATCCAGCTCAGGACACCTCAGAAAAGGGGTCCTTGGGCTGTGGATTTGTACTGTGTCATTATTCTGCCACATGGTTCCATGCTTCCAGAAAGGGGACATCAGTTGTGTCCTTCCAGTATTCACCTGCCTGTCTTGATATTTTTCTGCAAGTTCACACAACCCTGTTTGGTGTACCTGATTCAAATGAAACAATATGAGAAATCCCAACTCCAGGGGTGGGTTTTCCAGGTCCCTTAATCACCATATTCCATTCCCCTGACTCCAGAGATTGGTTCACAGATAGTCATGTATCATAGATAACTGATCAATCAGTCCTAATTTTTTCCAGATTTATTGAGATTAATTGAATATAGGCCTGTGTAAGATTAGATACAATATGATGATTTGATAAACACTATAATATAAAAACCTATCCCAATAATGTCGTTAATACTGGTATTACCTCAGTTACTATTTGTGTGTGGGTGTTGAAAACATTTAAGTCTTCTCAGTAACTTACAAGTATAAAATAGAGTATATTATTAACTATAGTCACCATTCTGTACATTAGAGCTCCCAAATTATTAATATTATAACTGAAAGTTTATACCCTTTGATCACAATCACCCATTTCCCCATTCTCACTCCATGCCCCTGACAACCACCAGTCTATTGTTTCTGTAAATTAGATTTTTAATATTATTTTTAGATGCACATATAAGTGAGAACATATAGTATTTGTCTTTCTATGACTTGTTCAAATAGCATAATGACCTCAAGTTTCATGCAAGTTGTTTCAAATAGAATTTCCTCATTATAGCTGAAAAATATTCATATATGTGTATATGTGTGTGTGTGTATGTGTGTGTGACATTTCCTTTATCCATTCATCTGTTGACAGACTTTTAGGTTGTTTCCATATCTTGACTATTGTGAATAATGTTGCAATAAACATGGAGGTGCAGATATCTCTTTGAGATAGTAATTTCATTTCCTTCACATATATATATACACAGAAATAGAATTGCTAGATCATATGGTAGTGCTATGTTTAATTTTTTTGAATCCTCCCCTTTTCAGTCATTGCTGTCTCAATTTGTCCCTATACATGTGAAATGTTCACTGCTATCTGCTATAGCAAATCTTATTGTTTAAGCTTGTAATGCCCTGTTCTTAGTAAAGATTGCACTCCTCTGCTTCTATTTGCATGATAGTCACTTTACTCCTAGATATGTATTTTTTTTGTGGTCATTTTAGGTAAGCTGACCTTTTCCAATATTTCCTGTAATGCAGGCCTTGTAGTGAAGAATGCATATAACAAGACTTTATTATTTTTTATAGATGACTAATATTCCATTTTTGAGGAAACTCCATACTGTTTTCCATAGTGGCTGCATCAATTTTCATTCCCACCAACAGTGTAAATGGGTTCCTTTTTCTCCATATCTTTGCCAATATTTATTATCTCTTATCTTTTTGCTAATAGTCATTCTAACAGGTGTAATAATGATTTGTATTTCCATGATGATTAGTGATATTGAGCATCTTTTCATATATCTGTTAAACTGTTGGATATCTTCTGTAGGAAAATGTCTATTTAGTTCCTCTGCCAATTTTTATTGGATTTCTTTTATGTAGAGTTGTATGAGTTATGTATAACATATTGGAAATTGGCCTCTAATCTGATATAGCTTGCAAAATTTTTCCTCCATTCTGTAAGTTGCCTATTTATTCTAATTGCTTCTCTTGCTGTATAAAGTTTTTCAGTTTGATGTAGTTTCATTTGTTGATTTTTGCATTTGCTATTTGTGCTTTTGGAATCATATCCAAATAATCATTTCCAAGACCAAGGTGGAGGATTGTCTTCACTTTGTAATGTCTAGGAATTTTATGGCATCAGGTCTTATTTTAAGTATTTGATACTTCAGACCGAAGTACATAACATAAAACAGGAAGGACCAGGGAGTAAATCCACAAAAATCAACCAAAATTGAGAGAATTCTCCACTATGAGCCCACATTACATGAAATACTGAAAGGCATTACTATTTGGTTTCAGCTCACCTAAAACTAAATGACAGAAAAAATACATAATTAGGAATAAGGTGACTAGCAGGCAGAAGCAGAGAAGTGCAACCCTTACTAAGAACAGGACATTATAAGCTTAAGCAAAAAGAAGAGATTTGCTATAGCAAGATAGTAATGAATGTTATGCATACATAGGAACAAATTGAGACAACAATGACTGAAAAGGGGAAGATTCAAAGATCCAGATTTGCAAAAGGGAATGGAAATAAGGCACATGCAAAAAAAAATGGAGATATATATATAACTCTCCTTTACATATTCATAATGATAACCACATGCCAAACATTCAGAACTGAAGTATGTAATATAAAACAAGAAGGACCAGAGGGAAACCACAAAATTCAACCAAAATACAAAAACCGACACACAGGGACAAGGAAGCAATGGAAACACTGAGTTACAGAAAGCAAAAGATAAAATGGTTATAGGAAAACCTCAATATTTCAATAATCAGCCTAAATGTAAATGGACTGAACTCAACAATAAAAGGCAGAGTTGCAAATTGGATCAAAAAACAAAACCCAACCGTGTGCTGCCTCCAGGAGATACATCTCAGTTCCAAAGACAAATATAACTCAAAGTGAAAGGGTGGAAAATGATATTTCAAGCAAATGGCATTTAGGGAAAAGTGGGAGTAGTGGTACTAATATCAGATGAAATAAACTTCAAAATAAAAAAAGTAAAGAAAGATACTGAGGGACACTTCATAATGATAAAGGAATTATGTACCAAGAAGATGTTACACTTATTAAAATCTATGTTTCCAATCAGGAGTCCCAAAATATATAAATCAATTACTAACAGAACTAAAGGGAGAAACAGACCAAAACACTATCATAGTAGAGGATCTAAATATCCCACTGTCGTCTGTGGACAGATCATCAACAGAAATCAATAAGGAAAATAACATCCTTCAATGCCACATTAGACCAACTGGGCATAATTGACCTTTACAGAGCCTTTCATTCCCAAACAGCTGCTTTTACTTTCTTCTCTAGTGCACATGGAACATTCTCAAAGATTGACCACATAGAAATAAATGGGGTCCAAAACTTACCTAATTGAGCTTCATGTGGAAAAATTAACTAATTTTTATGAGTCAGCAAATTAAAGGGTATAGATAATAGAAGAAAATGCCCATTACATTATACAGAAAACATCCTCTGAACTATGGAGGTTTCTGTTGAGAAATCAGCTGACAGTCTTATGGGAGCTTCCTTGTAGGCAACTAACTGCTTTCTCTTGCTGCTTTTCAGAATCTCTCTTGTCTTTATCTTTTGGCATTTTAATTATGTGTCTTGGTGTGGGTCTGTTTGGGATCATCTTGTTGAGACTCTCTGCACTTCTTGGGCTTATATGTCTATTTTCTTTGCCATGTTAGGGAATTTTTTCAACATTATTTCTTCAAATAGATTTTCAATTCCTCACTTTCTTTCTCTTCTCCTTCTGTTATCCTATGATATGAATGTTGCTATGCTTGATGTCAGCTTTCATTGGGAAAATGCACTATGTTTTGGTGAGAGCTTTAAATTAGGCATGTTCTTTGTTCCTCTAAAGTCAGCTTCTAGGACCCAGCCCACCCTATACCTGCATGGTTCCTGGTTTGGCCTGCAGCCCAAACTTGGTGATCCATGCGTGTGCAACATATGCCTGGGCATCCAGGAATTCTCTAGGCCTGGGGGCTCTTAAGAAAGGTTTTTAACCATTGCATAACTCCCCAGATAAAGGGAGCCCCAACTTTTGGGGAAATGTTGTAAGGTAGTTTTTTAAAGCAGCCACAGTCCAGTCAGTCTGCATTTGGACTTGCCCCTTATGTGGTCTTCAGCTCCTCCAGCCATCAAGACACCCAGATGTCTCTTATTAGAGAGAACCTTGGCTGGGCTGTCCAGTTTTCTTCTAGAAAGGCGGTATTAGATAGGACAAGGGTCTCAAGATCTGGGCAATTCTTTACTTAAATGCTATTCTTGCTGAATGTTAAATGTAGCACAGTATTTTACAGAACAGGATGAGCTTGACAGGAACCCAACCAGATAAGTATGGCCAACTGCAAAGAAGAAATCAACATGTAATTACCCACATAGTATATATAAGCAATGGCTAAACCTTTCTTCCAGGACATAGAGCTTTCAATGTGAATACCCTGTCTTCTTTACTTGATACAAGTAAATAAAACTGCCTAATGACAACCACATCTCATTCTTGAATGGAACACCCCAAGCAAAGAACCTCTTGAGTTCAGTAACAAAAGTCCACATTCTCCCAGCTTGGTATTCAGGGAAGAAATACATGTGTGTGTAGGTTAGGGCTTTTAATGAAACCTAAACCTCCTACCCCAAAAGCCAGTATTTGGGACTTGGCATGTGCCTACACCTACCCGCTTTTTGTGCCTCGCTCCCAGGACCTATGTAGTTGGCACATATGCAATAGGCACCTATGCTGCCAGAAGCCCTCCAGGCCTGCGGGGCTCTTTGGTGTGTTTCCCATTTCCCTGCATAGTCCCAGCAGCATAAAGGATATGTAGGGGAAACTCTCATATGTGTAGGTGAGGGCTTTTAATTAGGTCTATGCCTTGTCCTTCAAGAGTCAGCTTCTGTGACCTGGCCTCACCCTTGAGTGACCTTATATGGGTAAAAAAATATACAGGGGAAAAAAAAAGAAAAGGCAGTCTTGCTTCATATTGAAATTGAAGAAAATTTTTATTGTCTTCTTCCTGCTCATCTGCATGTTTTAATCTTTCCACAGTGAAAATGATATACTATTTGTATAGGGTTTTTTTTGGTCATTGTTGTTATTTTAAGCTGTACATGCTAAAAGTAATGAAATCTCAAAGGCCTAGAGAAAGAGAGTGTGTGGGCCTGAACATGTGAGGTTGGGTCAGTAAACATGGCCTGGAGGCTGTGCACTCCCCACTCACTGCGACCCCTTCACTACCTGCTATAATGGTATGCAGGAGGCAAGTGGAGGTGAGACTAGGCAGGGCATCCATGAGGGTGAGGAGAGAAGGCCCCAGGAATAGTTCCTTTCTGGAGGCCAGGCTCCTGTGAGAGACCTCAAGGAGTTCCTGACAGGTGATCCCACAGGGGCAAGAAAGTTCCAGAGCAGGTATAACCGAAGTGGACTGAACAACACCTTGGCCCTCTGTGTATATTTGGTGATGACCTTGGGCCTCAAAGGAAGGTGAATACCCAGCTCCCTCTCAGAGAACAAACTGGGCCAAGTTGGGGACAGAACCTGAGACCCCTCTGTGAGCTAGAAGGGGAGACCCTGGTCTCTCTAGGAGACCCAGCCCAGATTGCCACAGAAAAGGACTCAGTCTAGTCTGAGTGGAAAATAAGAAGATAAGAAATAAAAACACACACTCTATCAAGTGATCCTGGACAAGGATAGTTTATCACAGTTTGTTTTACAAAATAAAATATTATCTACACTTTGTGCATTTTACTCCTGTCACTCAACAATACTTAGTGGAAATTCTTTCAACACAGTTTTTATAGTTTTATTTCATTTTACATGACTGTAATATTCTTTGGTGTGCATTGCTAGTACTTACTCTTTTCGTTTCCAGTTTTTTGCTACAATTAACAATGCTGCAACACAATCTTTGAGTATTACAAAAAAAATCCAGATGTTGTAGGAACAGAAGGTTGCTGATGGCAACCACTGTGGCAGGTGTGCTGAGAAGCTCAGCTAAGCAGACTTCCTTCAACATCTGCATAATAAGGTCAGGATTTAAAAAGGACCAGGTCCCTCCCTGCTGGTCAAATCTTTTATAATCAAACATTCATTCACTCATGCAATCACTCAGCACAAACTAATTGAGGACCTGGATGTGCAAGCACTGACCTAAGAACTATGACTTTGACCATGAAGAGGTAGATAAGGCTCCACCTCTCAAGGAGCAGACATTCTGGTGGGGAGAAGCAGATAATAAATCTACAAGTGGGTATCAATTCCATGCACTGAAAGTTGCAAAATCCTTAATAAGAAAAAAATATTAAAACTCTGTTGTACACATAAGGAATATTCCTGAGGTCCATTTTATAACAGTATATTTAAAGCACCCTTCAGCTCTCTGCCCTTGACCTTTCCTGCCCTGTAACTTCTGGTGTTGCCACCCTCCTTTAAAGAACAAAAATCGATCTGAAAGCATCCAGGTTCCCTCCATCCTGGCTGGAGTAGCATCTGGCCCTGCTCAAGCTCCAGTGGAGTCTTAGCAGGCAGCCCAGCTGCTCTGCACCTTAGTTTCCCCTGCAGCACTTCACCATTTGGAGTACTTCCAGCCTGGGGGCCCATGATCCTCTTTTTGGGTTGGTGTTTTTGGTCAACACTGCCATGACCATAGGGGATAGCCTGGGAATCCCCTTCCTTTCCTCAGCAGCCTCCCACTCTGGGTTCCTCTCCTGGGCTCCTCTGGCCAAGAGCTCTGTTTACTGAGGTTGCTAGAACCCCTTCTACCTGTTCCCAAAACATTGCTATATCCCAGGAGTTCCCACACTTCCATCACTCCCTGCCCCTCGGTGGGTACAAATCTTCCATCTCTTCAAAACTTTTATTGACTTAGTTGATATTTATAAGTGATTTTTATAACTTATTAAAAATGCATACATTAATGTTTTAATTTTATATATAGTTTTAAATATTTTATTGTTAAGATTATCCAGATTAATATTTTAATATTAAAAATATGATTAAACATACATTTCTTTTAAAGGAAACTTTATATCACTAACATAAATGGAAAACTGATGTCACCTCTCTAAGGGAATGTAGCTAAAAAATAAAGTATAATGTAAATCAACAATTGTCCTAAATTCTACCCAGAGACTAATGTCTGATAGAAGCTCTGAGCCCCAAGTTTATAGGCCTTTATTAAAAAGTGTGTCAGGAAGTGTTAGAAGATGCTATAGATGTCATGGCACCAAATGGAGACTTTTTTCCTTGAACTATTCAGGACCAAAGAGAATTAAGAACTAAATCACCCTCTCCAATAGATTTTTGTCTTGCCCATGTTTTGCTGCCCAACCCACACCTTGTGAGGTGAGTACGACAGGGGTTATTGCTCCCATTTTCCAGATGAGCAAACTGAGATTTGGGAGAACAACCCTCAGAACCACTCATCTCCAGGACCCTCTCCTCCTGAAAGCCTCCCACCTCCTGGATCAGGTGAAAGGCCTTCTTGGTCCTCCCACAGACCCTGCACTAAGCTCATCTAGGCACTCGCTGGTGGTACGTTGGATGCACTATAGACCGTTTCTGTAGACTGGGGTTGACGTAGTGTTCTGTGCCAAGGCCCTGCGACCCCAGGGCCCCCTCCTTCTGGAGATAGGCTTTCCAGGGCTGCATGCAGAGGATAAGCCAGGCTATTTCATCACTTCCTTCCTCCACTCAAGCAGTGGTCATCATCATCTGCCTTACTAGAACTGCTGCCTCAGCCTCAACCAGATGGTTCGGTCACAGAAAGGGTACCCAATTACAGGCCTCAAGGTAAGTGGCCCTCCTTATTACTCAGCACTGCCTCTACCATGGCCTCTCCTAGGTAGGGGTGGGGAGGCCACGTGTCAAGTCCTGCCTCTAGGCCTCCTTCTGCTCTCCCCTCTAGAAGACAGCTGTGAGCATTTGCTGTGAGATAGCTGCTCCTTGACTAAGCAAAGATTTGTTGGTTTGTTCAATAAATAGTCATTGGAAGCCTGCCATGGTTAGGCCCCACGGTGAGGAGGGTCTAGTGGGGAGTCTTAGGAAGGAAAACAGTCATGGAGGGAAGGCAGTGAATCAAGTAGAAAACTGGGCCCACGAGACCTGAGTTTGAGACTGGTTTTTGACACAAGTCACTCTCTTTCGTGAGCCTCAATTTCCCCAATTCCAAGCATTAGCCTAAATGAGCAGCTTTACAGAGGGCCCCTCGTCTGAGTTCCCTTCTGTGTCCCCACCTCAGCATCCTCATTCTACTATTTTCTACACCAAGTACCATGTAAAGTTTCACTTAGCCATGGCAAGATGTTTGGAATTGATGAGATGAGGTGTGGTCTGTGAAGTCCACACAATTGGCCTGACCCTAAGCTTAGGCATGGCAGGGGCAGCCTTCCCCACGCTCTGGAACCAAGGGCCGGACTGTAAATCAGGTAGCAGGGATCCAAGAATGTGCTTACCCTTGCTCCTTTCCCGCACCTCAGCCACCCTCACTCTCCTGCCTTCTGAACGTCCAGTGAGGGTCAGCCAGGCTCATGTTGGGTGCACTTCACTTCAGTCTTTATCACCACAATTTCACAGATGAGAAAGCCGAGGCTGAGAAAGAAAATTGTCCCTTGTCCCAGGTCAGATCCCACCGCTCCCATAGTACCCACTGGCCCTTGGGATGGGGTACAGGCTGCCAGGCCCTTGCTCACCTCATGGCCATTCTCCCTACAGCAAGCTCGCACAATGTCTGCCTGGGGGGCCCTGTTGCTGCTCTGCCACGCAGAGGCCACCAAGAACTGCCCTGCACCATGCACCTGTCAGGCCCTGGAAACCATGGGGCTGTGGGTGGACTGCAGAGGCAGGGTCTCACATCCCTGCCTGCCCTGCCAGCCCATACCGCCACCTTCTGCTGGCCAATAACAGTCTTCGATCCCTGCCGCCGGCGCCTTCGACCATCTGCCCCAGCTGCAGACGCTTGACGTGACACAGAACCATGGCACTGCGACTGCAGCCTTACCTACCTGCGCCTCTGGCTAGAGGATCGCACACCCAAGGCCCTGCTGATGTCCACTGTTCCAGCCCCAAACTTGCCACCATCTATCCACTGGGCCAGCTCACAGGCTATGAGCTGGCAACTGTGGCTGGCAGCTACAGGCATCCTGGGCCTACCAAGGGGTCTGGTGGGATGTGGCACTGGTTGTCGTGACTACAATGGGCCTTGCTCTCCTGGTTGGCCTGCTGTGCACTGCCATAGAGTCTCTAGACTGAACCCAGGTCCCCTGGGTCACCCTCAAGCCAGGCAGCCAGGCCCTCCCCAGACTCCATCAGCTCTGATCAGCCAGATCACCAATAACTCAAAATAAACTGGCTGCTCAGCCACTTTATCCAAGCTCAAAGATTTCTTTTCCCTCTCAGTTCCTTCTGGAAACCTGGGTTCATTTTGTTATATCAGCTATCAACTGGGGCTTCTCTGTCCCCCAATTTCCAAGTAAAATGAGATCCCCCAACAGTTCCGCAATCTGGACTTTTAGAGCCTTCCCCTAGTGCCTGCCAGTCCCATGACTCTGATTCTCACACCCTCCTCTGTCTACCAGGACCTGCTTCCTACATGGGCTGTCCCATACACCCAGGCCAATTGCATATCAATATTCAAGGCCTCTCCAAATTACACACACACACACACACACACACACACACACACACACACACCTTGGTTTCACAACACAGCAGTGAACAGACAGGAGGTAATGAAGACCTTGGGTGGCAGGAAGGTAGAGAGCATGTTCATCTCTGCAATATATTCACTGAAAAAGGTACATCACCATTCTCAAAATTACCTTTGGCCATTCTGTCTGGCCCTGAGGCCACTTGGACTCACCTGGCCTCCCCCTATCTTCTCCTGCACTAGTTTCTGTCTTCTTTTCCTCCTCTCTATCCTCTTCTTCAGAAACAGAACATCAAATTACTCCTTTTCTCATGTAAACAACTTCCTTCCAAATGCTGACATCAGGTAACTGCAAACTCTGGGGTCTCACTTCTACCCCATTCAATAGTTACCAAATTCTTCAGACAAGTCACTTCTCTCCATCAGAGGAATTCTGGTGCCAGCAGTTAAAATAATGAACATTTCTCCACATACAAGATAACATTTACAGGTCCATTACCAGCCAACCCAAATCCAAATATAATTATACCAAGGTCCCTCCCTCACGGAGTTCCATGTGATGGCCTGTGGCTCAGAGGGTACCCATGAGGAAGGCCAAATGAACCCAGAGTACCACTGAAGGGCACCAAACCACAGAGATGAGGCTAGAACAGGAAACCCAAACTCAGGGTGAAGGATGGCCAGTAGAGAATAGTAGAAACTGTGGCAAATTAGAGAGCCCATATTTCACCCAAAGATGTCCAGCCAAATGCTGATATGTGGATATGTGGACACAGGTGCCCAGTATTCCATTCTTCCAGAAATATGGAAAAGCTAGATTTTTATGTGAAATCTCTGAATTATTCAAGTATTGGCAACTAAATTAAAAATAACAATATATATTGATAGGACAAATATAACATATTATCAACTAGATGGAGTCCACAGGACGAGAGTCTGTAATTTGTGCATTAGGAATCAACTGTAACACTGCTGCCTAATAAGAACAATGGTAAAAGCTGGCATCTACTTATTGGGCACATGGTATGTGCAAAGGCCCCATATGGAACTCCTCACATGAGGTCATTTTCCTGTACCCGAGAGGAAGGCACTGTTCCCCTGGCCGTGTATGGAGGAGAACATAGGCTCAGGGTCCCAAACAGTCTCTTCGTTGGCATGGTCACAGATAGGTCCACATCTGAAAAGTGCTCCCTTGAACACTTCCTGGGCCCCCTAGAACTCAGGTTCTTCAGCATTCTGCTCCTTCAAAAGGCCAACATGTGCAGCCACAGGTCTAGCAAACAATAATTACAGGCCTTAATTTTGTCTACCAAATTAGCTTGGTCCAGTGAGAACCTGCCAAAAAGTCTGTGCAGCACAAGAGCACCAATGCAGATGATGACTCCCCTGAGAGTGAGAGGAGTGAAGAAAGCTTCAGCAGCTGGGCAGGGATTTCCCAAGGTGGATAAAAGACTAACATGAGATCCCTAGAGAAACAGGTCCACTGGGAAGCTGTATTCACCATCTGCATCACTCCCATTGTCTCCATCCCAGGCTAGCAAGGCTGCCATCAGACAGCTACGTGCTCTACAGCCACCAACCCCAACATCAGTGCCTCCCACCACCACAACCAACCATCCCCTGCCAACCACCACTGTCCCCTTAAGGACCAGAGTCGGCCATATAATCAGCTCCCCATGACCACCAACGCACTGTTCCCACTCCTCACAGCCATTAACACCATGACCACCACCCTTGGGACCCATCACAGCCTGCACACCAGCCTCACATCTGCCATACTATTTCTTCTCTCTATCACAGCCATGGACATCAGCCTCAGGAGCCAACACTCCCCCATTGCCATTCCTCCACCTCTGCTGTCACCACTAGTGCCAAAAAAATGTAGACCTTATCCCCATTATAAGCAAAACACCAGCTCTGTCAGTGCCGTCGATCTATCCCAGTCACCGTGATAGCATCCTCATGATCATCTCCTTCATGAGTATTTTCAAATCCAGCTACACATGGAGAACTTGCCAAGGTAATTTCTACTAACTACTGTGACAACCACCACACAACTGAGATTTGCTCCCCACCCCATACCCCGATGTGGTCAATTGTTCAACAGGAGGCCCCCCATGGGGCTCCTGGCTCCTGCTAAGTCTGTTCTCTAGTACCTGCTCAGAGCCCTCTGCTAGCCTCCTGTCTTCCTCCAGCTATTGGGCAAGTAGAGATAGCAAAAAGGAACACACAGATGTTCCTGGCCAGGCCTAGAAATGGTATAGATAAACTTCACAAGCAATTGTTATCTCAAACCCAGTCACTGGCACCACCCTAACTACAAGGAGGTGTAAAAACATGCTCTTCCTTTAAGTCCAGTAACAGGTGACAGGTGGGTATTTGGCATTGTCGACCCCAGATGGTCTATTCTAAGGTAATATGTACCTGATCAGAAACAGGACACGCTATAGAAAAGACATTTTGTGAAGCAGTGGGCACTCTTAGGGAGCACATGCTGAGTCTTGGCCCTGAGCCACAGCTAGACCCAGCCCCTAACACAATGCTCATCTCCTCTTTTTTACATATACACTTACCCACACCTCCTGTGAGCACAAGTGCGTGCACGAATGCTCGCACACATGCACGGTCCCCTGAAGACTGCATGCCGGCCCAGCCAGGACCCTTACTATCTCCAGTCCTGATAATAGTAAATTCTCTTGTTGAGCAAAGAAGGCACTCCAGCCCCCGTGCTTGTGCTGAGATAGCAAAGAGCAGGAAGATGGAAGTTTGCCCTTGCTAGGCTCTGCCCAGTTTGAGGGACCAGTGAGTCCATGTGACCAAGGCTGTGCAGCCACTGAAGTATTATAGTTGGAGAATATGCTCAGTATGATTTCAGCCTTCTTAAATTTCTTGAGTCTAGTTTTGTGCTCCAACATATGGTCTAGCCTTGAGAATGTTCCTTGTGCATTAGATAAGACAGTATATTCTGATGTTCTGGGACGAAAAGCTCTGTAAATATTTATTATGTCTATTTGGTTTAATGTGTCATTTAAGACCAATATTTCCTTATTGATTTTCTGTTTGTGTGATCTAGCCATTGCTGTCAATCAGGTATTTAGGTCCCTTACTATATAATTGTGTTTTTGTCAGTTTTACTCTTTAGTTCTGTTAGTAGCTGCTTTATATATTAGTATTCCCAGTTCAGGTGCATGTATATTAATAATTGTTATATCTTCTTGATATATCATCCCTTTATCATCACAAAATGACCTTTGTCTCTTGTTAACATTATTTATCTTGAAATCTATTTTGTTAGTTTAACTATGGCCACACCTGCTTTTCTCTGGATGGCATTTCCTTGGCGTATCATTTTCCATGCTTTACTTTGAATCTGTTTACCTTGCAGCACAGATGTGCCTCCTGAAGGCAGCATATGGTTGGATTTTGTTTTCAATCCACCCCTCTTCTCTGTGCCTTTTGATTGGTGAGTTTAGTCCATTTACATTTAAGGTGATTATTGATACATGAGGAATTTCTAAAGCCACTTTATCTTGTTTCTAGTAGGTCTGTATCTCCATTGTTTCTTTTCCCTTATATTTCTGTCTGTTATTTTAGTTTTGCGATAGTCTAAAATTTTTTCATCAGTTTCCCTCTTTTTATGTTATGTGTTTCAGTTCTAGATTCTTGTTTTGTGGTTATCATTAGGTTTATGCAAAAAAAAAAAGTTTTATAGGTACAACAGTGCTTTTTCTTCTGATTATCTTATCTCCAGTCACCTGTGGAAACTCGGTCCTTTTTTCCCCTTGCATATTATGTTTTTGTTGTCAAAATTATCCCTTTTTGTGTTGTGCATTCATTTCCAAATTGCTGTAGCTATTGCCATCTTTTTTAAAATAATGTTTTTGCCTTCTTACACCTTTATGTTATATTTAAGTGTTTAATATTGTATTCTGAACAAGAATCGCAGTTTCCTGCTTCAATCTATCTGTTAGTCATCTTACTCACAGTTTTGTATCCTTTTGTCTTTTTGTTTCAGGTAGAAAAGCACCTTTCAGCATTCCTGTAATGTAGGCCTTGTAGTGGTAAATGCCCTCAGCTTCTGTTTGTCTGTAAAACCTTTATTTCTCTTTCATATCTAAAGGAGAACTTCACTAGATATATTATTCTTGGCTGGTGATTTCTCTCTTTCAATATTTTTAGTGTTTGATTCCACTCCCACTTAGCTTGCAGAGTTCTGCTAAAAAATTTCATGATAATCTAATAGAGTTTCCTTTATAAGTTACCATCTTCTTTTCCCTGGCTGCCTTGAGAATTATTTCTTCGTCATTAAATTTTGACAGCTTTAATATAATGTGCTTGGAGAAGGCCTTTTTAGATTGAGATAATTAGGTGTTTTGTTTGCTTCTTTTATCTGAAGATCCAGTTCTTTTCATAGGTTTGGGAAATTCTCATCGATTATTTGTTTGATTAGGCTCCCTGTTCTCTGATTCCTCTCTTCTCCTTCTGGTATAACCTATTACTCTTATATTGCTCTTTCTAATAAAGTCAGATTGTTCTTGTAGTGTTCTTTCATTTTTTTTCTATTCTTGATTTTCTCTTTTATTCTACCTGAGTCATTTCTAGATTTCTATCTTCAATATTACTAATTCTTTCCTCCATCTGGTCTGCTCTATTTCCCAGCTCATTCTTCACCTCATTTATTGAGTTCTTCAGTTCCAAATTTCTGTTTGGTTCTTTTTTGTAATTTCTTTTCTTTGGTGAAGTACTCCTTTAGTTTGCTGATTTTATTTCTGAGCTCATTGAATTTTTCCCTGTATTTTCTTGTATCTTACTGAGTTTTTTTAGAACTGCAATCTTGAATTCTCTGTATTTAAATCAGTCTTCCATGTCTTTAAGTTTATTTTCTGGACATTTTTCACTTTCTTTCTGAACTCACTTGTTATCTTGGTTATTCATTGTGCTTAACGGATTATTTCACTTGTGGGAAATAAAATCTTTTTTTTTTTTTAAGTATTTGACTCGGCTATTTAGCAGGTTGATAAGTAGAGGTCTTTCTTTTGTTTTCCAGTGGGCGATGCTGATGCACAATTTTTTTTCTTTTACCTGCACTATTAAGTCTTCCAGGATCTCTGTGGAACAGTGGCACGTTGGCTATAGAAAACATCTGGGCATCCTCTCTCTACCCTAGTCACCTCAGTCTCAGTGTACTCACCCCCATGGTAGGATGTGGTAGACTATGGGTCTCCTGGCCTATGTGTTCCTGGTGCTACCTTCTTGTAACTAAAAGCTATGCAATGGGTGAAAAAGGGATGATGGGTAGGTGGGTTCACAGGTCTGCAACTCATTTCTTTCCGGTGGGTTCAGCTGCATGAGTACAGACCATTTTTGCCAGAAATTTGTTCCAGGCCTTTCATAATCTGCTGAGTGATGATTCTGCTGCCAGGCAGGCCCCCCAAAGGTTGTGGGGGTGGGTTTCCATGTCTGGAGCTTTCTTTGTCCAGTGATGGTGGTTTGTGGAATATTACCACCACCCTTTGCACCACCTCCCTGTTCCTGACCTGGGCTCAGCCTCATTGTGTACCAGCCACCTAGGTCTGATTTTCACCTCTGCCCCTATAGTCTGGTTTGCCCAGTGAGGGCTGCACCCCACCCCTTCACTGCTATCATATCCACTGGGGCTGAAGCAAGCACTGGATTGTGTCTGTGGCTCCCGTTTTTGTCCTACTCTCAATCCTGTCTCTGATCACTCAGATGTGCCCACCTTGAGCACATCCATATGTCTCAACGTATGGATCCCTCAGACATATTGTGTGTTGAGCAACATATCCAACTTGTTGTAACTTCAAGAAGAAAGACTTAGAGGTCCTCTCATACTGCCATGCTGCTGATGTCACACTCTGTCCTGAATTCTTCATGTTTTCATGTGTAGCTAGTTTTGGGGAATTTGAATGTATGACTCACTCAAGGAGAGACAAAGAAAGCCGAGAGGTGTAGATGAGCCATTGATAGTCCTAGTCATTGAGTAAGAAGAGAGTTGAGGAGGTAGCTGGGAGTTCAAACAGGGAGATCCTCGCAGGTGAGACCTTGCAGTGCTCACCTCTATGTCCCTACTATACTCAAGTATCAAGCACTGATCTAAGTACCTCCCTTGTTAAGGTATTTAATATTCAGAACAAACCCATGGCAGTAGGTGGTGGGCACCATTTTCACCTTTTCCTTCCTCATAGATGGGGAAACGAAAACACAGAAAAGTAAGTATCAAAGCTAGGATTTGAACCCAGGTAGTCTGGCCCTCAAGGTCAGCCTTGGAAGCCCTCCCATCGCTGGTCATAGGCACTCAGACATTGCTGGTTGACCCAAAAAGTCCATATTATCAAGCATGGAAAGAAAATTCATGGGAAATATACATGAAATGGATGCATTAAATTCTTAGATGAACACAGTTGTTTTAAGGTATAAATAAGAAAGGTATAAATAAGATACTACCCCAAATGTTCTTACCTCTCCCTCTTACCTTCCTCCTTTCTAGCCCATACACAGCATTTGGTTCTTAAAATATGGGGATTCTTTAAAACAAATTAGGATGCCAAATATGTCACAGAACTGTCCTTCCTGGTAATTCAGACAATGCCTTCTCCAGGAGACAAAGTGTCTGGTAAACGCCTTGTATATACCCTCCACCAGATGAGTAGTCTCCCCCACAGGTGTTATTTAACCCCGCATCAAGCCTCTCAAATAGGACATATTTTCCCTTGTAGATCTCCCCCAAACTGCCCTAAACTATGACATCATTTCATGAGTATTTCCAGAAAAGAGGTCTGTCTCAGGAGCATTAAAAAATTTATAAATCATGGGGTACCTAAAATAGTAAAATTCATGGAGACAGAAAGTATAATAGAGGTTACCAAGATGAGGGGAGAATGAGTTTGTCTTTCATGAATATAAAATTTGTGTTTGAGGTAATGAAAAAGTTTTGAATGATGGTTATAATTGAACAACAACATAAATACATAAATATATTTATTAATGCTACTGAATTGTACACTTATGAATAGTTAAAATGCTAAATATTGTGTATATTTTACCACAATAAAAAAATAATAAATAGAAATTTTAAAGCAATATAGCAGATTTCTATGTTTCTTTACCTAAACACAATTGCTCTGAACATATTGTTATTCTAAGCCTTTTTTACATATATATTTTTCTTTTCCTTCTCTAACTCTGGAAAAATTCATTCTCACTGAAACTATTCCAGTGGTAACCATTTTCAGTATTTCCTTCTAGTGTTTTTCTCTAAAAAGTTGTATGTAGTCGAGATCATAACCAGACGATCATTCTTATCCAAAGTTTTTCTTTCATTTTTTTAAAACTAAGAACAGTTTTGTTGGTTTTCCTGAATTATATTATATTATATATATATAATATATTATATATATATATATATATTATATATAAAATTTGTGCTCATAGCCAAAAATTCAGAAAATAGCTAAAAACTATAAAAAAATTAAAAGCTTTGAAATCTCACCTGCCAGCAAAATATTTATTGCTAGCCAGGCTGAATATCTTTCCAGGCTTTTCAGAAAAATATTTAATATATTTTGCTCCATTACTGGTGAGCATTTAGGTTCAAATGAAAAATTGCAATTCGAAACAGCTATCTGGCTCTTTTCATTTACTAGCATTTTCCAATCAATATTGAAATTCTAATCAATATTTTAACAAATCCTTCATGAAGATTATTTCTATGCCACCCTTTTTTATGGGACATTTAGGTTATTTCCAAGTCCTTCCCCCACTCCAAATAAATGGAACATTAATTAAAATCTTTGTACGCAAAACTTTTCCCCATCTAGACATGTTTGTTTAGGACAGGATCCAAAAGTTAATTTAGAGATCAAAGGTCAGATTCATTTTCAAAAGCAAAAATGTTCATTCTTCCCTCTCATTCCTCTGTCTATAACACTAAAAAGTAAAGTTGGCACTAAAATGTTGGATGAAGAAAGGGAAAAGTTCTTCCAAGCAGAAATTAATATTACAAATAATTTGAAGTGCAAAAAATTTACTCAGTATGTGAATGCAGTCTGGTAAATAAACATAAGTGTTGGTGTATTAGTCATGGTTCTCCAGAGAAACAACCAATATAATGTAAAAATGTATATACATATATGTATATATATATTTGTGTATGTATGTATAAATACATATATATATACATGTGTATATATGTATGTCTGTACATATGTATATACAGAGAGAGGTTTATTTTTAAGGAATTGGTTTATTACCATGATGGAGGCTGGCAAGTCCAAAATCTGCAGGGTGGGCTGGCAGTCTAGAGACCAAGGAAAGAGTCAATGTTATAGCTTAAGCCTGAAGTCTATCTGCTGCAACATTCTCTTACTTGAGGGAGGTCAGTCTTTTATTCTATTCAGACCTTCAACAGATTGGAGGTGGCCCTACCCACATTATAGAGGGCAATCTGTTTTACTCAAAGTCCAATTATTTAAATGTTCATCTCATCCAAAAACACCCTTACAGAAAAATCTAGAATAATGTTTGACCACATATATGGGCATTATGGCTCATGGATGTTGTCACAAAAAAATGAACCAATATAGTCAGTAATATTTATTTGTTTAATCATATACCTAATCATAATGAAAACTAATCACAATGAAAACTCTCTTTTGGTGGGCACCGGCTATTTGTTTTTACAAATATTATCATTACATGTGCATTCTATATATTGTTCTCAATCTCAGACAACCATTCAAGATAAAAAGAATTATCTTAGATAAGAAAACTTAAGCTTAAAGAAAATTATCCCCCAAAACTGCAGGGCTGTTACTTGCAAGAACTGGAATTCAAACCCATCATTAGTTAACCTGAAGCACCACAATAATTTCCAGCCACCCCTGACAGGGACAACTAGATGTGGTGAAGATTGCACATTTTCCCTCAGTATTGTTCTCCCCTTCTTTCATGGAATAGAATATTAGCCGGGCACGCAACCTTCCAGAATAAAAGACTACATTAACCAGATGACCTGAGTTAGCTGTGGACACATGACCATGTTCTAGCCAAAGGAATACAAACAGATATGGCAACTTCTTGGCCATGCCCTAAAGAAAAAGAACTGCCCTCTCTCCATCTTTCCTTTTAATATAGGTTTGGATGCAGATGCTGTCCTTCTTGGACAATGCAGCATGAGGCAATGCCTCAAAGTTGTCAGTATGCTGCATAGGAGGTGCCATATGGGTCCCCAACGATACTACTGATCCTGTTCTGTTTTTGTTCACATTGCTACACGGACATAGAAAAAAATCCCATTCCTTCATTTTAGTTAGGTTTGTATATACCTCCTAAGTAGAAAACAAATGTGAAGTTTACAAATATCATAAGAAGAAAAGGCAGGCTCTGAAGTTCACCCAACTTGCTGGTTTCTTTATCTAATGCTTTGAACTGCTTACTGGTCAGTGGGGAGGAAAAGCAGAAGAAGAAGAACATGCATACTTAAGCTGATATTCTAGATTCTAAAAGAACTCTATGGAAATAGGAGTGACATAAGAAGCATGGTGGCATGAAGTATCACCCTGGAACTCTCCCTTTGAAATAACAAGTCAAACATCCACAACTCAACAAATAACACCCAACCTGCACACAAAGCACATCTGAGAGATCTGCACATTTGAGCCTCTTAAGGTGGGCAAATCCATGCAAGTCTGGGAGGCAGATTAGTAGTGAGAAACAAAGTCTAAGGTCCACGCAGGAGGAAGGGGAGAAGACATTTCATGGCTGGGTCTTGGCCCTTTGAAGCTCAGAGCAGTGATACCTGAGTGATCAGCATATTCCACACAGCAGAGCCCAGTGTGGTCAGGACAGAGAACAGGGCAGAGACTGAGTGCAGAGAGGCAATGGCTGTGGCTTAGCAACAGCTGTTGCCAAACAGAAGTCTGAGTGAGGGGAGCCTGGCCACCCCCCCCCCCATATCTTCTTAGAGCAAACACCATGGAGCCCCAGAGGAACTTGTGCAACCAATAATGAAATATACACTACAATCTGTACCAGGAACAGGCACAGTGATATCAAAAGAAGACAGCTGAAACCTGGAACAGCACTAAAGGGAAAAAAACAGCCACGCACACCACACTCCCCCAATCAACCCCATCCCCAGTCCGGCTGAGTCAGAAGGAAGCAGCAGAACATTGCATCTATGTGTTGGAGCAGTAACGAAACTTCAGACCTCTTCAGAAACTCAGACCCCAACACCCTTCATACCCTTTCATGGGGGTGGAGCCCTGGGACAGAGGTGACTGGATAGCAGAGGGGACACCAAGGCACATACCAAAGAGGGGAAGGCATTTTTGGCCTCAAAGCAGAGATCCAAGAGGCTTCGACTCCACTTACTGGAAATCAAAAGAAAAACACCTTCTTAACAACTAGCTAAAAAGAGATCACTATGTAATAAATTTTCTTAAAAAAAAAAAAGCATAGTACACTGCCATTTATTCCCAGGTAGAGAAGTAGGCTCTCAAATATCATGGAAACCAAAGTGACAAGGCAGCTCAAAAAGAAAGTGAGAGATCAGAAAATAAGCGCAAAGACATAGAAATATGCAATTTAAATGACAGAATTCAGGATTGCACTTCTGAAAAAACTCAATGGGATTCAAGAAAATTTCTGACCTACAATATCAAGAAATTAGAAACAAAATAAACACACAAAGCGAATACTTTACCAAGGAGATTGAAATCTTACAATGGAACTAAATAGAACTTCTGGAGATGAAAACACATTAAAAGAGATGAAGAATGGAATAGCAAGCTTATGAAATAGAGCAGACCAGATGGAAGGAACAATTAGTGATAACAAAGACAGAAAGCTGGAAATCATGCAATGGAAGAAGAGAGACTTGAGAGTGAAAAATAATGAAAGAACTCTATAAGAACTACCTGGCACTATCAGAAAAACCAATATAAGAATAGCGGGTATCCCAGAAGGAGAAGAGAGCAAGAAGGGAACAGAGAGCCTATTCAAACAAATAATTGATGAGAATCTCCCAAACCTATGAAGAGAACTGGATCTTTGAATCTAAGAAGCAAACAAAACACCAAATTATCTCAACCCAAAAAGGCCTGCTCCAAGACACATTATAATAAAATTGTCAAAATTTAAATAAGAAGAATGAATTTTCAAGGCAGCCAGGGAAAAGAAGATGGTAACTTATAAAGGAAAACCCATTAGACTATCATCGGATTTCTCAGCACAAACCTTACAAGCAAGGAAAGAGTGGAACCAAATATTCAAACTAATGTAATAAAAAAATACCATCCAAGAATAATATGTCCAGCAAAGCTCTTCTTTAGACATGAAGGAGAAATAAAGACCTTCCCAGACATACAAAAGCTGAGGAATATAAGGAATATAAGCCACGATAAGGCTTATATTACAAGAAATACCAAAGGGATCATTCTACCTGAAAGAAAAGGACAAAAAATACACAACTATGAGTAAGATGACCAACAGGCAGACAGAAGCAGGAAAGTGCAACCCTTAATGAGAACACAGTATTATAAGCTTAAATATTACATAATGACTAAAGAACAAACCGAAAAAAAAAAGAAGATAACAAACTACTGCAACATAGAAATGAATGTTACACATATATAGCAATAATTTTGAGACAACAAAAACAGAAAAATGGAGGGAGTAAAAATCTAAATCCAAGGAGGGGAATAGAGATAAGCTGAATGCAGAAGAAAATGAACTACTGTATACACACACCACACCACACACACAACATATGTGTGTGTGCAAAAACTTAATAGTAACCAATACCAAAAAGCCAGAGACTGAGACACATAACATAAAACAAGAGGGAACAGAGGGAAAATTTATTAATCATCACCAAATTAAAATAACAGGCAGAAACATTAAGACAGAGAGAAACAATGGAGACACCGAGCTGCCAGAAAAACAAAAGATAAAATGGCTATAGGAAAACCTCATATTTCAATAACCACCCTTAATGTAAATGGACTGAATGCACCAATACAGAGTAGCAGATGGGAATAAACACAAAACCCAACCACATGTTCCCTAAAGAAACACATCTCAGCTCCAAAGACAAATATAGATTCAGAATAAAAGGGTGTAAATGATACTCCATACAAATGGCATCCAGAGAAAAAGCATGTGTAGTCCTACTTATACTGACAAAATAGATTTTGATGTAAAAAGAGTAACGAGATAAGGATGGACACTTCATAATGATGAAGGGAACCATATATCAAGAAGACATAACACTTATTAATATTTATGCTCCCAACCATGGAGCACTGAAAGATATTAAGTGACTATGGCATGAAAGGGAGAAACTGACAAAAACACGATTACCCCACTGCCAGCTATGGATAGATTATCCAAACAGAAAAATAAGGAAATATCCTTAAATGACATTATTAGACCAACTGGACATAATCGACATTTACAGAACCTTTCATCTAAAAACCAGTTTATATTCCTCTCTAGTGCACATGGAACATTCTCAAGGATAAACCATATGTTGGTACACAAAACTGGCCTCAACAAATTTAAGAAGATTGAAATCATATCAAGCATATTATCTGACCATAATGTTTTGAAACTAGAGATCAACTCTAAAAAGAAAGAGGGAAGAACTACAACTACAAGGAGACTAAACAACATGCTACTGAAGAATGATATGATTGGGTCAGAGAAGAAATAAAAGGAGATCAAAAGATACATAGAAACAAATGAGAATGAAAATACAACATATTAAAATTTCCAGGACACAAAAAGCAGTAATAAGAGGAAAGTTCATATCATTACAGGCCTAGCACCAAAAACAAGAATGAGCCCAAGTAAAAAACTAACATTATATCTTTAAAACTAGAAAAGAAAAGTCCAAAGTCTGCAGAAGGAAGGAAAAATAAAATTAGAGTAGAATTGAATAAAATTGAGAACAAAAAGACAATACAAAAAATAAATGCAACAAAGAGCAGGTTCTTTGAGAAATTCACAAAAGTAACAAACCCCAGGCTAGACTCACTAAAAAAAAAGAAAAAGGATAAACAAAATCAAGAATGAAAGAGAAGTTATGACAGATACCACCAAAATATAAAGGATCATACAAGATCTATGAACATTTATTGAAAAATTATATGAAAAATTATTCAACACCAAATTTAATAACCTAGAAGATATGGACAAGTTCTTAGAAAGACATAACCTTCCTAGACTGAATCATGAAGAACTGGAAAATCTAAACAGACCAATAAACAGTGAGGAAATTGAAACTATCATCAAAAACTTCCCAAAAGTAAAAGTCCAAGACTATATGGCTTCACCAGTGAATTCTATCAAACATTCAAAGAATATTTAATACCTATTGTCCTTAAACGTTTTCAAAAAAAATTGAAGAAGAGGCAATACTTCCTAACTCATTTTATGAGGCCAATATTGCCCTGATACCAAAACCTAGTAAAGATAACACAAAAAAGAAACTACAAACGTATATATATCACGAACACAGATACAAAAATCCTAAATAAAATACTGGCAAATCTAGTACAATAACACATTAAAAGATTATATACTGTGATCAAGTGGGCTTCATCCCAGGGGCACAGGGATGGTTCAACATATACAGATTGATTAATGTAATCCACCACATAAACAAGAACAAAGATCATATGATCATATTAATAGTTACAAAAAAAGTATTTGAAGATACAGCATCCATTTATGATTAAAACACTTAATAAAATAGTTATAGAAGGTGTATGACAAACCCTCAGCTAACATCATACTTAATGGTGAAAAACTAAAAACTTTCCCTCTAAGATCAGGAATGAGACAAGGCTGTCCACTATCACCATTATTATTCAATATAGTATTGAAAGTCCTAGCTAGAGCATTCAGCAAGAGAAAGAAATAAAAGGCATCCAAATAGGGATGAAAAAGTCAAATTGTCACTTTTTACAGATGACATTTTCTAGATAAAAACTCTAATGACTCCACTAAAACACAATTACAAACAATAAATGAATAGAGTAATATTTCAGGATACAACATCAATGTTCAAAAATTCATAACGTTCCTATGCTCTATATAATATATTTTCAGAAAAAAAATTCCCTTTGCAATTGCAACAAAAAGAATAAAATACCTAGGAATAATTATAACAAAACATGTGAAAGACCTATATACTGAAAACTATAAGACATAATTAAAAGAACTTGAGGAAGACAATAAAATATGAAAGGTATCTTGTGTTCTTGGATTGGAAGAATCAACATAGTTAAAATGACCTTATTATCTAAAACATTATACAGATTTAATGCAAATCCCATCAAAATCCCAATGACTTTTTTTAAAGAAACAGAACAGAAAATCAAGAGATTTGTGTGGAAACACAAAACATCCCAAATAGCCAAAGCAATTCTAAGAAAAAGGAACAAGGCCAGAGGTATCACTCTGCTTAACTTCAAATTACACTATGAATCTACAATAATCAATAGCATAGTATGGGCCAGAAAAATAATAATAATTAAAACACACACACACACACACACACACACACACACACACACACCAATGGAACAGAATTAAGAATCCAGAAGTAAACCCAGCATATATGGGCAAATAGTTTTTGACACAATGGAAAAAGGAAAGCCTCTTCAATAAATGGTGCTAGGAAAACTTCATGCTACATGCAAAAAAATGAACCAGATTGTTGTCTATCACCACTAACTGAAATTAACTCAAAATGGATTAAAGACTTGAATATGAGACCTGAAATAATAAATTGCATAGAAGAAAACATAGGTACTAAACTTATTGATCTTGGATTAGAGAGGAATTTATTAATTTGACCTCAAAGGCAAGGGAAGTAAAAGCAAAAATAAATGGATTGTACTACATCAAACTAAAAAGCTTCTGTACAGCAAAAGAAACTGTCAACAAGACAGAGAGATAACCATCCAAATGGGAAAATATATGTGCATACAACATCTCTGATAAGGGCTTAATATCCAAAATATATAAAGAACTCATACAACTCAACAGTAAAAAAAAAAATCCAATTAAAAAATGGGCAGAGGACCTGGACACTTCTCTCAAGAAGAAATATAAATGGCCAACAGACATATGAAAAGATGCTCAACATTGCTAGCTGTTAGGGAAATGCAAATCAAATCAACAATGAACAACATGAGACATCCCCAGATCTCTTCCCTTGAAACAAACAATAAGCTGAACATCTCAAACTCATCAAAAAACAAACTGCACACCAGCAAGTCTGAGCATGGGATCTGTACATAAGAGCTACCACAGGTCAGAACCCCCGGGTGTCAGGCAGTGGACAGGAGAAAAAAAAGAAGCCCCTCAACACAGACAGAACTCCTTGTAGGAGGAGGGAATGGGAGAAGGTGCGGTGACCCCTGAACAGCCCAGCCAGAGAGAGCTGTGAGCTCCACAGAGCCCACAGTGCCCAATCATCAGGACAGAAAGCAAAGAAATAGAGACAGCAGAGAAGCAGGGAAAAGCAGAGAAACAATAGTTGATTTTTACCAGCCCCAACTGCAAACTGAGGCTGAGCCACAGGTGCCATGCCCCAACCCAGAAGACCACTCCCCCATAACCTCCAAACCGAACACCATGGAGCCCCAGGGGAAACTGTTGCTATCACTAACAGGAACTGAAATTGAGGGTAGCAAGTGTGAATTAAATATCTATGAAAAAGTTTAAAGGCATTATTAAGGCTTTACATGAAGCAAGGATTGAAGAAGCTTAGACGTCACCTACTGGAAATCAAAAGAAAACGTCTTCTTTGCAACAGGCTAGAGAGACCTATACACAGTAAACCTCTTTTCTGGAAAAAAAAAAAAAAAAAGAAGAAGCAGAATACATTTCCATTAATGCCCAGGCAAAGAAATAGTCCATTAAACACCATGAACAACCAAGGTGGCAAAGCATCTCAGAAAGTAACAGAAAAATCTCCAGAAAATAAGATTACAGATATAGAACTACATGACTTAAATGACAGAATTCAGAATGCTACTTCTGAAAAAACTCAATGAGATCTGAAACAAATAATATCAACAATTTCAGAAACTGAAAAAATCAACTAGATGTGCACAATGAGTTCTTAGCAAGGAGATTGAAACTCGCAAATCAGAATTGAATAGAACTTCTATAAATAAAGAAAACACTGCAGGAATTGAAAAATGAAATAGCAAGCTTGAGAAATAGAGCTGACCAAATGTGGGAAAGGTTCAGTATATCGAAGACAGAACTCTAGAAATATATCAGAAGGAAGAAGAGAGAAAATGAAGAATGAAAAATAATGAAAAAGAAATACAAGAACTAGCTGATACCATCGGGAGAGGAAACATAAGAATAATGGACATTCTTGAAGGGGATTAGGAAGAGCAAGATTAGAAAGCATTTTCAGACAAATAGTTGACAAGAATTTTCCAAATCTAAGGAATGAACTATAGCTTGGAATTCAAGAAGTCAACAGAACACCTAATTATCTCAACCCAAAAAAGGCCATCTCCAAGACACATTGTATTAAATTATCAAAAATCAATGACAAGACAGAATTCTCAGGGAAGCCAGGGAAAAGAGGACAGTTTTCCTATAAAGGAAAACCCATTAGATTATTGTCGAACTTCTCAGCACAAACTTTACAAACCAGAAAGGAGTGAACTCCAATATTCAAAAATATTAAATGAAAGGAACTATCAACCAAGAATAATGCATCCAGCTAAGCTCTCCTTTAGATATGAAGGAGAAATAAAGACCTTTCCAGACATAAAATTAAGGAATTTCTCCAGTACAAGGTTTGCATAAAGGAAATACTGAAAGGTCAGCTCACCTAAAATCGTATGATAAAAAAAAACAACAACATAATTATGAGTAAAGTGACTAGCAGGCTGATAGAAGCAGAGAATGCAACCCTGACTAAAATAGGGCATTATAAGCTTAAGCAATAAGAAAAGATATGCTATAGCTAGATAGTAATGAACGTTCAGCATACATAGGGACACACTGAGATGACAATGACTGAAAAGGACGGATTCAAAGATCTACATTTGCTAAAGTGAATGGAGATAAGGCACACACAGAAGAAAATGGACTACTATATATATATATATACACATATATATACATATATATACATACATATATATACATATATATATGTACATACATATATACATATACATATATACATATATATACATATATACATATATATCCTCTACAAACTTGTAATGGTAACCATGCACCAAAAATTTAAAACCAAAATATATAGCACAAAACAAGAAAACCATAGGGAAAAACTCACCAAAGCCAACCAAAATAAAGTAAACAGAAACACCAAGCCACCAAGAAAGCAAAAGATAACATTGCTGTAAGAAGACCTTATATTTCAATAATCACCCTAAATGTAAATGGACTAACTCACCAATAAAAAGGCACAGAGTTGCAGAATGGATCAAAAAACAAAACCCAACCATATGCTGCCTCCAGGAGTCACATCTCAGTTCCAAAGACAAATATAGACTCAAAGTGAAAGGGTGGAAAATGAATTTCAAGCAAATGGCTCAGAAAAAGTGGGAGTAGCAGTACTAATATCAGACAAAATAGACTTCAAAATAAAAAAGGTAAGAAAGTACTGAGGGACACTTCATAATGATAAAGGGAACATGCACCAAGAAGACATACACTTATTAATATCTATGCTCCCAATCAGGGTTCACCCAAAATACATAAAGCAATTACTAACAGAACTAAGATGAGAACAGACCAAAACACTATCATAGAGGGGACCTAAATACCCCACTGTTGGATATGGACAGATATCCAAACAGAAAATCAATAAGGAAATAATATCCTTAAATGATACATTCAGACAACTGGACATAATTGACATTTACAGAGCTTCCATCCCAAACAGATGCTTATACATTCTTCTCTAGTGCACATGGAACATTCTCAAGAATAAACATACTGGACACAGAGATAGCCTCAACAAATATAAGAGGTTGAAATCATACCAACCATATTCTCTGATCATAATGCTTTGAAACTAGAGATCAACTGCAAAAGAAATCAGGAAGAACCACAAATACATGGAGATTAAACAACATGCTACTGAAGAATAACTGGGTCAGAGAAGAAATAAAAAGAGATCAAGAGATACATAGAAATGAATGATAATGATAGTACAACATATCAAAACTTTTGGGACATGGCAAAAGTGGTCATAAGAGGAAAGTTCATATCATTACAGGCCTATCTCCAAAAACAAGAATGAGCCCAAATAAACAACCTAACTTCATCTTAAAAAACTAGAAAAGGAAGAACAAATGAAGCCTAAAGTCAGCAGAAGGAAAGAAATAATCAAAATTAGAGCAGAAATAAATGAAATGAAAACAAAAAAAAAAGAAAAAAATAAATGCAACAAAGAGCTGGTTCTTTGAGAAGGTTAATAAAATTGACAAACCCTGGCTAGACTCACTAAAGAAAAAAGAGAAAGGACACAAATAAACAAAATCAGGGATGAAAGAGGGAAATTATGACAGACATGCAGAAATACAAAGGATCATACAAGAATACTATGAAAAAGTATATAACACCAAATTTAATAACCTAGAAGAAATGGACCAGTACTTAGAAAATACAACCTTCCTAGACTGAATCAAGAAGAACTGGAAAATCTAAATAGACAATCAGCAGTATGGAAATTGAAACAATCATCAAAAACCTACCAAAAAGTAAAAGTCCAGGACCAGATGGCTTCACCAGTGAATTCTACCAAACATTCAAAGATTTAATACCTATTCTCCTCAAACTCTTCCAAAAAATCAAAGAGGAGGCAATACTTCCCAATCATTTTATGAGGCCAATATTACTCTGATACCAAAACCTGGTAAGATAACACAAAAAAAGAAAACTACAGACCAATATCTCTCATGAACACAGATGCAAAAGACCTGAAACAATAAAATGCATAGAAGAAAACATAGGAATTAAACTCAAGGACCTTGGACTTAACGAAGATTTTATGAATTTGACCTCAAAGGCAAAAGAAGTAAAAGCAAAAATAAATGAATGGGACTACATCAAATTGAAAAGCTTCTGCTCAGCAAAAGAAACCGTCAACAAGATAAAGAGACAACCATCGAATGGGGAAATATATTGCAAGCAACACCTCCAATAAGGAGCTAATATCCAAAATATACAAAGAACTCATACAACTCAATAAACAACAACAAAAAAATGATCCAATCAAAAATGGGCAGAAGACCTGAACAGACACTCTCCCCAGAGGACATACAAATGGCCAACAAATGTATGAAAATATGCTCAACATAACTAGCTATTAGGGAAATGCAAATCAAAACTATAATGAGATACCATTTCACAACTGTTAGAATGGCATATAATCAACAGGACAGTAATAACAAATGTTGGAGAGGATGTGGAGAAATAGGAACTTTCATACACTGCTGGTAGGACTGCAAATTGGTACAGCCACTATGGAAAAACAGTATGGAGATTACTCAAAAAAACTAAGAATTGATCTACCATATGATCCAGCAATCCCTCTACTGCATTTATCCCAAAGACTTGAAAACCCATATCTAAAAAAGATATTTGGCACTCTGATGTTCATAGCAGCATTATTCATGGAGGCCAGGACAGGGAAGCAAACAAAGTGCCCTATGATAGATTGATTGAATAAAGAGCTGTGGTATATATACAATGGAATGTTTACTCCATAAGAAAGATGAAATACTGCCCATTTGCGACAACATGGATAGACTTCAAGATAATCATGCTAAGCAAAATAGAACCAGCCAGAAAAAGTTGAAAATCACATGGTATCACTATAAGTGGGAATATAAACCTAAAGCAACAAATGAACGGACAAAACAAACAGAGACTTATGGAACAGGACTATAGACTTGTGGTTACCAGAGGGTAGGGAGTAGGGAGGAGAGGGGAGGTAGTTGGGGTAAAGGGGGTCTAATGTAGGGAGATTAGGGAGGGATGGAAGATGGATAAAGGGGATTAAATATATGGTAGCTAAAGGAAACTGGACTTTGGGTGGAAACACACAATAGAATATACAGATGTCAAATTATAATGTTACATTTGAAAAATTATATAATTGTATTAACCAAAGTTATCCCAATAAATTTAATTTTTAAAAAGTTTTTTAAAAAGTAAAAATTTCTTTTCAAATAATAAATAAATTAGAATCAGGGGCACATTTTCAGTACTAGTTTGAGCACTACCAAAATTTTTTTTAAAAGGGATGATTACTGTTAGTGTCTTTACCTTTAATGTTGACTGTATAGAAAGAAAGAGAAAGATAAAAAAAAAGAAGGAGAAAACAGTGAGAAGGAAAGGAGAAGAGACAGAGGAGCAAGGGAGGAGGAAGGAGAAAAGATGGTACTTCTCTAACCACTTGGAGAAGTTTCTGATCCATTGATCCATTAGTGTTACAGCACATCTACAGATGTTACAGCTAGGATGATGCCACCGTCTGTGGCAATAGCACAAACACAATTAAATTTCACTCAGCCCTTCTGCTGCCGTTAGCTTTAAAATGTTTAAATTCTTCATACATTTTTTTTAATGGGATGCGTATTACTTCAAATTTTGGACATTGAGACTTTACAAGTAATTTTTTGAATTGCTCCATTTTAAACAAGCATATTCAATTTCAGATAAAATGCCACTGTGTATTTCAGGAATTTACACCAAAAGAGAAGAAATGCAGGGTTTTTTTTTTTTTTACAGCTTTATTGAGGTATAATTTGCATACCATAAAAATTCACCTATTATTAATGGTTTTTCTGATAATTTCCTGAGTCATACAACCTCCACAATAGTCCAATTTTAGAATGTTTCCATCACCCCACAAATGCAAGCTGGGCTTTCTGGCAAAATCCATGTCTAGATCAACATGTCCCACCCCACCCCAAACTAATTCCAGTCAAGACCAGCCATTTGTCTATCTCATCTCTCAACTCTCAAGATTCCTCCCTCCTCTCATGTCTCCAGTTGGTGACAGCCTTGACTCATCTTGGCTCCCAAACTCACCTTTCCTTCCTCCTTCCCCACCTTGTGCTGTGGGTAGCCACTCTGAGCTGGAACAGACATGTTGTCTGTGGTTGGGCTTTGACATGGCCCACCTTCCCAGAGCCAACCCCATCCCATCCCAGCTGCATCTGTCTTGGAATGAAGGCTATTTCCTGCTGCTCCAGCTGTCTGCTCATGTCTGACATACCAAAGCTGTGCTGCCAGAATTGCTTGTCCATAGCATTTTGGAGTTTCTTGTCTGGTATTGTTGGATATTTCCCGTGGCAGTGGAGTTGAAACTCTTCCAGAACAGATTACTCTTCCACTTTTATCATGAGTCTACCTTTGCCTCCTCATTCAGTTTCTTCCCTACTTGGCCAATAAAGCTGGTGAGGAGTCCTCAAGGGTACTGGTCCTGGTGGACTTCCTCTCTGTGGTCTCCTTAAACTACGAGAAGGCCCCTTTCCTTTTTCTACTGGGGAGGGTATGGATTTTTGTCTGCTCTGTTCACCGATATATTCCAAGATCCTAGAAATGATACCAGATCTATAGCAGGCATTTAACTTATTGAGTTAAATAGAATTGGAGTGCTACAGTCCCCTTATAAGGGTGCTGTCTGAAGAGGGTAGGAGTGTTCTTAATTCTCTTCCATCTAGGTAGCTGGAAAGCCCTTTGGGAAATAGGTTTTATTTGATGTATTTATTTTAAGCTTCTTACAGATGTTTGGATCTCATTTTTCTGAGTATCCCTAGCTCACTGGGCCATCTTGCGAGCTGGTCTGCCCTGCCAGAGAACTCCCTACAAACCTCCCCTGTTCCCTTCCCCAGTGATCGACTCTAGATGAACCCGTTCTGGGTCCAAGTGCTGGGTTAACAGGCCCACGAGACCCCGCCATTCCCTCGAGCCTGCTCCTGACTGTGGGTCTGGAAGAGCAGCAGGTAGGTGAGCCCAGGAGGGCTGACCAGGCCTGGGAAGGGGTAGGTGGGGCGCAGGCGCCAAAACAAGGACCTGGCTGGAGAGCAGCCTAGCTGAGGAAAGGTCTGAGGCGGGCAGTGGTTTGGGGCGGTGCGGAGGGTGGGATAAACAGGCGTGCTGGGGGCGGCGCTGAGAGGGGTTCTGAGGGCGGAGTCAGGCTGGGACGGTGCTGCGGCCAGCATTTAAGGCGGGCCTGGGGCGGGCCTGGCCTGGCCAAGAGCTGAGGGCCGGGCTAAGGGAGTTCCGGGCGGAGCCCAGACGCGGCGGAGGGTCGGCGGGGGCGGGCCCTAGCCTCCTGTGCGCCTCGACCCCGCTCCAGGTGCTGCGGCGGCTCCACGTCGCCCGGCGTCTGCGGCTTCCGTGAGCCCAGGCCGCCCTCACCGTGCGGTGCGCCGGCCTGTGGCTGCCGCGCGGCCATGGCGGGGCCGGGCCCGGGCCCCGGGGACCCAGATGAGCAGTATGATTTCCTGTTCAAGCTGGTGCTGGTGGGCGACGCGAGCGTGGGCAAGACGTGCGTAGTGCAGCGCTTCAAGACCGGTGCCTTCTCTGAGCGCCAGAGCAGCACCATCGGCGTCGACTTCACCATGAAGACGCTGGAGATCCAGGGCAAGCGGGTCAAGGTGGGAGGCGTGGCCTGACTCTCCGGCCGCTGCGCAGCGGGGCCCAGGGCGGCCGCGGCCCCTCGGACGTCCTCCCTTATCGGGGGTGGGGACCACAGCTAGCGTCCACAATGGGCCTGAGGTGTCTGGCAAACCCCTCTTCCTTCTCCTTTCCTTCCTCCTGTCGGAACAGACCTGGCCCTTGGGCTCTGGGCCAAGTTCGGTCCGCAAAGCGCCTGCTTAGGGAGTGCGTGCGTGCGTGTGTGTGTGCGTGTGTGTGTGATGGGGCTAGTGTGAGGGGGAGGCCCTGCCCTCGTGAGCTCACACCCTGGGGGACTTTGCTCCAAAACAACTTTTCCAGTGTAAGGCCCGACCCCTCCCCACCGCTGTGGAAGCCCCCAGCTTTGCCCTCGGTGGGGAACCCAGCCAGAAAACTACACCCGCCCCACGACTAGAGCGATCAGGAAGTAGTTGCGTCTAGGACCAGAGGGCCAAAACTTTTTGTCAGAATTTCCGGCCTGGCCACGCCTCCCTGCAGTCTCTTTGTGGACCTGGTGGTGGAACTTTTTACTCGACTAGGGCCAGCATTGGGTCCCCTCCCCCAGCTGGAGTTTAATAGAAACTGAAAACTTCACAGATACCGGAAGGTAGGGAACAGGACCACTCTTTAACAGTGGCTTGGAGTAGAAACACAGCAGGATGTAGTTGCCACCGTGTTCTGGCAGTGGTTTGATAAATATTTGTAATTGTTGAATCAGAATTTCTTAACCTGGGTGTCAGCCCTGTCAAACAGAGGAGACGGAGGCCAGGACTGAGAATTGTTCTTGCTCAGTAACTTAACTGCACTGTACAGAAATCCTTTCCATTTTTCATGGGTTTGAGTTCACATGATCTCCAGGACAATTCAAGAGCACTGGACAGGGGCAGTACAGGGAAAATGTTATCTCTGTTTTTTCAAGAAGTTGAGCCCTGATGCCGTGGATCTCTGCCTCCTTGGTCTGCTGTAAGTCTGCTCATGGTTGCCTTTGGCCTGGATAATTACCTCTTTGTTTCTGCAAAATTTGGGTGATTTCTCAGTGTTGCCTTTCTCCTGCCCCATCATGGAAAAAAAGTAAGCCAGCAGTCTTTACATTGACCGCAGTGCACCTAGAGTAGATGTGACTGTGGAAGCGGCAACTACCTGCCTGAAGGGTTATTTTATATTTTATTTTTTGGTCTCCTTGGGATAGGAAAAAAAGAGCAAGATGTAGCTTTGAATCATTATTTGGGACCACCCCTTCAGAGTAGGTGGTGAGGGAAGAGCTATGTAATTGGTGGGATGTATCCATGGGTGAGTTTGTACCCTTTGATGATGCCAGCAGCCACAGAGAAAGTGAAGTATTAAAATATAGGCATAAACAGCAGCGGTGTTCTCGCAAGCTGTTAGCTTTCTCTCACTGCAGCGTTTGTGGTTACCCATGCTAATGGTGGTCAAGGAGGGGGAAGGGTGTTCCTGTTTACCTGGCAAGATAACAACCTGTGCCCCTTTGGAGCCCAGAGTGTACTGTGTACCCAAGCACAGGTTATGCAATGCAAAACAGGCAATTCATTATTTCTTTTCCTTATGATCACCTCCAGATTGTTCTTAGACAAGCAGGTGGGACTGGGAACGGAGAAGAGTGGGTATGGTAAAGCCTTTAATAGTTACAATCATTGACCTTCTTGAGAGTCTGAAGTGTGCCAGCTGTTTTATTGTGTTCTTATTATTAACCCCTTCTTATATAGGACGAACTTGCCCCCAGAACACACAGCTAGTAAGTGAGAGATGTGGGATTTTTTTCTTCCAGTTTTTCTAACTCTAAAGCATTGAAGTTTTCCTCCTAAACCAGACCACTTCTTAGAATCTGATTGTTTGGAGTGGCAAAGCCCTTGGCAATTATTTACCTCCTCACTGTGCAGTCAGAGAAATCTGTAGCCCAGTGCTCTGAATTAAAACTGAACAACATTTGATAGGGGACAGACAGTCTCTCATGTCAGGATTTGGGGGTTCTACTGACTCATCAGGAGCAAATCATTTTTCCTCTCTCCGAGTCTGTTTTCTCATGTGTAAAATTCCTCTGAGGTATCTTCCAGCAGTGTAATTTAAAAATAATAATAATAATAAGGGGATTGAGGTTTAATTTACACACAGTAAACTTCACCCATTTTTAGGTAAAGAGGTCTGTGAACTTTGACAAATTTATGTAGTCCTATAACCACCACCACCGTTAGGTATAGAATATGTCCATTAACCCAAAAAGTTCCCTTGTATCCCTTCGTGTCATTGCCCTACCTTCACCCCAGCTCCTGGCAACCACTGATCTATTTTCTGTCCCTATTGTTTCAACAATGTGATTTTAACTGGAATCTTTGATGAACCAGATTTTATTGTTGTTTCTGCAACAATAAAATTCCACATCAGGGATTTAGTTTAGAACCTTTCCAGGATCTGTCCAAGGTCCAGCAAGCCAATGTGATCTCGTAAACTTTCTTTCCCTGTAATGCTGGCATTTGTTAAAACTTGAGGAACCTTAGATGTAGATTACTTCGTAGTTTTCCAGCTCCTCTGAGCTCCAGTGTTTGGAAGTATGGTAGGATGAAAGGGGAAGGCCAAAAGGCCACAGGTTCAGAAGAGCCTTAATTAGCTTCTCACGCACCCAGAGCAATACTACTTTTATCTAATTTTATATTGAAGTTCCACTTGTTTTTATTTGACCAGAGTTCGGCTGCTAAAAACTAAAGTGTGAAACATCACAGATCTAATTAAATTCCTTTATTTCTGTAGTCACTTCCTATTACAACCAGAATAACATCCAAACTCCTTAGCAAACCCTTGTCTGTCTTGCTGACTTTATTTCTCTTCCTTTTTCCCTCACTCACTACTCTTCAAATATGCTTGCCTTGGCCCTTTTGTATATTTGCCTCTGTCTGTCATATTCTGACCCAAAGGGATCTGTCCCTAGAGCCCCATGTAACTACTGCTTCATCATTTGGCTTCCAATGAGAATCCCACCTCTTAAGAGAGGCCTTCCATGGCCTCCCAGACCCTCCTTCCCATTACAGGATAATTCAAGTGTAAGTTTATAGCACTTACCAGAACTTGAAATTATTTTATTTGGTCTCCTCCTGTATAATGTCAGTTCCTTGAAAGCTCAGGGATCTAGTCTATCTTGCATATCAGTGAATTTCTGCACCTATATCAGTGTCAGACAAATGGTGTTAAGTATTTGTCTGTTAATTGATTTTTATTTATAGAGAGGAAGCCGAGGCCAAAATAAGTGAGCAACCTGCCCAAGGCCATACATGATGCTGTGGCAAACCAGAACTTGAACCCAGGGTCAGCCTGGCTTCTAAGCCCGGTGCCCATTTTTATACTTGACCACCGTTCTAAGTTCCTCTGAGTTCATAATGATGACCCTGAGATTCTGCAAGTTAATTAATCTAGTAAAAGTGCTGTTGTGGCCACTGCCCTTTGAGAGAAGAATGTGGACTTGGCATTTTGTAGATGTTCAACAGTAAGGATTGAAACCCCAGTGAATTTCAGGGTGTTTGTCAGCTAACAGAACATCTAGCCAGTCCCAAACAGCTCATGTAGCCTGTTCTACTGGTTAGTAAGCCTTTGTATGTAGTGATGAGTTCCTGTGCCCTATCCCATGTGGATTTCTTCTTCTCTAACTATGCACACCGAACTTCAAGAGTTAATCTGGGTGCTGGTTGTCTTTCAAATTATAGAGTCTCTGAGCAGGAACACTGGATTAGGAGTCTAAAGGTCTGGATCTTATGTTCAACCCCGCCACAACTGTAGCCAACTCCTTTTCCCTTCTTGGAGCCGCTGGCTTTCTCATTTGTGGAATAGGTCTAATGATCTTTATTCTCCCCACTTCTTAGGTTGTTGGAAAACTATGGACATGCTTAAAATAGATTAAATTCCCTTTATATATTTTTAAATACATAATTCATCCACATGGTTTAGAACTTCAAAATTTCAAAGACATGAAAGGACATTCAGTAAACAAATCTCCTTTCTTCGTTTGTCCCCCAAGCCACCCAGTGCCCTCTAAGAAGAGGCAGTGTTAATTCATTTCTTGTCTGCCCTGAAAGTTCTGTTGTAAATAAAACCAAGGAGTCATAAATATAAGGAATTGTTTTATTACTGCTGTTGTTACCATTTTCCTTCCTAAATTAGACAGATTATTTTTTAACCTGCCTGTCCCACTCCTCCCTGACCCCCCCGTCCCCCAGGAAATCTCAGCGGGTTCTAAATCCTTAAAATATTCTGACTGTTCCTCTACTCCCTCTTATCTGGGACAACACGAAGGCCTGTTATGTAAACTTGTTTTTGCCAATCACTGGGGACACTGGCCTTAAGATTACACAGAGAAGTTTGCCTTAAAAATTGTACCCCATTTATTCAGCTTTCTCTCAGGTTCACTCTCCCCTTTTTTGGAGATGCTACCAAATTTTCACTTCAGAGAAGTAAAGTCTATGTCCTTAGGCCTAGGCCTCCCGAATTTAGGACCTTCAGCCTTGACTTTCAAACTTCCCTTGGTGTTAAAGTCATCTTTGTTTTATGGCACTTCCAAAAGGGACAGGATAAAAGGAACCAGCTTCTTTTTAAAGTTTACATCCTCAGTCCTTCCAATCAGGGGTCTGCAAGCCTGCCAGGGAAGGGCTCAACAAAGGAACAGTGTCCTCTGCCAGCACTTCTGTCTGGGAGAAAGCTGCCCCTCCAGCCTTCGCCCTGAAGCCAGACAACTCAGTTCCTTCCCATATGTTTCCGGCACCTTTCGAGCTGTTGCCTCAGCACTGGAGCTCAGAATAAGAGAGTCCATCACCAAATAAGTCCTCATGCAGGCCACTTAAGAAGAAAGTCTGCAGCTCCCTCAGCCCTCCACCTCACTCAGCCACAGTCTCCACTGGTTTTCACAGCCAGAAGTTGTGGGGACTTCTCTTTGCAGTACTGGAACCCTAGGCTAGGGAACTTGTAGAGAGGCCAGGACCCCTCACTCTTCCAGGGGAACTTCTGCAGCTGAGATATTTTTCTTGATTCTCAACCACCACGCACAGGTGTGGGACCAGCCTTTTTCATGTCTCCACCCCTCCTACCAGTCTCAAGGTGGCTTCTTTCTGTTGCCAGTTATAGAATTTCTGTTCACCTAGACTTCAGGTGGCTCCCAATAGTGGCTATTTTGGAGTTTAATTTTAATTTTGATGTAGTTGTGAGAGGAAGCACAGCATTTACCTATTATGCCATCTTGACTGGAAGCCTCCTGACTTCTTCAATTTTGATCAGAGATAGTAAAAGGACTGTTAGATAAGAGAGAAGTTCTAGGTTGTGCTGGTTGTCTGAAGAAATCTGTTCTTGAGACCACTGACAACCATCCTTACTGCAAAAGGACAGTCTTCAGGCAGCATATGTAGTGGAAAGACAATGGAAATGGGGCCAATGTTAGAGCCAAACAGCACCAGGTTAAAATCCTAGTTTTACCACATGGCTCTGGGCACATAACATCACAACTTCTAATGTGCTTCACCTGCAAACCCGCTAGCTTTAAGGACCTGATGTATAGTGGATCTTCAGTAAATAGGAACTGACATTAGTGTGGAATCACCTGAGAGAGAGAGTGTCATGGGGAGTCAGGAAGTGTGGAGCTGCCCAACTGGCTTTGTTCAAGTTACTTCACTGATCTTTTATCAGTGAAATGAAGACAAGAATCCCTGTCTTACCTGTCCATACAGAGTTTCTGTATAAAAAAAAAAAAAAAAGGCAAGGGCCTGGCCCCTGGGGCAGATCTGGGCAGAGATTCCATACTGGTTAGGGGGCCACAGTGGGACAAGTCACACAAGGCCTTTAGCAGCTTGCCAGGTCCACATTACAGCTCAATGTCGACATGTCTGTCTCCTTTACTCACTTTTATCTCTTTAGTCTTTAATCTCTTTCAGAATTTCTTCATTTTCCATTGACCTTTTTGTAGTGTTAGGTCTTTGGTAGGCCCTTGCTGAGACCTAATGCTGAATGTGGTTTTCTTTCGATGCTTTGAGTGTAAGGAAGTAATAGAGTTGAGTAGTAAAAGGGCAGCCCTTCCTCTTTCATATACAGCATCTTCTGTTTTCACCATTGTTTTCATATATTGTTTCACTTGATCCTCGCAGTGGCCCTGTGAGAGAGACATCCATTTTACAGAGGGAGAAATAAAGGCCTGTGTGTAGCAAGTCTGAACCAGAACCCAGCCTTCTAGCTCCTAGTCTGGTGCTTTTTCCTCATTGCTGTATTATGCCCTCTGTCACTACCAACATACACATACATGTATGCACACACACATACACACATGTACAAAAAGATCTGGAACAAATTTAATATGTAGACCATCATATATCACTTGTATTTTATATTTTGAGGAACAGTGTTATATGAAAATCCTAATGCCAAGTGCTTATTAAACAAATCCTTGTGAATTGGGAGAAATGGTACATATGGCCAGTGAGAACAAAAGAAAAGCTCATTATCTAGAATGATCTATAAAATGCTGCTGCTTTATTGAACATATAGTAACAGAAGCCAAGCAAGTGCTATCAGAAAGAGGGCTTCTCTAACCTGCTTTGATGAATTAATAAATAAGGACTGTTTATCATTAATAACTCTTGTCTTTATGCCATTACAAATATGTCCTCCCCTAATCTCACTTGCAGTGCTTTGCCTTGCAAACCTCCCTTTTCTGGATTAGAAAAGGCAGGCTTAATCCTAGGTAAGGTGTGTCAGCATTATCAGTTATTAGAGGTTTTCACACATGTTCATGGTGATACCATTCCATATATGAAGTGTAGCTAAAGAGTATAATGGCTGATTTTTAAAAAAACAGCAACCTAGAAATTAAACGTGTAAATAGGTGCTGTCCCTTTAAAACTAGTCTCCATTTGAGAGTGTGTAAGTATTTCCCAAATGTTTATAATCAGCTGTGATGATCCCTACTCAAAATCTTAAGAACCTGCAGCTCTTTCTTTTGGCAGGTCTTTCAGGTATAGATTGATAACTAATAACAGAAAGCCACTAAAGGCTACCACAGTGTTAGCAGGTCCAAACTGAGGTTTAACTATAGAATCACAATTCTAGTTCACATTAGGCCAGGTGGCTTGCCCAAGGACCCTGAGGGTAATTGCTGTATCTTTTGGGCAGTGACAGGTCATTGGAGTAAATGTGCTGCCCCCTGATGTGACTACTTTTTAAGGAGACAAGGTTTATTTTGGGTTGCGGGGCCTAAAATGTTGGTCTCTAGCTCTCAGCTGATAGTGGGTCATTTCCCCTCCCTATGTCAGTTATCTTGTTTGTGACATGAGGATATTGGACTATACTATCTTTGAAGGATTCATCATTCACTGAAAAAAAAAAATTCCTTGTAATTTCAAGCCAGGTAATCCACACCCCCATTTTTATGCCTGAGAAGTGTACAAATCAGATATTTTTAAAATTAAAATATTCTATTTACATTTTCCAGTGAGAAACTTTGACTTTTTTTTTGTTTTAACTTGTTTTTTACTCTTGGGTTTTAACTCTGTAATGGATACACATATAGTGGATGGTTTCATGATGAAATAAATAGATCACAGCTCTCAGAATAAACTTCACTTTGCTAGCTATCTGTCGTGTTTCCATTATAGATGAACTACATAGAAAAAAAATCAATTTTATTATTGAAATCACAAGGTAAATATCTCAATATAAACTCTGACTCTACAGTTTTCTTTGAGTTATTGTCTCCAGAATAAGTCCTTGACAAGTATTGGCTGAATGAACAAGCAAGTGAGCAGGAGTGAAGGGAGAGGCACATCTGAATAGGAAAGATTGTCAGTGGACCTGTAAGCACTGATTAAAGAATGGGATTCGTGCAAAAGCTAAAGGGTACCTGGGCACAGAGAAGGAAATGAATGTGCGATGAAAAGGGAGACCTTGTGGAAACTCAGGGGTTCCCCTGCCACTGGGAAGGAGAGTGGTAATGGATGGAAGGCCATAGTGTGTTAAGATACTTTGTGGCAGTTTGCTCTGCATGTGTATACATGTATGTATATGTCAACAGATTATTATTTTGCTTTACATAAGTTGGCCTTACCTGATTATCCTGTCTAATGTAGCACTTTACCAAGTTCTCTTTTCAAAAAATCTTTATTGAGATATAACCCATTACCATAAATTTCCCCATTTAAAGTATACGATTCAGTGATTATGTATGTATGTATGTATATACTCACCAAGTTGTGCAGCCATCACCACAATTATCTCAGGATGTTTCCATTCCCCCCCCCCCAAAAGAACCTTGTACCCATTAGCAGTCACTCACATTCCACCCTCTCCCTAGGCCTGGCAACCATTTGTCTACCTTCAGCCTCTACAGAGTTGCCAACTCAACATTACATATAAACTGAACCACACAATATTAGAGGTTTTCTTGTGTCTAGCTTTTTTTTTTTTTTTTTTTCCACCAAGGGTGAGGTTTTCAAGGTCTGAGTTACTTTTTTTCCTTTCCTTGCTTTGATTTGTTCTAATTCCCAGGATTTACCACCACCCTAAGTCACCCTTGCTTATTTGTTTTCAGGCCCGGGAAGGAACGTGATCTCTGCCTGTGGGCCCACACCTAAACCTGTGCCTTCCCTGTTTGTTGTTGATGAATGACTGAAGCACTCTGCCCTCACTGTTCAGTGACTGACTTTTTCCACGTAACAAAGTATATTTTAGCATTTATTGGATTGATTAGTTGTTTCTCTTGTCACCTCTAGTAATTTGGAAATATTTATATGCTACTTCTACTTCTCTTGTTAAATTTTAAATGCATATTTAAACTTATATTTTTCTATCTATGGTCTAGAATTAATATCTATTTTCTTGACCTGAAGAAAAGAAGGCATGCTTTTTCTCCCTCCTCATTGCCTCCATCCCCACACCTTCCACATTAAAATCATCTAGGATTTGAATTCCAAGTCATTATTAATTTTTTGACATTTTGCATCAATAGTTAGACTTAATTCTAAGTTTTATTTATGGTTTACTTTACTTCTTTGATTCGTATTCGTTTTGTCTGAATTGTTTCTCAAGTGAGAGTCTATAATTGATCAACTTGCAATAACCATGTATCCAAAATTAACTTTATTCCCCCTCCTCCTTAAATGTTAGCTTGGCTAGATATAGAAATCTACTTATAAAATAATTTTCCTCAGAACTGTGGTGATATTGCACTACTTTAAAGTACCCATTGTTTGAAGTCAACTTACTTTGTCTTTTCATAAGCATTTAGGTTTTTTTAAAAAAATGATTTCCGATGTTCTGAAATCTCACCATAGTGTGCCTGAGTTGTGGGATATTTTTCATTCATCCTGCTCTGAACTCAGTAGGTATAATCAATGTAAAAATGCCAATATTTTAATTGCACAGGACAGAAGCTAGAACCTAAGTTCTGTCCTCAACATCTTTACTTTTACCTCCATCTTGAAGCTTGTTCTGTTGTGCTGTGTTCTGGACAACCCTGGGCTCCACCTTCCAGCTCACTGATTTACTTTTGAGCCGAATCTCTTCTGATAGTCATTTCATCTTTTGGTTTCTTTATTTTGACAATTACATTTTTCATTTCCAAGATCTCCAGTTGGTTCTTTTTCATATCAGTAATATTTTTATTTAGAGGATATTATTCATACTTTTATTTTTCACAACTTTTCACTATGAAAAATTTCAAACATATAGAAAAGTTGAAAGAATAACTCAGTGAACCCCAAACATACTCCTCCTAGATTCTACAGCTGTTCATGTTTTGCAGTGTTTGCTTTATCTTTCTATGTATGTAATAGAAATATTTTTATTTCAAAGTCAGTTTCAGATATCATATTTCACCCCTGGATACTTCAACATAACAACTGTTAAGAATAAGCATAATACCCCTATCAAATCTAAGCAAATCAGTATTCCTATAATAGTATCTGCTATCTAGTCATTTTTAAGTTTCTCCAGCTTTCTCCAGAGTATGTTCTGTGTTTTCCCCCTTGAACCAGAGTCCAGTATGGGTTTAGTCCAGAAGAGTGCCTCACTTTTTTTTTTTATGTCATTGTCTTGTTGTTTTTGTTGTCACTTAAGAATCACTTTCTGGATTTGTCTCATGGTTTCCTCATGGTGTCTTTTCATTTATTCGTTTATCTCTTATATTGCCTGTAAAACAGAGGTTGAGTTTAGAGGCCTGATTAGACTTTGGTAGAATGGTTTTGGTGAGAATGACTTATTGGTAATGTCATATACTCCACATGGCATCACAGCAGACGGCATGTGATGTCAGGTTATCCCACTGGTAGTGATGCTAAGCTTGGTCACTTGGTTGGGGTAGTGACCACCAGATTTCTCCATTTATTTATTATTAAATATTCTCTTTGTTCTGTTAACTTCGTTTCTTGGGCTGTCATTTAAGAACCACAGCCTTCAGCTGGTCTTTTCTGTCTGGAGCAGTGGGCAAGTTGAATAGAGAATCATGCCTAAAATTTGGAAGGTGCTCCGTTGAGTTTAATTATGGTTGTTGGCTAGAAGTTACCATATGACACCCTGAGACATAAACTACATGTCAGGGAGATCATTAAAGGGCAACAAGTTCACAGTTTATGCATCTTTTCAGTAACAGTTTTTTCCCAGGCATTGTTGTAAGCACTGATGAAAAAAAAAAGATAAATAAGATACAGCCCCTGTTCTTCAGGAGCATGCATCTGGTTGGGGGAACAGATGTGTAAATAAATAGCATGCAGTGCTATTAATGCTGTTTTTGTAGTAACTGTAATTTCTGAACCAAGAATTGGAACACATGGCCTGACAAGTACATGTGTGTTTATTGTGGCGACAGAAGGACTGAATATTTTTAGGACTGTTCCATCAAAGCAGGGCCCTGTGGTTGCCATGGCTGTCATAGGGATGTGTGTTGAATGTTGCAGGGGCACAGAGGAGACAGCAGTCTGCTCTCCCCAGGGTCACAGAGGTAGTGAGGTTTGAGCCTGACCCTGAAAGATAAGTGAGTTTTCCAATGGGGAAAGACAGAAAGGGCTTTGCTACCAACATCATATCTGTGCAAAGCCACGGAGGCATGAAAAACGACATCTGTGTGTTTGTCCAGTCCGGTGTACTTGGAGTATGGGGTTAGTGAGACTATGGACAGGGGTTAGGACCAGCCTTCTGATCATACCAGAAGGTATGTCAACTGTGTCCTGAGGAAGCACACTGGTCAGCTTTGTCTGAGAGACCCACTGTTTGTCTCTGAGGGTTTGACATGGGCTGGAGGCATAATCAGCAGGGATTATGGGGCAGTGAAGGGGTCAAGGCTAGTGGGGCTCCCAGCTTGGCCCATTCTCCATTAATTCAAGTAGCGGGACATAGGAGGGACTGTCCGAGGGAAGGCAGAGTTCACTTTTGTTCATAAGGCACTTCAATCCCCAGTAGGCCAGGCCCTTGCTTATGAGGGGTTTTAGGGGAGAACTGCCTGATGGCTGGCCTGGGGCTTTGGCAGTGCTTGGCTGCTGGGAAAGTGAGGCTTCTCTTGGCTTGGCTTTTCCCATCTCCTTTGAGACACAGAGGGCATTTAAGCCAAGTGATTGGGCTTCCTCTACTCAGCTTTCTCTGCAATCCCACAGTAGGCCCATTTTCTACCCAGCTTCCCAGGTGATACTTCACAAAAAAAAAAAAAAGAAGCAAGTTGGGGTTCAGGGAATTATTGTGGAGGCTGAGGGCTCTACAAAACCATTTACTGAGGGAGGCAGAACTTGTAGTTGTGTCTCTAGAAATGCTGCCATTGCTTGCTTTCAGCATGCACTGTTGCCATGAGGAGCTTGCAGTCTACCCTGCTTGCTGCTGACTCTTCCCTGCTCAACTGGAATGAACTGGGTGGAAGGGCTTCTGGCACCCTGCTTTGGTTTGGTCACCCTATGTTTCCCCAAAGTGCACAAAGTGGCCTGTGAGTGTAGTTTGGGTGGTGACAGGGAAGAGGGCCATGGAGGAAAGGCTTGGGTAGTGATAGATGGTCTCAGCTTCCCTGGAGAGGGAAGAAGGGATCCCTGGTGAGCTGATAGTCCTTTGTGAGTGACTGGGGCAAGATTCATTGGTCAGAGGTGAGAGTCCTTTCCTACATCATCATGCCTTTTCCCCACCAGGACTGTTCAGGAAAGGGTTTGACTGATTCCTGCAGAAGGTGTACATCATCAAGGTTTCTTAGAAAAGAAAAATGGATATGGTTTGTGGAGGAACTGTGCACACATTATAGGGTATGAGGTTTTAGAGTCAGGCAGTGCTATCTGACACTTCTTTCCTGTGACACTGTGACCCCTCATCTAAAAAAATAAGACTTACTTTCTGGGGCTATTGTGAGGATGTAATGGACCAACAGGCATGAAGCACTAATAGTGCCAGTGCCTGGAGGTTCCCAAAGCACTTTGGAACCCCACCTTCACCCTGTGCTCCCACCAGCCCTGCAAAATGGGGCTTGTTACTGGTGAGGAAACACAGACTCCAGAAAGCTACTGTGGCAATCCTTGATCACTTAGCTGATCTCTGTTTCATTCAAACTGCAGATGGCCCTACCAAAGAGAGCTGCAATGTGACAGAGGACAAAGAAAATATTCTCTGATGCTGAGGTCTTGAGTAACTATCTTTAGGGGGTAGGATGAATTTATGCTCAGTAGTCCGTCCCCAGCCTTACCGCCCACTACAGAAGAGCGGTCTTGCCCCTATAACACTGTCTGTGGTAGGTTCACATTGCTTGTCCCTCCCTGCGTTGCTAGCCCAGCATTCTCACCTTTCTCTTCCTCACTTGGTCTCTTTAGCTCCTTGACTATCTCGAACCTGCTAACAGTACACCCACGTCTCAGGCTGCGGCTTGTTTGCAGGGGGCCAAGCTCTTCCCTTGGAGAACTGAGCCAAGAGAAGTGACAATGTTGGCTTTGAGGAGTAGCCCACAGACACCACTTCCTGGTTCTACTCACCACATTACAAGACACCATGAAAAATAGCTCAGGAACTCGTATTTGGGTCTGTCTGACCAGTTTTCAGAGTTTTGTCCTCAAAACTAATTTTTCCAAGGTCCCTTTCTACTATGAGTAGCAAGGAACTTTCCATTGCCTCCTTCGTCATGCAGGAGAAAGACTGTTCAAATAAAATCCTCTTTTCTTTCCACTAGGACGGACAGTGCTAGACACAGATTCTGAGAACTGAACCATGTATGCTTTTAACCTAATAAGCAGCATTGATTTCCCACTCGGGCACATACATACTCACTTCATAAGAACAGCAGCCATGAGTCCCGGGAAAGTAGTTTGAACCTCACCATGCCTCTGGTCTCCTTCTCACTGGCCTGACTACCAGGACCTGCTTTCAGAAGGCTTCCTTCCTTGTTGAGCACCTGCTGTGCACCAGATTACTGGTGGCACAAAGGAATAAGATGGGGACTCTCTTCTCAAGAGTCCGTTCTGGATAGTGAGAAACAGACTTACAAACCAGAAGCCACCATGCAACAGCCCTAGGGCAGTTCCCACTATGAAGCCCATTTTGTTTGGCCTACAGAATGGCAATTTGCTTGTTTGTATTTTTATTGTATTTGCTTTAGGCAGGATATTCTTTTCTGTCAGCTTCTGTATTATGTTCCCTGCCTGGCCCCCAAAGACCCCTTAGTTTGGAACATTGACTTAAATGGATAACATACTCTGTGGTGTATGCTGTTATAGGGGCAAGAATAAAGGGCTATGGGAGCATGAAGGAAAGAAGAATGAATCTGCTTGAGGTTGGATCCCAGGCCAGTGTCAGGGAAAATTCTACTAACTAGGTGACTTTGGACCTGGGGTCCTGAAGGTTAGGTAGGAGATTACCGAAATGGCAAGATGAATACAGTCTATCTTAGAAAAAGGAGATAATGACAAGAATGAGAATACCCCATCATAGGTGCAGGGACTCAGAGGGACGGTATAAACTGGGAGTCATTAGATCGTGGAGCTTAGAGGAGAAAATAAACTTCATGGAGACTGTGCTTCCCCGACTGAGGCAGCAGTTGGTGGACCAGAGCCTGCCTGCCACCAAGGCAAAAGAAGGACCAAAATCAGGCCTTTTGAAACCCCCACCCCACTCTACCCATTTGAAACTTACCTTACCACCTCCTGCTGAGTGAGAAGAGGTCAGTTCCTGTCTTCTGAGCTAATGCCTTCTGGGAGCCATTTCCATCCTAGCTGGGCCTCACTCATACCCTCTGTGCCAAGCAGATGCTTCTGGGCTTTGCCCTAGGTATCAGCAGCCCAGGGAATTTCCTCTAAAGAGAAAAACTGGTAGGAAAGGGTTAGAGAAGCTAGCTGACAATGTACCAAGTGGGAGGTTAGAGAGTTAGGGAGAGAAGGCTCAGCTATAATTCACAATACAAAGTCCCTGTATGTTTGTCAAGTGAAAGTGCAGGAAGAGAACTGCCAGGCGGTAGGGATGGTAGGTGGAGAAGTAGGCAAGGTAGGGTAGAGTCTAGCTACTAGATGGAGAGCAGGTGGGGCAGGGTAACAGGCTCTAAGGGCAGAAATGGTACTCATCCATTCAACATATATTTATTGAGCACCTTCTGCATGCCAGGCACTGTGGTGAGTATTGGACACATGCATAAAGCCAGATGGACATAGCCTCTGCCCTCATGAAGCTCATATGAGGGAGAGACAGTTAACATTTAAAAAGTGCAAGTTGGTGGTGTATTATGGCAGGCAGTGGAGTGCACTGAAGAAAAATAAATTGAGGTGAGGGATAGGATGGGCTGCTCTTTTAAGAAAGGGTAGTCATGATAGGACTGTTGGCAGAGGTGATATTCGAATATAGGTTGGAATGAAGGGAAGACGTTGGCATGTGGAGAAGAGCACTTCAGGGGAAACATCAGGACAAGCATTTTGATACAGAGACCTCAAGGACCGGCAAGAATGCAAATACACTGTGGTGAGGCTACAGAAGGTAAAGTTGGATCCTGTGGGTCCTTTCACCTGGGTCCTAAGGACCTAGGGGTGCCGCTTGAGGGGAGTGCAGAGGGTGACAGGTTTTCAACACTGTTTTAGCAGCTTCACATTGGCAGCTATGTCATCAATTGGGAGCACAGGCAGAAGCCTGAGCAAGTTTAAGGCTATCTTCAGTGACCTGGTGTCAGGCTAGGTAGAGGCCGTGGCAAGTATAAATGGGAGGAGAGCAACAAAGGCAGAAGAGTGGAGACTTAGTGCCTTTGGTTTACTGCTCACCAGGCCCCTGCTAAGGACTAGAAACAGGGAGGTAGGCAGACAGACAGACAGACAGACAGACAGACAGATAGGCTTAGACTCACTTTTTGTGCTGAATGCCTTCAGAACCAACCCTTCTCCTCTGTGACATTGGGCTTTTGGTCTCTGCAGGTCCAGGTGAGGATTCTGTGACATGCCACTCCAGAACCCCACAGTTTCTACACGGTTGGCTCTGCTCTGGCTTCTGAGACCTAGAGCTTAGAGGACTAACCATCCTTTCTAATAGATAGTTCAAGATGATGCTAGTCAGCTTGCCTGCCTCCTCAAGTAGCTAAGGTGGCTGATCAGATGCATTAGACTTTTCACCTAGCCTCCCTTGGGGCCCTGCTTGATGGCAGGCCAAAGGCTTTGGCAGTACTGGGAAAGTGGGGCTTCTCTAGCTTAGCTTTTCCCGCCTCCTTTGGAACACAGAGGGCATTTGGGCCAAGTGGTTGGGCCTCTTATACTAACTAATCCTTCTCTATAATCTCACAGTGGGCCAATTTTCCACCCAGCTACCCATGTGATATTTCGTAAACATCAATCAGAACACATCTTGTCTTAGTTTGGGCTCCTCCTGGAAAACAGCCTGAGACAAGGGCTTGTGTGTAGCTTACTTGTTTCGAGGTCTAGAGAGACAGAAGGAAAGGAATGTTATACAAGGTTGCATTCTAAAGTTGGTCACTGCCATGGGCAAGTAGGGTTTAATCTGGCCTGGGCATCCTTTACCTCTGACAAAGAGTCAATCCAAAGGGTGGTACATCCCTGTCACTTTGGGGTTATAAAAACATGAGTGCTTGGTGATTTCCAATAGACCTCCTCAGCAAGAATCAGAGGCTACATGGCAGGCAACAAGGCATGCTGGATGCTGCAAGGAGTTTTAAGTTGTTATACTGTGTGAAGCTGGTTGCTGCTGTGATGGCTGGAGTACAAGGTGAACTGCTAAGATATGTGAAGTGGAATAAAAGAAGTGTCTGATACATATTTCCCTTCTTCAGACAATTGTCCAATGGCTTCCCATTGCAACAAAAATAAAATTCACTCTTGACGTTGGCCTACAAGATCCTACATGGTCTAGCTTCCTCTGACTGCATCCCCTTCAAAGTTCCTTCTTTGCTGCCATCTGCCCACACTGCCCTTTCTGTATTTTGAACATGGCTAACTTTGTCCTGTTTCTGGGCCTTTGCTCTCTTTCCTCTGCCTGAACATTGTCCCAATGGCTCTTCCTCATCGGGCCTCAGCTCACGTGTCACCTTCTGTGACCATCCTAGGAGTTCCCCAGACTGGGAGGTTCCTCCCATTACTTTGATTTTCTTTAGAAAATTTTCATTATCCCCTTCTGCAAGTATCCTATTTGCATTCTTCTTGTCTGCCTCCTTTTACTAGAATGTGAACTCTGTTTTTGTTTCATTCCCTGCAATAGCTCCAGTTCCTAAACGAGCTGGGACATGGCAGAAGCTCATTGCATAATGACTTGTGCACACAGCCCAATATATTTTTCTTTGGGCACTTTATATATTCTGCTTTGTATTAAAGTTCCTTTGTATATATTAAAAATACTAGCCAAAAATTGTAATAGCTCAGTAGGTAGTATTAAATTGGTGCATTTATCCAGCACCTTCTCTGTGCTAGGCACTGTGCACATTGAATCTGTTATTTGACCTTTCCAGCACCTTGTTTTACAATGAAACACTGAATGAAGTTTTAGCCCAGAGACACTAGGCTGCCAAATGACAGAACTGGTTTATGATCTGAGGCCTATTGGGCTCCAGAGCACTGACATGGCTCTTTCCCCACCCCCTTTCTTTAATATGGGGGAATACGATAAGAATACTATTAGTTCCGAAAAGGATCTACTTTCCAAAAATATCTCCTCCATTACTGCTCAAATTTCACCAATTGATTGACCTAGACAATGTAATCTGTAGCTGTTTTGTTGGTTTTTAATTTAGTTTTTATTTTTATCGGAGTTATGTTCATGTATGGTTTAAAGAGTCATTTGGTTTGACCAGGCTTGTTACAAAAAGGTCTCCTAATACCCCTAACTCCAGTCTACAGGTGCAGTCACTTGCAACTCTTTAGTTGATAGGGTTTTTCTATTTCTCTTGCTTATATTGCTCCCACCTCATTATAGGCATAATCTATTGACTTTCTACTTTGGAAGATGAGAGTTTAATTAACTCTCAGCACCACCTCAGCCACTGTCACACACATACACCCTTTGCATCCTCCCAGTAGACGTGTGGTAATACTGACTAGATCAGCATTAGGTTCCTTTTAACTCTATTCTTGAAATATATCCCAAATTCAATCACTTCTTCCTATTTTTACTGCTGGCATCCTGGTCCAGCCACCATGTCTTACCTAGATTATAGCCATAGCCTCCTAATTGGTCTCCTCATTTTTGTCCTAGTTCTCTTTTGATCTTTTCTCAGTACAGCAATCAGAATGATCCTGTGAAAAAGTAAATCTGATTAGCTTAAAATTCCTATGGCTTCCCACCTTCACTTAGAATGAAGGCAAGAATTCTTACTATGGTCTATAACAGTAGTCCCCAACTTTTTTGGCACCGTTGCTCCTATGAGAATGTAATGCCTGATGATCTGAGGTGGAGCCAAGGCAGTGATGCTGGTGCTGGGGAGCAACTGTAAATATAGGTGAAGCTTCGCTCAGTTGCCTGCCACTTACTCCTGCTGTGTGGCCTGGTTCTTAAAAGGTCACAGACTGGTACTGGTCTGTACTGGTACCTTGACCTATAAGGCACTGCATAATCTGGCTCCTTTGATACTTCTCTGTCATTCCTTGTTACTCTTTCCCTTTTTACTCTGTTCCAAATATAATGATCTTACTTGCTTTGAATGTACTAGTCATATCTGCCTCAGGACCTTTACACTTGCTCTACTTCTTCCTAGAAAGTTGTCTACTAGACATCTATATAGCAATTTTCTTGCACTGCTAAATATCTGCACAGTTAGCTAATTTTATTCAGATCTTTACCTAACAGTTATTTCAGTAAGGCCTTCCTTGGCCATCCTATCTAAAACTTCATTCCTCACCATTCCTCATAATTTCTTCCCCTGCTTGTTTTTTCCTTCTTATCACTATTCCGAAAACTTACATTTTTATTAACTTATTTTATAATAATATTCTATTTATATTATATGTTTATATATACATGTATTTTATAATAAATATAAATTTAAACATTTTTTTTCAATTACAGTTGACATAGAATATTATTTTAGTTTCAGGTATACAACATTGTGATTCAATATTTATATTACATATGAAATAATCAATCCAGTAAATCTAGTACCCATCTGACACCATAGTTATTACAATATGATTGACTATGCTATATTTTACATTCTCACAACTATTTTGTAACTACCAATTTGTACCTCTTTGTTTTTCCCCCCATAACCATCCCCCAACTCTCTTCCCATCTGGCAACCATCAATTTGTTCTTTATGAATTTGTTTCTGTTTTGTTTGTTCATTTATTCTGTTTTTTTTTTTAGATTAAACATATAAATGAAATCATATGGTATATGTCTTTCTCTGACTTATTTTACTTAGTACAATACTCTCTAGGTCCATGTTGTCGCAGATGGCAAGATTTCATTCTTTTTTTGTGGCTGAGTAATATTTCATTGTGTGTATTACCACCTCTTTATCTCTTCATCCATTGATGGACACTAGGATGTCTCTATATATTGGCTACTGTAAATAATGCTGCAATGAAAGTATGGATTCACATGTTTCTTCACAGTAATATTTTAGATTTCTTTGCGGAAATATCCAGAAGTGGAATTATTGTGTCCTTCTTGTCTCCTTTTATAGCCTTTGTTTTAAAGCCAATTTTGTCTGGCATAAGAACTGCCACCAGTTTTTGTTTGTTTCCATTTTCATAAAATATCTTTTTCCATTAATTTACTTTCGGTCTGTGTGTGTCTTTGGATCTGAAATGAGTGTCTTATAGGCAACATATGTAAGGGTCATGTTTTTTTATCCATTCAGCTACCCTATGTCTTTTGATTGGATCATTTAATCCATTTACATTTAAAGTAATTGTTGATAGGTATGTAGTTATTGCCATTTTATTATTCATATTTTTAATCTTTTTTCTTCTTAAGGAAGTTCTTCTAACATTTCTTATAATACTAGGAACCTCTTTACCTCTCTTTCTATTCTAAATGATAACCTTGCTGGGTAGAGGTAATCTTTGTTGCAGGGCCTTGCTTTTCATCACTGAATATTTCCTGCCAATCCCTACTAGCCTGTAAAAGTTCTGTTGAGAAATCAGCTGATAGTGTTATAGGAGCTTCCTTATAGGTAACTGCTTTTCTCTTGCTGCTTTTAAGATTCTCTCTTTGTCTTTATCCTTTGGCATTTTAATTGTGATTTGCCTTGGTGTGGGACTCTTTGTGTTCATCTTGTTTGGGACTATCTGTGCTTCCTGGACTTGTGTGTCTATTTCCTTCACCACGTTAGGGAAGTTTTCCATCGTTATTTCTTCAAATAAGTTTTCGATTCCTTTCTCATTCTCTTCTCCTTCTGGTAACCCTATGATGCGAATGTTGCTACTCTTTATATTGTACCAGAGGCCCCTTAAACAATCCTCATTTTTTGGATTCTTTTTTCTCGACGTTCTGATTGGGTTTTTTTCTGCTACCTTACCTTCCAAATCGCTGATTTGACCCTCTGCTTCATCTAATCTACTATTGATTCCCTCTAATGTATTCTTCATTCCAGTTATTGTATTTTCATTTCTGACTGTTTATTTCATTTCTGACTCCTTTTTTATATTTCCTATATCTTGGTTGAATTTTTCACTGAGATCATTGAGCATCCTTATGACCACTGTTTTGAACTCTGTGTCTCTATTTTGTTCTTTTTCTGGAACTGTGTTCTGTTCTTTCATTTGAGATGTTTCCTTATATCCTAATTTTGGCTACTTCCTGTTTTGTTTCTATATATTAGGTAGATCTGCTATGTCTTCCAGTCTTGATGTAGTCACCTTATTTAGCAAGTGTTCTGTAGGGGCCCAGTGACGCAGTCTTCCAGGTCACCTGAGCTGGGTGCTCCATGGGTGTGCCTTGTGTGGGTTGTATGTGCCCTCTTGTTATGGTTGAGCCTTGATTGCTGTTGGCACATCAGTGGGAGGGATTGACCCTCAGGCTGATTGGCTTTGAGGACTATCTGTGACTACAGTGGAAGAGCAGGGGAGTTTTTTTGTTTGGTTTTGTTTTTTAACTTTTAAAATTTTCACTTCTAAGTATCTTGTTTTGTATTTACATTATACAATTCAATGAATTTTTTTTCAATTATAGTTGGCTTGCAATAATATATTAGTTTCAGTTGCACAGCATAGTCATTAGAGATCTATATAACTCACAGTGATCACCCTACCTAATCTAGTACCTCTTTTCCCCCTTACATATTTATTACATTATTAACTATTTTCCTTATGCTACACTTTATATCTCCATGTCTATTCTGCAGCTATTCATTTGTACTTCCTAATCCCTTTGCCTTTTTCACCATCACCCCAACCTCCTCCCATCTAGTAGCCCTCAAAATATTCTGTATCTCCAAGTTTATTTCCATTTTTGTTGTTGTCATTTATTTCATTATTTAGATTCCATATGTACGTGAAATCATGTCTTTTAATCTGATGTGAGTCTCATATAGGCTGTGTATGTAGGGGTCTTGTTTTCTTATCCATTCAGCCACACTCTCTTTTTGGTTTGAGCATAGTTCTATTTCCATTTGAGGTACTTGTTGATAAGAATGTACTTATTACCCTCCTTTATTCATGTTTTTGATACATGTTTTTTCTTCTTAAAGAAGTCCCTCCAACATTTCCTGTAATACTCGCTTGGTGTTGATAAATTCCATTTGCTTATTTTTGTCTGGGAAGCTCTTTATCTGTCATTCGACTCTAAATGATAGCTGTGCTAGATAAAGTATTCTTGGTGGTAGATCCTGGGTTTTCATCACGTTGAATATTTTGTGTCAGGCCCTCTGTCTTGCATAGTTTCTTTTGAGAACTCAGCTGCCAGTCTTATGGGTGCACCCTTGTAGATAACCGTTTTCTCTTGCTGCTTTTAAGATTCTTTGTATTTAACTTTTTGGCTTTTTAGTTATGATATGTCTCGGTGTAGGCTTCTTTGGGTTCATCTTGTTTGGGACTCTCAGAGCTTCCTGGTGTTGTATGTCTATTTCCTTTACCAGGTTAGGGAAGCTTTCCATCATTATTTCTTCAAATAGCTCTTCAAATCCTTGTTTTCCTTCAGGTACCTTTATGACACAGATATTTTTACATTTAATTGTGTCCCATGGGCTCCTTAAATTATTATTGTAGTCTTGGCTTCTTTTTTCTTGCTATTCTGATTGAGTGTCCCTGGCTTCCCCATCCTCTATATCAGTCATTTGATCCTCTCTTTTATCCACTCTGTTGATTCCCTCTAATATACTCTTCATCTCCGATAATGTGTTCTTCATTTCTGACTGGTTCGTTTTTATAATTTCCTTTTCCATTTTTATGTTTTTTGTCACTTTGTTAAAGTTTCACTGAATTCATCTACACTTCCCCTAAATTCATTGCGTATCTTTACAACCAGTGTTTTGAACTCTGCATTTGTTAGATTGCTTGACTCCATTATTCCTGGATCTCTGTTTCTTATTTCTCATATGGTTTCTGCTTCTTTGTCTTCCCATTTTGGCTGCCTTTCTGTGTCTGTTTCTATGTACTGAGCAAAGCTCCTAAGTTTCCCGGTCTTATTAGCATAGCTTTGTTTAGTAGGTGTCCAGCAGCACAGTCCTGAAAGGAGTTCAGTTTCAGACCAAGTTTCGCCCCAGCCTTGGTCCTTCCAGGGCCACCTGTTAAGATTTAGCAAGCAATCCACAGATGCTATGCTTATAGTTGCCTCAAGAGGCTATGCCAGGAACCAAGGCCAGCTGCCTCCAGTGTGAGTCTTGGTGCTGCTCAGCAAGGAGTACTGAACACTCCAAGGACACACCTGGATGTGGCTTTGATGGGGCCGTGAGTTGGGAGAGGTGGAGTTTCAGGGAATCCTCTGGGGTGGAGCGACCTCTGTTATCCAATTTTGATGTCATCTCAGCTATGGCCATGGCACTGCATCCACACACTGGGAGTGGGGAAGGCTCTGCAGAAGAACAATGGATATTGCCATCACCTCTGCCCAAGAGAGAGCCTCACTGCCTCCCTCACTCTGACAACTCAGTAGTCCCCTGTAAGTCCCTGGTGCCCCACTCCTCCCCGTGCAGACTACCGGGTGGTAGTGCTCAGAGTGAACAAGTCCATCACTGTGAAAGTCCGGTTGCAGACACGGCCCCTTTAAGAGGTGTCTGCAGCTGCCAGCTGCTGCTGCCATAGCCGCTGGGGACCAGGCTGCCTCATGTCCTGGCCCCCTCCTACCTTCTACCATTGCAGGTCAGTTATTTCTTTCCCTATTTGTAGTGCCTCTGATCCCAGGTGACTTTCCTTGCTGTTTGTTCTGTGTTTCTGTTACAACTTTGATTTGGTCGCAAGAGAGATGAACAAAGCCTCTGTCATCTATGCCATTTTCCCCCATCTCCTGGAGGAGCCGTTTTGCTGGGCCTGACCCACAAAGCAAGATTTGCTTTAGTGAGGCTCTAGTGCCTTCCCAGTCTGCCTTTTCAGTCTGTTGTTTGTGGAAGTTGTTGGGTGGTGCTCTTGTGTGGTCTAAAGCTGGCCACCAGGTGTGTTGGTTGTAGGGCCTCTTGGAAGGGGCTCTGTTGCAGACCAAGGTCAGCTGCTACTTGGTATAAGTCCACTTGGTATGAGCTACACAGTGATCTGCAGATGGTTGCCTCTTGTGCTGGGCTTCGTGGTCCCTGGGAGAGGCAAAGCTGCAAACTGAGGCCAGCTGGCAGTAGTAGCTTGGAGCTGCTTAGCAAGAGGTATAGAGCACACTGAGGGTAGATGCCATTCGTTTGGGGCTTGTGAATCATTGAGAGATTTTTTTTGAAAAGTCTGCAGTCTGAGCCAAGACATGACATTTGTATGGAAAAGCCACTGGAAGGGGGTCGGGTGGGGCGGGGTCCCGGGGAATCACTAGTGCGGGGTGAACAATGTAAGCTGGGTTGATGGAGACTCAGATATGGAGCCTGCCTGCGTGTGCCGGTAGGTGGTGGCAGGACTCAACAAGGGAACAGTGGTTCTGCCAGCATTTTTCTAGGAGAAAGCTGCCCCTCCAGCCTTCACCCAAAGCCAGACAATTCCCCTCTCGTGTCTCTAATGCCTTTTGACCTATTGCCCCAGGGCTAGAGCTCAGAGTAAATGAGTCCATCAGTGAGTAAGTCAGTGCATGGGCCCTTGGACTCCAGTTGCCCTCTTTCTCACTCAGCTACAATCTCTGCTTGTTTTCATAGCCTGAACTTGTTATAGGGATTTCTTTTCCTGTCCTGGACACATGTGCTGTGGAACCTGGTATGGGGATGGAACCCCTCACTTATCAAGGGGGACCTTTGCAGCTGAGATAGCCCTCCTGATTTTTTATTTCCATGCATGCATGGGTGTGGAACCAGTCTGACCTGTGTCTCCACTCACCCTACAAATCTCAATGTAGCTTTTTCTGTATATGCTTAGTTTATAAGACTTCGGTTCGGCTAGACTTCAGGTGACTTTTAATGATAGTTATTCTGTAGTTCAGTTGTAATTTTGAGGTGGTCATAGGAGGAGGTGAGCACAGCATTTATGTACACTGTTTCCTGCACTAGACTGTAAGCTTGAGGACAGGAATTTGCATGTTTGTTGGCCTCATATCTCCAGTATCTAGAACACCTAGCAGCTGTTCAGCAAATACTTGTCGAAATGATTGAATAACTACATTATGATTAATAAATGCTGTTTACAGCTAAGTGGTGTAATTTGCTATCATTTTTTTAAACAATTCTCATGTTTGCTAGTTTTTCCTGACCCTAATAATAATCTCTTTATTCTTGGGATGTCTATGTATTTCCCATTAATTCACATGCAGACTGTCTCCTAATTAGTATAACTCTTTATCTGTCCAATATATTGTGTAACTCTCCACTCAATATATTGCTTTCTCTCAGTTTCTCTCAGTGTGTGTGTGTGTGTGTGTGTGTGTGTGTGTGTGTGTGTGTTTAGAGTAATCTGTAAGAATTCAATCTTTTGGAATTTACTGAGACTTATGTTTTGTCTTGATGAATACTCAATGTCCTATGGAAAAAAAATTGTGCTGTTTTGCAGTGAACTGTTCTCGAAATCTCAATTGATAATGTTGTTTAGATATATATCATACTAATTTTTTGTCTACTTAGCTCTATCAATTATAGAGAAAGAAGTGTTAAAATCTCTAACTATGATTGTGGATTTCTTTCTTCCTTTAGTTGTGTATTTTTAACATGATGAAATTTAAAACTCTGCAATTAGCTGTATAGATATTTAGTATTATATATTTCTGATAAATTGGTCTTTTATCATTATAAAATGTCTTGTAATTCTTTGAAGTCTACTTTGCTATTACCATAACCATTTTTATACTTTTTATTTTGTTATTTATATTCCTCTTTTATATGTTTTCATTCTTTTAATGTCTATTTTGTTCGTGTCTTTATTTTTAAAGTATATTTAAGAAAAAGCATATAGTTAGGTCTTGCCTTCTTTCCAGTCTGACAAACTGTGGCGTTTTGTTTTCTTTTGTTTTGTGGGTCCTAATTTGATATTTATATCCCAATTTGATATTTATATTTTTATTTTAGTTGACATTATAGTCGACATACACTATTATTTTAGTTTCAGGTGTACAGCAGAGGGATTAGATATTTATAAATTTTGAAGGGATCACCCTGATAAGTCTAGTACCCGTCTGACATCATACATAGTTATTACCATACTACTGACTATATTCCCCATGCTATACTCTATATCCCCATGACTATTTTGTAACTACCAATTTGTACCTCTTAATCCCCTCACTCTTCATCTATTCCCTCACCCCCTGAAAACCATCAAAATGCTCTCTGTATCTATGAACTTGTTTCTATTGTTTGATTATTTATCCTGTTCTCTATATTCCACCTTTGATATTTGTCTTTCTCTGTCTGACTTACTCCACTCAGCACAATACCCTCAGGTCCAACCATGTTTTGCAGATGGCAAGATTTCATTCTTTTTTATGGCTGAGTAATATTTCATTGTATATAAATACTACTCTTCCTTATCTGATCATCCATTGATGGACACCAGGATACCTCCATATTTTGGCTACTGTAAATAATGCTGCATGTGGATTCACATGTCCCTTCAAAGTAGTGTTTTGGTTTCTTCAGATAAATACCTGGAAGTGGGATAACTGGGTCCTACTTTGTGTCTTGAGTGTGTCTTTGGATCTGAAGTGAGTGTTTTGTAGACAGCATATGTAAAGGTCTTGTTTTCTTATCTATTCAGCTACTCTATCTTTTGATTGGAGCATTTAATCCATTTACACTTAAAGTAATTGTTGCTAGATATATAGTTATTGCCATTTTACTATTCATATTTTTAATTTTTTTCCTTAAGGAAGTCCCTCTAATGTTTCCTGTGATACTGACTTGTTGATGTTGAGCACCTTTCCTTTAGCTTTTTCTTGCCTGAGATGTTCTTTATGTGTTCTTCAATTCTAAATGATTGCCTTGCCGGGTAGAGTAATCTTGGTTGTAGATTCTTGCTTTTCATCACTTTGAATATTTGCTGCCAATCCCTTCTGGCCTACAAAGTTTCTGTTGAGAAATCAGCTGACAGTGTTATGTGAGCTCCCTTGTAGGTACTAACTGCTTTTCTCTTATTGCTTTTAAGATTCTCTTTGTCTTTATACTTTGGCATTTTAATTATGATGTTTTTTGGTGTGGGTCTCTTTGGATTCATCTTGTTTGGGACTCTAAGAGCTTCCTGGGTTTGTGTGTCTATTTCCTTCACCAGGAGAAGGAAGTTTTCTATTATTATTTCTTGAAATAGGTTTTCAGTTCTTTGCTCTCTCTCTTCTCCTTCTGGTACCCCTGTGATGCAAATGTTGGTACACTTGATTTTGTCCCAGAAGCCCCTTAAACAGAAGCCAGCCAGCCACTGGGCGAGCAGGCAGGGACTTCTTGGGAGAAAAAGAATCTTCATTCTTATAGATTCTTTTTTCTTGTTGCTGTTCTGATTGGGTATTTTCTGCTACCTTCTAAATCACTGATTCAATCCTCCACTTAATTTAATCTACTGTTACTTCCTCCTAAAGTATTCTTCATTTTCAGTTATTGTATTCTTCATTTCTGGTTGGTTCTTTTTATGTTTTCTATCTCACTTTTATGTTTTTTGTCTCTTTGTTGACATTCTCATCGAGTTTATCTACTTTTCCCCTAAGTTCATCGAGCATCCTTATAACCAGTGTTTCAAATTCTGCATCAAGTAGATTGCCTACCTCCATTTTGTTTAGTTTTTTTCTGGACTTTTGTTCTTTCATTTGAGACATGTTTTGTTTTTTTGTCTTCCCATTTTGTCTGCCTACTTGTGTTTGTTTCTATGCAATGGGTAAGGCTGCTATGTCTCCTGGTCTTAGTAGAGTTGCCTTATGTAGTAGGCGTGCTGCGAGGCTTAGTGACAGTCTTTTCTAGTCACCTGAGCCGGATGCTCCAGATATATCCCTTGTATGGGTTGTGTGTGCCCTCCTGTTATAGTTGAACATTGGTTGCTGTTTGCTCATCAGTGGGTGGGATCGACATTTGGGCTGATTGATTGCGATAAATGGCCATGACCAGTGGAAGAGCCATTATGCAGGGCCTGACCCTACAGATGAGGTTTTGCTTTAGCAGGGATCTGATGCCTTTCTGCCCTTTGTGTGTGTTGTCTTCAGATGTAACCCCAGGTGCTGCTCCAGCTCAAACTGAAGCTAGCCAGCCACTGGGCGAGCAGGCAGGGAACCTCTTGGGAGGGTTCCTGCTTCGGGCCAAGTTCAGCTGCAGCCTGTACCCTACCCAGGACCACCTGACATGAGTCACCAAACAATCCACAGATGGCCACCACCCACCTTGGGCTTTGAGAGGTCAAACTGCAAACCAAGGCCAGCTGCCATTGGTGTCAGGCTTGGGGCTGCTCAGCAAGACATACAGGGCATACCGAGACCAGGTTCTGCCTGTTTGGGGGTTGTGAACCTTTGAGAGGTTTTAGGAAAGTCTGCAGCATGAGCCAAGACAGGCCATTTGTATGGAAAATCCACTGGAAGTGGCTTAGTTGGGCCCACAAGTGGGAGGGGCAGGGCCTCAGGGAACCACCAGGGATGGGTGACCAGTGTTAGCTATGTTGATGGAGATTCAAATATAGCACTCACCTGCAACTGCAAGCCTGCTGGGGAAGGGCTCAACAAAGGGAACAGTGTCCTCTGCCAGCACTTCTGTCTGGGAGAAAGCTGCCCCTCCAGCCTTCGCCCTGAAGCCAGACAACTCAGTTCCTTCCCATATGTTTCCGGCACCTTTCGAGCTGTTGCCTCAGCACTGGAGCTCAGAACAAGAGAGTCCATCACCAAATAAGTCCACATGCAGGATCTTTAGGAAGAAAGTCTGTGGCTCCCTCAGCTGTCCGTCTCACTCAGCCACAGTCGCCACTGGTTTTCACAGCCAGAAGTTGTGGGGACTTCTCTTTGCAGTACTGGAACCCTAAACTAGGGAACTTGTAGTGGGGCCAGGACCCCTCACTCTTCCAGGGGAACTTCTGCAGCCAGGATATTTCTCCTGATTCTCAACCACCATGCACAGGTGTGGGACCAGCCTGTTTTGCGTCTCCATCTCTCCTACCAGTTTCAAGGTGGCTTCTTCTTTATGTTGCCAGTTGTAGAATTTCTGTTCACCTAGACTTCAGGTGACTCCCAGTGATGGCTATTTTGTAATTTAGTTTTAATTTTGATGTGATTGTGAGAAGAGGCGAGCACAGTGTTTACCCAAAACTGTGGCTTTTAATTTGAATGTTTAGTCCATTTATATTTAATGAAATTATTCATAATGTGTGGGGTTCAGAGTAAATGTGGCAGTTTACTTTTAAATTTTTTGGACCTACATATTTAACTGTTTTGGGACACAGTTGTTTCCTTATTGAGTTTCAAATATACCACCGCTACAGTCATATCACAACAACAACAACAAAAGGTCATTATTTAATGATGAAGGAATCAATTTAACAAGGATATGCACCCAGCACAAGAACACCTAAATATATAAAGCAAATATTGACCAACATAAAGGGTGATCTGCAGTAATACAGTCACAGTAGGGAACTTTAACACCCCCATTGACACCAATGGACAGGTCTTCCAGAGAGAAAATCAACAAGGAATTGATAAATCAAGAGGACATAACCCTAGTAAACAAATGCACACCCAACATAGGAGCACCTACATACATAAAGCAATTATTGACTAACATAAAAGTAATACTTCAACAGTAATACTCATAGTTGGAGACTTTGACGCACCATTGACACCAATGGACAGATCTTCCAAGGAAAGAATCAACAGGGAAACAATGGGCCTAAAAGAAACACTAGACCAGATGAATTTAATAGATATTTTCAGAGCATTTTACCCCAAAGCAGCAAAATATACATTCTTCTCAAGTGCACATGGAACATTTTTCAGGTTAGACCACATGTTAGGACACAAAACAAGTATCATTAAATTTAAGAAGATTGAAATCATGTCAACCATCTCCAATCACAATAGTATGAAATTAGAAATCAACTACAAGAAAAAAAATTGGAAAAATACAAACACATGGAGACTAAATAATATGCTACTAAATAATGAATGGGTTATCAGTGAGATCAAGGAAGAAATCAAAAGATAATAGAGACAAATGAAAATCAAAACACAATGACTCAAAATCTATGAGACACAGCAAAAGCAGTCCTAGGAGAGAAATTCATAGCAATACCTCAAGAAACGAAGAAACAAAAAGCTCAAATAAACAATCTAACCTTACACTTAAGAGAACTGGGAAAATAACAGCAAACAAAACCCAAAGTGAATAGAAGGAAGGAAAAAATACAGATCAAAATGGAAATAAATGAAATAGAGTTTAGAAAAACAATACAAAAGATTAATGAAACCAAGAGCTGTTTATTTGAAAGGATAAACAAAATTGACAGACCGTTAGCCAGTTTCATCAAGGTAAAAAGAGAGAGGACTCAAATAAATCAGAAATGAAAGAGGAGAAATAACTACGGACTCCACAGAAATACAAAGGATCGTAAGAAAATACTATGAGCAATTATATGCCAACAAATTGGACAGTCTGGAAGAAATGGATACAACAAAAACCACCAAACAATCCAGTTAAAAATAGGCAGAAGACCTGAACAGATACTTCTCCAAAGAGGAAATACAGATGGCCAATAGACACATGAAAAGATGTTCAAGGTCACTGATCAAATGCAAAGTAAAACCACAAGAAAATTTCACCTGACACCTGTCAAAATGGCTATCATCAGTAAATCAAAAAACAAGTGTTGGTGAGGATACAGAGAAAGTGGAACCCTCATACATCGTTGGAGGGATTGCAAATTGGTACAGCCACTGTGGAAAACAATCTGGAGGTTTCTCAAAAAATGAAAAATGGATATACCTTTTGACCTAGCAATTGCACATCTGGGTATTCATTCAAAGAAAACCAACACAATAATTCGTAAAGATCTATGCACCCCAATACTCATGGCAGCACAATTTATAATAGCCAAGATGTGGAAGCAACCTAAATGCCCACAGATGATTGGATAAAGAAGTTATGATTCATATATACAATGGAATATTACGCAGCCACTAAAAAATGATATTCTACCATTTGAAATGACATGGAAAGACCTAGAAGTTATAATACTGAGTGAAATAAGTCAGGCAGAGATAAATACCATATGATTTCACTTATATGCAGAATCTAAGGAACAAACTAATGAAAAACTGACTCACAAATATAGAGGAAAATTTGGTGATGGATAGAGGGGATTGGGGCTGGGGGTCTGAGAGAATGAGGTGAAGGGTTAAAGAAGTACAAATTAGTAGTTGATAAATGGTCACACGGAATGGGAGCACAGCATAAGGAATGCAGTTAACATTATTATATTGACTAGGTGGAAAACCAGAGGAGAGAAGGAGAAATTAGGGGGATTGTTTTACAAACTATATAAATGTCTAACTGATGATGTACTGTATACTTGAAACTGATTTTTAAAAATTTTCAGAATAAACTATTTTATATATATCCACTTATTTACCATTTCTGGTGCTCCTCATTCCCTTTGTAGATCTGAGTTCCCATTTAGTATCGTTACCCTTTATCCTGGAAAATATCTTTTAGCATTTCTCGCTGTGCAGGTCTTCCAGGAAGATTCTCTGATTATTTCACCCTTAATTTTTGAGAGATTTTTTTTTTTTCCTGGACATAGACTTTAGCGTTGAGAGTTGTTTCTATAGGTACATTTTTGTCTTCTGGCATTCATTATTTTTGATAAAAAGTCACTTGTCATTTTGTTATTGTTCCCCCATACATAATATATCTTCCTCCACCAACTGCTTAAAAATTTTTTTTTTACCTTTTTCTTTCTTTCTTTTTCTTTTTTTTTTTTTTTTACTTTTGGTTTTCATCAGTTTGGTTATGATCTGCTATGGTATATTTTATATTTCATCTGCTTGGGGTTTGCTGAGCTTTTTTGATCTTAATGATCAGTATTTTCATCAAATTTGCAATTGTCAGTCATTAGTTCTGCCACATTCTCACTATCTTCTGGGACTGCAGTTATGTGAATAAACTGTTATTGTCTCAGTTTGATATAGTCTTCGATCTTTATTTTTTCTTTTTGTTCTTCAGATTGAATAATTTCTATTGATTTTTCTTCAATTTCACTGATTCTTTTTCTTTTTGCCATCTTCATTTTGCTGTTAAGATCATCAAATGATTTTTTCACTTCATTTATTATACTTTTAAGTTCTAGAACTTACAGCCTCTTTTAAATGTCTTTAAAAATAATTTCCATTTCTCTGCTAAAATTCCCTATTTACTCACTGTGATCATATTTGCTTTAATTCTTTGAATGTATTTTCCTTTAATTCTCTGATCATATCCAAAATAACTGCTTTAAAGTCTTTGTCTATTAAATCTAATATATGGGCCATTTCGGGATCATTTCTTATTGACTGCTTTTTTCTTTGTCTGCGGGTCACATTTTCCTGTTTCGTTTTGTTTTCCTGTTTAGCAATCTCTGAATGTATACTGGAAATAGTGGTTAATGCCTTGTTAAGAACCCTGTATTCTGCTATCTTCTTTTGCAGAGTGTTGATTCATATCTTAATAGTCAATTCAATTACTGGCTGATCACTTTGAACCTGTGTAGGTTTGTTTTATGTTTTGTTAGGTCAGATAGGTAGAAGTTTGAGGATTTTTTCTCTTGCCTCTCTAACTTGACAGAATTGGCCTCCAAACCTGAGACTTGAGTTGGGTCTTGGTTTTAGATTTTGTTAGGGTAGATTTATGGAGTACTTCCTCTAGCCATTGTCCTCCCTCATAGGGCACAGCCTTCCTGATGTCTCAGCATAATATCTGGGTCATTAACAAGATGCTAAGAAGACCTCTTCATCATGTTTGGGTTGAAACTTCAGTATCTCATAGCAATGCTCAACCTCTATGTCTATGTCTGATATGTTCTTAACCCTGGAGGAGCCACTCACTGGTGAGATTATGGTAGACCCCTCACATAGAATTTTGGGATCTCCCTCTCCCTGCATTGCTCTCGCTATCACATCTGGAGACTCTGGTCTTTGCCTCCCTGTCTCAGTAGGACCACCATGCTCTGCTTGGATTCTACCCATTGTCCTGTGGTCAGGAAACCATCCCGAGGTAGAGATCATGAGATGCATTTCATAAGTGTTGCTTCTTCCAGGATTACAGTTTTATGCTGCTTATTGTTTATATCCTGGAAAAAGCAGCTTCCCCTATTTTTCTCAATCTAATGGTTGTTTATGGAAGGAGGGCTCACCTGCTACTGATTACTCTGCCAGAGCTAGAAGTGGCCCCAGAGCCCAGGGGCCTGCTCTGGATGGACTGATGTCCAGGCTCGCTGTTTGGCTGTTGTCTTGGGATCTCCCTCTACCACCATCCAAGGAATTCCTTTTCCATCTCTTTTGAATTCTCTGTTTTCTGGAGCTCACTTTTTTTCTTTTTTTCTTTTTTTGGTAATTTCTTAGGTAGAGGAACCTTCAGTAGTTTCCTGAAAAGGGATGGCAGGAAGGTGTAAAATTTTTTGAGGCCTACATGCTGAACATGCCCTTATTAAACTATTGCGCATGACTAGTAGTAGGTTGGATAAAGAATTCTAGGTTGGAAATAATTTTTTCTCATAATTTTAGGCATTGTTTTATTGAATATCTTATACCATGCGGATATTTTGTGTGAAAACTTGAAATCTGTTTTTTTCTTCCTTCCTCTCTGAAAGTTTTGCAGACCTTTTTCCTCACTGTTCTGGAATTGCCTGTCCTGTGTTTTCTGTGGGTCTGTTTTTCTCCATTTTGTGTGTGCTTAGTGGGCCCTTTGGAATTGTCTTGAAGTATTTCTTTTACTTTTACTTTTCTTTTTCTTTTTTTTCCCCCTGAAACTCTTATCCCATATTGGGTCTCCTAGACTGGTTCTACAATTTTCTTTTCTCTCTTTTCCTTCTCTTTGTATTTTTTTTTCTTTACTGTGGATTTCTTCAACTTTATTTTCCAACCCTTGTGTTTTTAATTTCTGCTATATTTTGGATTTTCAAAGCTCTTTTTTTTTTTTTTTTTGAATGCTCCCTCTACTTAAAGTGTTCTATTATTGTTTCATGGATTTTTTTCTTTTTCTGAAAATATTGATGATTGTTTTTGAGATTGTTGCCTTTGCAAAGATTCTATATCCTTCAAGTTGTTTGGTTGGCCTCTTTTGTGTTATATGCTCTCCTCTAGGGTATAGAGATGAATTCCTAGTCATTTGGATCCCAGGTTTGTATAATGCCAAAGTTCACATCTTTTGCTTCACCCTGTGCATGAGCTAGCAGACACCATGAGTTATGGAGTATGGAACTTGGTTTACTTGGAGCCTCTCACAGCTGAGAAGTAAATAGGATATCTCAGGACTGGAGGATTTTATTTGGCATGTTGTGGCCCAGAGCTCATTAACTCTTTGACTTCTCTCAGTGGGGCCAGGGGAAGAGGTCACCTCCACAGTGCAGAGTCATTAGCCCTGCCCTCAGGAGCTGTCTGAGGCCTCTGGGGGTCTCTCCACACCCCAGACTAGGGAGCCTCTCACACCTTGAGAACTAGATAAAGAGACACTGAGAGTGCTTGTGTCAGAGAAGGAGCATGGATAGACAGCAGCTTGGTGTAGACCAAAGGTTCATGTTCATCCTCAGAAAGCCCCAAGAACCTGTGATTTATGGAGCAGCAGAAGCAAGCCCTGAGCTCCTGAAAGCCCTGATACCTGCCTGTTCTGATGCCCATCCACAGTTAATCTCTTCCAGTACCCTCTAGAGAGGGACCAAACTTGTCCAGAGGTGATAATCTCTGCCTGGAGTGGGAGACCTCCTGGCCTGGGCACAGTGTAGGTCTAGGTCTGCCCTAGATCAGCCCCTCCCCCTGCTCTATCTTATGTCTGTCCTGTCAGATTGCTGCTTCTACAGAAAGCCAGGGAAGCTCCTGCCATACATAAGCGCCTCTCGTCCATGGCCAATGTCCAGTAGGGCAAGGTAGCAGGCACTGATGGGTATTTGTTAAGTGAATACATGGACAGGAAAAGACGCCAAATTCCTTGTCTTTGGCCAACCTGGATCAGCTGATGGTAAAGGTACCACAAGAGGACTCTGCCCATTGCCTTCCCCAGGCCCTCATTTTGCCTCAGTCCAGGCCTCCTTACCCTCGGGTTGTGAGCATCTTCCCACATGTTGCTGAGGAAGAAGTAGAGAACCCTAGTTCTGGGGGAGACTTATACACAGCCAGGTACACCAGTGCATTTATAAGCCCAGAGAGGAGAAGGCACCGGAATTGCACATAGCCAGCATCGTGGCATACCTGGACCGGACTGTGAGCCGCTGGAACTCTTCTGGTTCACAGTGAGCCCAGTGTTTGTGGGAGGGAGAGCACACAGAGACCCTGGATCTAGTGTACTTCCTGCTGCAGTGCAGAATACATCCCTGTCCACTCACTACCTTTCCCTGGGGACTCTGGGTGCAGAGACGGGGCTGCCCACCTTCCCTTTGCATCCCCTGTCCTCCAAGTTGGTTTCTAAGGGCCCAGAAGGCCTTCTTTCTCTCTCTGTCCATTTTCTAGTCCCTCTTCTGATAGGCTTGTAGCCTGCCCGTTGGAACCAGAGCTTTGGCCATGAGTGTGTGGGATTGCCCTTCCTATCCCCTGAGCTCAGCTATATCACTAGGTTCTTGAGAAGTTCCCTATTTTTTTAGCTGCAGATTTGGGACACAGCCGGCCAGGAGCGATTCCGCACTATCACCCAGAGCTACTACCGCAGTGCAAATGGGGCCATCCTCGCTTATGACATCACCAAGAGGAGCTCCTTCCTGTCAGTGCCTCACTGGATCGAGGATGTGAGGAAGTATGCAGGCTCCAACATTGTGCAGCTGCTGATCGGTGAGCTGGGGGAAACGGGATGGGACCTGGCAGTGTTCCTCAGGGCCACAGATCCCATCGGTCCATCTTTCTCTCTCCTTTTTAAATAAAGGGCAAGCTAGAGAGGGACCAAACTTGTCCAGGCGGGAACGGAGCCGAAACTTGAACCATGATCTTGCAATTTCTGCTCCTGCTAATCACTCGTAAAATTATATCCAAAATTTGAATTAGAAGGAAGAAAGGAAGCTAACATTTGCTTTTCATATATCTGCACAGTAGTTAACACCAGTTTAATCTTCACACATGTCTTTGAATTTAGTTCCCATAATCATAACTACTCCTTGTTTGTCAGGGGATGGAACTAAGGCTCAGAGAAATGAAGTACTTTCTCCCAGTTCACACAGCCTGTAAACATATACCCATGAAATCTGAGTTCAGTTCTGCTGATTGTAATTCAGTGACTTGCTCTGTCATAACACACTGTAGAGCAGGGCTTCTCAAATGTTTTACATGCCTGTAAAGCCTTAAAGCACAAATGCTGAGGACCACCCTCAGATCGTCTGATTCAGAGAGTCTGGGTAGGGCCCATAAATGTGCATTTCTAACAAGTTCCCAGGTCATGCCTGTGACTTCTGTGTTGTTGGCTCAGGAACCATAGTTTAAGAACTGCTGCCACAGAGGGATGCCGTTACCTCCATTTTTCCTTTTCCTCCTGCATAAACTTCCTGGGCCTGGGCTCAAGAAACTTTGGATCATTTGTGTGGTCCCTGGGAGCCTCACCCCAACAGTCAGGCTGATTTCTTCTAAGATGAGATTGTACAGATGGGGCTTGAATGTGGCTCTAGCTGGGAAGGGGATAGCATTTAGTTCCATACAACCTGCCTTACATAGCCTGCCTGGATTGGACTGTGGAAGTGCTCAGCAGAGCTGTATTCCCTGGGCAGGAATGTAGCTGTCATTACCTGGCCTTACACTGCCACCTCCCACCCCCTTTTTTAAGAATTTTAGAGTGGTTTATTGTTTGGAAAAAAGTCAATGAAATTCATAACAGTTAACAGATATAATCAGGAGAAAATTCATATGCTCATATCAATAAATGTAGCAAACACATTTGATGAAATTCAAAACCCATTAACCATTTTTTAAACTCTAAAAAGGAAACAAAGATAAAAACAGCAAGAAATTGGATAGAAAATGAAATAAAATAATTTGTATTTATTATTTACTATGGAATAATACATCAAAATTATGACTTTATAAAAATAAATAAAAGAGAAAACCACTAGCCAACTTAATCAAGGAATAAAGGGAAACAACAATGTATAAAATAAAGTAAATTGGGAAACAACCATTGAAACAGATAAAATTGAAATAAATATGAGACTACTGAAAGTGCTTAACAAATATATTTGAAAATCTAGAAGAGATGGATACATTTTTTTAATTTTATTTTTTAAAAATTGTCACTAGTAGAAATTTAAAAAGAAATTTTTTTTAGATGCCTACAGCATCTGGTATTTCCAGGTGATCTTCCATCCAAGTACTAACCAGGCCCGACCCTGCTTAGCTTCCAAGATCAGATGAGATCGGGCACATTAAGGGTGGCATGGCTGTAGACTCTAAAATTTTTAAATACAATTTTTTACACTTTCCTTTTATCCAGGACATTTAAAATAAAACATTTTAGTTTACACAAGAGCATTTTACACAAATGCAAAAATAAAACAATGTAATGAACTTCAGAGACCTTTCATCCAGCTTCAGCAATTAGCAACTCATGTTCCTTTTCATCTCATCCCCTCCCTCCCCTGTATTATTTTCAGGCAAATCTCAACACCAAACTATTTCATCTATAAATATTCCAGGATGAATCTATAAAAGATACAAAAATTTAAAAATATATAACAACAATACCATTATCACATTTTAAAATATTGACATCTCCTTAATAAAATCAAATAGCTGATCTGTGTTCAGATTTATAATTACTCATTAATAATGTGGGGTTTTTTCTTTTCAGTTCGTTGGAGTTAGGATAAGTTCCACACACTGAAATTGGTTGCTGCATCATTTGTTTCCAAAGAAATTTTAGATCTTTACAGACACTTACCTTTTTTTATCCTCCCTATAATCACACAACAAAAGTCAACCAGTTAGAAACTTTTAAAATTCTTTTAGAAATTGTGTCAAGGAGCAGTTTACCAGATGATTTAGAATGTAATGAAACAACTTCTACCTATAGGAGAAGACAAAGGAGTACTCTCAGGTCAAGTGATAGTCTGTGCTCTTACAATCAGAAAAGCAAAGTAACCAAAACCCCCCAGTATTACAAAGAATTTAAAAAATGTCAAGGGAAAATAGGAGAAAATACATAATAAGCATAATGAAATTTTAACCAAAAAAAATTTATTTAGCAATGCTAGATTTCTGTTAATTTCTACATTTATGGAGTACCTACCAAGTGCCAGTTGTTTTCATTTACTACCTATGCTACCGAAGGTGGCATCATAGATGGGGAAACTGAGACTCAGAGATGAAGTAACTTACCTAAGGGCACACAGGAAGTAATAGGAAGTGGGAGTTTCTACACAGATTTTCTTCTGGCTCTAATGTGTTGTTTTCACTAAATTTTACTGCTTATATAAGTCTGGCAAAGATTTAAAAAAAAAAAAGAGGGACTAAAGGATAGACTAAAAGCTTTAAATTAAAAAATTTTTTTTTTTAAAGATAGATTACCATGCACAACTGGTTAGTTGACAGAGGGCAAGGAATGGCATTGCATTTCTTGGCCCTGCCAGGTAGGACAGGGCTTCCCTGGAACCTGTGGGCCTCACCAAGCTATCATTGGCCTTTCCCTACAGGGAACAAGTCAGACCTTGGCGAGCTCCGGGAGGTCCCTCTGGCCGAGGCACAGAGCCTGGCAGAGCACTATGACATCCTGTGTGCTATTGAGACGTCTGCCAAGGACTCGAACAACGTGGAGGAGGCCTTCATAAGGATGGCCACGGAGCTGGTCATGAGGCACGGGGGCCCTCTGCTCAGTGAGAAGAGCACCGACCACATCCAGCTGGATAGCAAGGACATTGGAGAAAGCTGGGGCTGCGGGTGTTGACTGGCATGCAGGGCTGGCAGGCAGGGACTCCCCACCTGCTTTCTCTTTGGCCTGCCAAGCCCAGTGCTCAAAAGCTGGACCTCTAGGGTACCAGCAATTCTAGAGCAACTGGATAAAGTTCTAGAATTATCCATCCCATGGCCTGAATGCTTGATCAGAAAGCTACCCCGAGGAAGGAAGAAGCAGGATTCCTCCTGCTGGAGACCTGTTGGCACAGGGTAGGTTATGGGGCCCATCCTGTCAGTCAGCAGCTGTTCCTCCACGCTCTTTACATACCAGGGCTAGCCCAAACCTGCCGGTGTGGACTTGCCAGTGTGGACCGCGGTGGGAGAGGGGTCAGGAATGTGCCTTCCCTGCTCCACACGTACTAATTCTGACTATTTCACACCTCGTATCTGCTGTAGCTATGGCAGCAGGTTGCTGCTTTCCAGGGATGTGGCTGGTGCCTGAGGTTGTTCCAGGTCATTCCAGGGCCTCCTTATTTAGCTGCAGAGAGCAAGAGCAACCAGCCCAACAGACTGAGACTGGTTCCTGAGCACAGCCCTAGGGATCCCCCAAATCCTTCCAGGTGAGGAACCTCTCTTCACTGCCAGCTCTAAGCTCACAGACAGCATTGGGCCCAGCTCACTGGCTTAGCAAGACCTCTTAAGTTTTCTGGTTTTCCACGTAGCTTCTTGTTTTCATCCATACAAATGTGGGGTCATGGCCCACAGCCAAGCGGGGACTATCTGCTGTCTTGGGGCCCAAAGTTTTGCCACTCAGATTGTAAAACCAGCTAATTCTTCAGTGCCAGCTCTCAGAAGCCTGGGAAATAGGGGGAACGAGATAGGCGGAACATGGACATTTAGGGGAAAAGTGAAAGCCTGCATGTTTGAGGCTCAGGTCCGGGAGGTCCCTCAGTACACCCAGTATTATTACCCCATGTGCCGAAATCTTACCTGCCATGTTCAGTGTCAGCTCACTCACTACTCCTAGTCTAGCTTATAGTTTCCCAAATAGTAAAGGCAAGGCCATGGAAATCCTGGGTCTGCCCATTTCATTCCCCTAGGCCCACTTGCCTTCCCTCAACAGCCTCAGTGTGCACTGGATGCTGAGGTGAGAAGGCAGGTTGGGGCCGAGATCACTGGGGGCCTTGGAAGCAGCACCAGTCTCTGTGGAGTGGCTCAGAGGATCATAGGGATTGGACCAGGGGAAGCCAGTGATCTTCCCAAGCCAATCCAGTCTCTCCATTCAGCCCAGTCCAGCCCCTCTGACTCTTCAGAGTGGAGCCCTGGGAAGTAAACTGTTCTCAGAGCCACGGACTAGGCCACATCATGGGGAGGCGGCCCAGGGCTCAGTTCCAGTCCCCAAAGTGGGTTGCAGGCCTGCCACTTAGACTCCCCTTGCCTTCCGTTCTGACTACTTTGGTCTGCACTGCCCCCTCTCCCAGGCTGACTGGGCTGCAGAGCAAGGAGCCCAGACTTTTTGCAGCAGCTCCACAGCAGTCTAGGGAGGCAGGGAGGGCCATGGACAGCTGAGACCAAGACACACAGGGTTGGTGGCTCTCTTTCGGGCAGGGAGGCAGCCGTGGTACAGCTGAGCCTGGTTCTGGAGGGAAAGGATGTTGGCCTGGTTGGGCCAGAAGCTGCTGAGCAGGGGTCTGCATTGAGGGAGACCAACCCACTGTTGGCTGGGGTAGGGTGGGAGCTGGGGAGCAAGAAGACTGCCTGGTTCCTTCCTCAGCAGCCTTGCTGATGGGATGGGCCCAGTTGCTGGGAGGGAAAGTTGGCATCTGCTTAACCCCTTTGTTGCAATGCCTGGATTCCACCTGCAGAATGGAGAGTGCCTGTCACTGAGGAGTTTGCTAAAGAGGGTTCCATTCAGGCCTAGGGAAAAGGTCCTCCAGCCCCATGATCTCGCTGCTGGGGGCTGATATTTGGGCAGAGCTAGGTGTTCAACCCAAGGCCCATCTGTAAAATAAATCTTAGGAAGCCCTACCTTGCAGAGACCTGCTGCTTTGGGAGGTGGAGGGACATACAAGGGGTCTTAGAGCAATGGCTTGGGCCTGCACCCCTGTGATTACTTGCAGCCCCGGTTCAGGCCAGATACCGACCCTGCTCATAGCTACCTGCTGCCCCCATCTGCTGGGGATGGCCCTCAGCTGTCTCATGAGGCTTGGGAAAAGGAGGCCCTTTTACCCTCTTTTTACATGGAAGCCTTGGGTTGCCATGAGGATCCAGGGTAGGTACAGAAACAGGTAGCTGGCTGAGGGCAGGTTCATTTGTCACCTTGGAATGTGAGCCATACCCCTTTTTCTCCCACCACTAGGGCAGGAGAACTGAAACCCTTGCTAAGGCTTGGCTTAGAAGGGGGAAGTAATAATTGGTCCAGCCTGGGATCAGGGGAGGTTTCTTCTCACTAGTGACCCTTTACACATAAACCAAGGAAACAACACTTTGTTTCCTACCCTTTCAGAATCCCAAGATGTCTGCAGCACCCGGCGGAGTGGATCTCCTGCCACTCCATTCTCCATGCATGGGAGCAGAGGTTTCGCCTAGAAATTGGGGTTACCTTGGGTTTCTTACTTTCTCCCTACATCCTAAGTGTTGAGATCCCACTTCCACAGTGTCCTGCCCATCCTGTCACTTGGACTTCTCATTGACCTTGGCCCCTGGGTTTCTAGCATCCACTGCCCCAAGCCATCCTCCTACTGCTATCAAAGTTACAGTTGTCAAAGGTTACTCCTGGTTGGGTCCCCCCCACCCGCCCCGCCCCTGCCCCTGCCCCACTGCAACATCTTCCAGGTGTCCTAAGGCACTGGGAATGCTGTCCACATTCAACCGAGATGGCCAAGGCCTTCACAGCTCTGCCCTGGCTTTTCTTCAGCACCTGCTTGTCCCCCAGGAGCACCTACTGTTCAGGCTGACTCCTTCCTGCTCTCCCCATTTACTGACTCTGCTTCTTTATTCATGTTATTTATAATCCCACAAATGACCCAGCTGGACAGCCCCTGAGAACTGGCCCCACCCCAAGCTAGTCTTTTGTTCATAATATTCTCTAGCAAGAATGAGTTCCCCAACCCCCACTCCCACTTTCCAGTCTGAAGCCATTTCCTACAGGCGCTAAAGGAAATGTCTCCTTGGCCCGTGTGTGGTACTGACTGCTTGTCATTTGAGGTGCCTGCTCTGCAGTGCCCTATCAGGCCTGGGCCTCAGTGCCTCTCTGGGCCTTCGATCTGTGTCAAATGGGGTAAGAGAAAATGGGGAAGTGGGAAGTTATGTGAGACAGGAAACAAGACTCACCTCTGTTTCCTCTCAGCAGCCCAGGGCCTCAGGGGCAGGAGTTTATTTTCTTTGTTTATAAATTACCTAAGAACAGAAGCAGGTGAGGCCAGTGACCAGGGTGTAGGAGGAGAGGGAGGTGAAGGGGAGCCAGGAAGTGTCTAGGGCAGCCCAGGCCTGGAGGAGGGCAGTCTGTGGTGTGTGGGGGGCTGGTGTGAAATGGGCAAAATAAGAGGGAAGTTGGTGTTTTATATTCACAAAAGGATGAGTAGGGTGGGCAGAGGATAAAGATCCTGACTCCTAAGGTAGGGAGGTAGGTCCCTGTCCTCCCTGAAGGGGGGTTTTGATCCCAAAGACACAGGCCCCAGCAGACTTGGAGCTGGAGGAAGCTCCTAGTTCATATTGAATTCAGTTACTTTCTTCTCCAGGAAGGCTGCAGCCCCAGGGACCCTCTGAGCTCTGCCCACCTGGACTGTTGGGGGTGAGAAGGGCCTCAGCCAAACCTAGGATGTCATTTGCATTTGGGAATTTTTCATGTTATCTATTTATGAATATATATATATATATATATCTTTATATCAAATCTATTTTTTAAAACGTGGAAAAGTTGCCTTTATGGAAACAGCAGAGCCAGACTGTATACATTCCTAAACCATTAAACAATATTCTCTAATGAGTTAATGGCACCCAAGACTGGTTCTCTTACCTTTGAGCCCAGAGCCGGCCCAGGTGGCCACCTCCCCACACATGGTCCCACATGCCCAGCTTCCCGTCTAGTCCCCAGGTCTGGGGTGGGTGGGAGTGCCTACACTGACTACCTGTCCGTTACTTGAAGCACTTTGCCCAAAACCAATGTGGTATTCCCCCAGGCAGAGAAGCAGTCAACTACCTAAGGAAGGAAGTTAAGTTGGGTCCCATCTCTGCTAGGGATGCCTGTGTACCCTTGGGCAAGCAATTGTATCCTTCTGGAGCCAGGTTCCTTAAGTAGGTTTGTGTGGGGAGGTAGGCTGGGGAAGAGTTTGGTTATTGTCATGGGCACCAGGCATCCTTCACACTTGTACCACGCTGTGAGGGAGGTGTTACTATCCTTCCAATGTCTTTTTCAGGTGAGCCAACAGACTCAGGGGATAGGAGTTGCTTGCCCAAGCCTTGCAGCCACAACGAAGTAGAGCTCTTATCCCAAGTGAGGATCTGGGAACCCCCATGAGGGCCAAACTGTTTTATTCACCGCTACATTCCCAGTGCAAGTCCTCAAAGAACTGCTGAGTGCCTGAATTATATCTACTTCTGGTCACTCAAAATGGGAAATCTGCTGAAATAGAGGCTAGATAAGGACAGCAGGGCATGACTAATGGTAGCCAGGTGGTACTGCACCCTTCCCTGCCAAACTGTTCTGAAATAAACTGACATCATGGGGCTCAGACCAACCTCCATTCAAATTCCTGGGCTGCCCTGACCAGTTGTGTGTCCATGAGCAAGTCATTTCTCCACTCAGGGCCTCTGTTTCCTCAGATGTGGGACACTAATTCCTGTCCTGCCTGCGCCAGGGAAGCCACAATGAGATCCTGGTGAAGAGGGCCCTTGCAAACTAAAGGGCTGGAGCAGGGAGAGAGGTTCCTGTCTCTGTCCCAGGTGATTTAGCCAGTTCAATTCTGTTGACTGAATGAAATGGGCCTAGAGCCCTGGACAGTCCAGATGGGCCAGAGTCCAGGCACTTGCCAACCACCTTTTCCAGGGAGAAGGAATGCCTGCCTTGTCTGAATTTCCTGCACTCACCAAATGCAAGGCAGTCCCAAGCCCACGTGCCCCTCGAAAACAGAAAACCATAACTGGGCCCATATGGTTTTGAGCTGGGCACCACAAACCCTTCCCAGAGGTTCTGATGTGAGCCATGCTGTCCCGAGGACCCTCCGTTGCCTCTGCCCACACCAGATACTGCCCAGATCCTGGGGCTAACTCACAGGACCAGTCCTGGACTTTAAAGCCAGGGGCCCAGAGGGACTTACTCAAAGCCCCACTGAGTTTGCTACTGAGTTCTCCTACTCGGGCCAGGCCTGGGCTGGGTGCTGGATCCCAGAGCTGACTCTGACCCTGCCTGGCTTCCAGGGGATCTGCTCCCAGAGCTCCAACCTCAACCCTTCCCTGCGTCCTACACACATTCACTGAGGGGCTCAGCTGGCAGGGATGGGGGTAGGGAGTACCAGCGCTTCCTTCAGAGAAGCCAGGACGCAGGGTGCCCCTGCTCTAGTTATGTCCCCTCTCCTCATTCTCACAGCTCTGAAGCCCCTCCTCTGACACCTTCTCCACACAGCCACTCTGCACCTCACCCAGCTTCTGCCCAGCCTCTTCCTGACCTGGCACCTGCCTCTGGTCTCCACAGCTGGCTGCAGGTCAGGTCACCCCCCTTGCTCAGACCTCTGCACAGCTCCCTGCCTCCTTCAGTTTCCCTCAAGAAGGGCCTCCAGAACCATCAACAGCCTGGCCACATTCTCCCCAATGCTTGCCACCCCCAACCACACAGGGCTCTGTCATGTCCAGCATGTGCTGCTTCCAGGCAGGCAGACCATCCCCTACCCAGATGAAGAACTGAACCTCCTATTGTGTAATGGGCTTCTCCAAGCAGTACTTCCTGTTAACGAATAGCCCAAGCTGGGGTCCCGACCCAAAGGCAGCCACCCGGTTCTGACACTGATTCCCAGATACTCCTAGGACCCCTCTGAGCATGGGGAGGCCCCTTGCCATTGTCCCAGAGGCTGCAGCCTTTGCTGTTGGTTCTCCCCATTAGAAAGAAAAGACCCAGCTTGGATGGCAGGTTTGGATCCAATTCATGCTTCATGGGCATCCATGGTGTGCTTTCACACGAGCCACCTCAGGGGCACAGTGAGGATGGCTATGCCTACCTACCTCAGCTCCCAGACAGAATGTGGAACTGGTCACAGCCTTCCCACACTTGTGTTGCGTGTTTTTGGACTCTCTCCCCTGCAGTGATTCTGAACCTAACGTCTCAATGCAACCACTGCCTTCCATACAGGGAGCCCAGGGAACAAGCTACAGACATGGAGGTTTCTCCCATATATAAAAATCTTTTAATAAAAATATCTCTGCAGAACCGGTCAAAAAATTAGCAAACTCAACTTCCTGCCATCTGAGCAAGAGGGAATGAGGCAGGCTGAGTAGGCCATAAAGAACTGTGCCTAGCACAAAAGGAACAGCTCTGGCTGGCTGCTGACACATGGGATTTAGGCTTAAGGTTGACAAATCTCATTTTTCAAATGAGATTTCTTAAAAGACAAAGATGTCTTTTTAAGAAAAACTACATTTTTTTTTAATGAGAGTCACTAATTGATCACCCTCCCCACAAAATGAGAGCAGAAAGCTAAATAAAACATCTATAACCAGCCAGTTAGCAGCCCATTTTGCACACCAAGGATAACAAAAAGTGAGTTCATACAGTAGCAAAACGTGTACAAAGGTGATGGCTAAAATGTTTAGCATGTAGACAGCCTGCCAGGGAGGCACAGGGCAGACTCCTCCCAAGATCAGTAAATAAGGTCAGAAAAATAAGAGAATAATAAATGATGATAAGTAGCAGGAAGCCTGGCAGCACTAGCCTGCCAGCCTGCAGTCCGAGGACAGCAGAATCCAGCTGGGGCTGAAGGACTTCTAGCAGATTTCTAGACCCCAGGATCGCCCTTGCTCGGCCCTAATATCCCAGGAGTCTTTTGGCCTCTTCGCTCTGGGCCTGCAAGGTCTCACTTGCATACTTCTGGAGGAGTTCCATCTTCTTCCTTCGAACAAGTGCCTCCTCAATCTGTGGATAGCAAGAGTAAAAAGCCAATGCTTCATTCCTCAGTAAGGCCCTCCATGCCTTGCTGGAACCCAGCCAGAAGGGAGTACCTGAGGGGTATGTGATCGAGGAGCCCAATACCCAGAGCAGTCACCAAGGTCCCACTCTCTCCCACTGGAAGTATATGAATAGTGTTTGTCACTTTCCTCTACAGCACATGAAATCAACCCGGCCTTCTCTGGATTCCCGAACCTACTATGAGCACAGTGACCAGTGCCATGTGCTCAGGAGTCAGAGCTGCCCAAATGGATAAACAGGATTAAAAAACTCAATAAAGCACTCTGTGGAGTCCTCTTTAGAGGCAAGGCCCCTGGCACTGGGGAAGCTCCACCTGCAAGGGCAGTTCACAGCCTTTACCCTACCTCTTGCTGCGATGGCACAGGGACATGAGCGATGAACTTCTGCTGCCCGTCTTCCCCTCCTTTCTCTTGGCTGCCTTCCTCATCAGACTACAAGCAGAAAACACCAAAACTCTGTGAGTAGGAGACCGTGAAATAAATATTGGTAGTGCTATAAAATGCACTACTCTGCAGCTGTTTAAAGGGGGGAAAAAGAATGAAGAAGTTCTGTACTCATCCAGAAACACAGCAAAGACATCAAGTGCAAAAGTCAACAAAACATTTTGTGTACTATGCTACTTTTTGTATTAAGAAAGAAAATAAAATAAAAACTAGTGACAGCAGTGAGGACGAGGTAGATGGAGGACAGAGCTATGAAAAAGTGTCTTTGTTGACTATATATACTATTTGGTTCTTGAACTTTATGAATGTATTATTTATTTTTTAAAATTAAATTTAGAATCTGGTCAAGATGGCAGAGTAGGAACAGACTGTGGTCATCTCTCCTCCCATGACCACATCAAAATTACAACTAAATTACAGAACAATCATTGAGAACCACCTGAAGACTACGTCAACAGAATTCCTGCAAATAAAAATATAAAGAAGCCACAGAGAGAAGAGTATGAGGGGTAGAGATGCAGAACCGGCTGGCCTTCCACCCACGGTGTGGCGATTAAGAATAAGGAGGAATTTCTCTGCTGCAGAGGTTCCCCCTGAGGAACGAGGGATCCTAGACCCAAACTGGCCTCCCCAGCCCCAGGTACTAGTGCCAGAAAGAGGAGTCAGCATAATAGATGGCTGTGGAAACTAACAGGTATTGCATCCAAGTGAGACAGTGGGCTGCAAGAGATGGAGGCACTCCTCTTGCAGAGCCTATGCATAGACCCACTTGCTCTGGGCTCCAGTGCTGAGACAACAGCTCAAAAAGTGCCAGGGACATGAGGAAGGAATTAAATTGACAAGTGTCAAGACAAGGGCTACAGGAGCAGGAATCGGGGCAGCTCTCTACAGGACAGAAGCAATGGCAGGAGCCACTGTTCCCTCATTGACCCTTCTTCCTCCCATCTAGCTGGCAGACACAAGTAAGTACTAAATATGAGATCTCCATTAACCTGCCTAACAAGGTTCTTGCCACCCTGGTGAGTCCCTGAAACCCTTCTCCAACTAACTTGTTCACTGCACCTGAGCCTCTATAGGCAGCTCCAGATAAGCCTCATAATAAAGACTTACGTAAAATCTCTTAAAAATACACAAACCCCCAAAAAGCAGTGGCTGGACTTGGCATGTCCTCTACCTGTTAGAAAGCGGCCCAGACGGGTGGTATAAGCAGCAACTGGTCTATTGGGCAACAACCAACGACATATTTTGAAATTCCTAAGAGGAGGCCCCAAACAAGAGAAAAAGGACTGGTGGCTGAACATGACCTGCACTGGAGCTCCTCCAAAGAGGCTCCAGAACCAGCACACCTGATAGCCAGGTTAAGACCACACCACAGCATCACCCAAACAGCTCCACAAACCACACGCCGGAAGGGTGCACTCAGCTGGCACCACAGCCCTGCTAAAGTGACTCGAGCGCCATGGGGCCAGACCCCGTATAACATCTCACCTGCGACAGTCACGGGCACGCTCACAGTCAGTAAGCCTGACAGTCAGTCCCACATACTGACGTGCCAACAGCAGCTGAGGCTAAACGACAAAAAAAAAGAAAGGCACACACGAGGGAAAACCACAAAACACCCGGGTCAGCTGAACAGGGAGACTGCGCCACTGGGTCCCACAGGACACCTACGAAGGCCACTCTACTAAGACTGGGAGATGTAGCAGACCTACCTAATACACAGAAACAAACACAGAGAGTCACACAAAATGAGGAGACAAAGAAACATGTCCCAAGTGAAAAGAACAAGATAAAACTCCAGAAAAAGAACTAAACGAAATGGAGACAAGCAATCGACCACGTACAGAGCTCAACGATTACAGGGGAAGAATAGATGAATTCAGGGACAACTTCAACAAAGAGATAGCAAACATAAAAATGGAGATAGAAAACAAAAAAGAACCAGTCAGAAATGAAGACTACATTAGATGGGATCAACAGCATATTAGATGAAGCAGAGGATCAAATCAGCAATCTGGAAGCCAAGGTCATGGAAAACACCCAATCGGACAGCAAAAAAGAAAAGAAAAGAAAATTAAGATAGTTTAAGGGACCTCTGGGACAACATCAAGCATTCACATCATAGGGGCAGCAGAAAGAGAAGGGAGCGAGCAAGGGATTAAAAACCTATCTGAAGAAATAATGTCTGAAAACTGCCCCAACCTGGCAAAGAAATAGACATACAAGTCCAGAAAGCTACGAGAGTCCCAAACAAGATGGACCCAAAGGGGCCCATACCAAGACACATCAAGACACATCATAATTAAAATGCCAAAAGTTAAATACAAAGAATCTTAAAAGCAGCAAGAGAAAAAGCCAGAAGAAATTAATACAAGCTATTCAAAGTGATGAAAAGCAAGGCCCTAAAACCAATACTCTGCGCTGCAAGGCTATCATTCGGAATCAAAGAACAAAGAGTTTCCAGACAAGAAAAAGCCAAAGAACTTCATTACCACCAAACCAGTATTACTATCACAAGAAATGTTAAAGGGTCTTCTTCAAGAAGAAGAAGGTGGGGGGTGGGGGTGCGGGGCGGGGGGAGGGGGGTTGGGGGGAGGAGAACATAAATATGAATAATAAAATGATGATAACTATATACCTCTCAATAATCATTTTAAACAGAAATGGATTAAACACTTCAGTCAAAAAACAAAGAGTGGCTGATTGGATAAGAAAACAAGACCCACACAAGAGACCCGCTTCAGATCAAAAGACACACAGACTAAAAGCAAAGGGATGAAAAAAGATATTTCCTGCAACAAAAAAAAGCTGGGGTAGCAATACTTATATCAGACAAAATAGACTTTAACAAGGACTGTAACAAGAGACAAAGACGGGCATTTCATAATAAGGGGTCAGTCCAACAAGAGGACATAACTCTCGTACACAACTACGCACCTAACGTAGGAGCACCTAAATATATAAAGCAAATACTGACAGACATAAAGGGAGATATCGAGAGTAGTACGGTAACACAGTAATAGCGGGAGACTTTAGCACTCCATCGACATCAATGGATAAATCATCCAGACAGAAAATCGACAAGAAAACAATGGCCTTAGATGACACATTAGACCACATGGACTTAACTGATATTTATAGGACATGTCATTCCAAAGCAGCAGAATGTATACGTTCTTTTCAAGCGTATGTGGAACAAATTCCAGGATAGACCACATGTTAGGCCACAGAATGAATCTCAATACATTGGAGAAGACTGAAACCATATCAAGCATCTTCTCCAATCACAATGGTACGAAACTAGAAATCAGTTACAAGAAGAAAACTGAAAAGCACACAAACACGTGGAGGCTAAATGACATGCTACTAAACAATGAATAGATTAACAAGACCAAGGAAATCAAAAGATACCTTGAGACAAATGCAAATGAAAACACAACTACCAAAATCTATAGGACCCAGCAAAGCAGTTCTAAGAAATTCATAGCAATACACCCCTACCTCAAGAAACGAGAAAAAGCTCAAGCAATCTAACCTCGCACCTAAAGAAACTAGAAAAAGAAGAACACGCAAAGCCCAAAGTGAGTAGAAGGAAGGAAATAATGACGATCAGAGCAGAAATAAACAAAATAGAGTCTAAACAAATAGAACCAAGAGTTGGTTCTGTGAAAAGATAAAAGTTGATAAACCTTTAACCAGATGCATCAAGAAAAACAGAGGGCCCAAATATATAAAATCAGAAATGGAAGAGAAGTGACAACCAACAGCACAGAAATACAAAGGATTACTTAAAAAAAACAAATACTAAGAACAATTATATGCCAACAAATTGGACAACCTGGAAGAAATAGATAAATTCCTAGAAACGTACAACCTTCCAAGACTGAATCAGGAAGAAAGAAAATCTGAACAGACTGATAACTACCAACAAAATTGAATCAGTAATCAAAAAACTCGCAACGAACACAGTCCTGGACCAGATGACTTTACAGGTGAATTTTACCAAACATTCAAAGAAGAATTAATGCTGCTCCTTCTCAAACTATTATAAAAAATTGAAGAGGAGGGAACCCAAACTCATTTTACGAGGCCAGCATGGTACCAAAACCAGAGACACTACCAAAAAAAAAAAAAAAAAAAAAAAGGAACTTATAGGCCAATAGCCATGATGAACACAGACACAAAAATCCTCAACAAAACATTGGCAAACCAAGTTCAGCAGTTCATTAAAAAGATCATACACTACAATCAGGTGAGATTTATTCCCAGGATCCTGGCTTGGTTCAATATCTGAAAATCAATCAGTGTGATACAACACATCAACAAAATGAAGGCTAAAAATCACATGATCATATCAATAGGTGCAGAAAAGCACTAGACAAAATCCAACATCCATTTATGATAAAAACTCTCACAACGTGGGGACAGAGGAAGCGTACCTCAACGTAATAAAGGCTGTATATGACAAACCCACAGCTAATACCATACCCAACATTGAACAAGACACCGATGCCCACTTTTACCACTTTTATTCAACATAGTACTGGAAGTCCTAGCCACAACAATCGGACTAAACAAACAAACAAACAAACAAATAAAAGGCATCCAAATCGGAAAGGAAGAAGTAAAACTGTCATTATTTATAGATGGCATACTATAGAGAGAGAACCCTAAAGAGCCCACCAAAAAACTATTGGAACTGATAAACGAATTTGGTAGAGTAGCAGGATATAAAATTAGTATTCAGAAACTGGTTGCATTTTTGTACACTAATAAGGAATTATCAGAAAGAGAAATTAGGAAAACAATCTCATTTACAACTGCATCAAAAAGAATAAAATACCTAGGAATAAATTTAACCAAGGAGATTAAAAGTGTCTTACGCGGAAAACTGTAAGACACTGAAGAAAGAAACTAAAAAAGATACAAATAGATGGAAGCATATACCGTGCTCGTGGATACGAAGAATTACCATCGTTAAAATGTCCATGCTACCCAAGGTAATCTACAGATTCAATATAATCCCTATCAAAATACCAATGGCATTTTTCACAGAACTAGCATAAATAATCCTAAAATTTGTATGGAGCCACAAAAGACCCCGAATAGACAAAACGATCTTGAGGAAAAAGAACAAAGTTGGAGGTATCATTGCTACCTGATATCAAACTATATCACGAGGCTACAGTAATCAAAACAGGCATAAAAGCAGACACATAGATCAATGGAACAGAACAGAGAGCTCAGAAATAAATCCAGCCTTTATGATCAATTAATCTGTGACAAAGGCAGTAAGAATATACAATGGGGTAAAGACAGTCTCTTCAATAAAAGATGTTGGGAAAACGGGACAGATACATGTGGAAAAATGAGACTAGACCACTGTCTTACACCATTTGCAAGAATAAACTCAAAATGGATTAAAGGCTTAAATCCATATAAGACCCAAAACCATAAAACTCCTAGAAGAAAACACAGGCAGTCAACTCTACGATAATACTCTTAGCAATATTTTTTTGGATATGTCTCCTCGGGTGAAGGAAACAAAAGAAAAACAAATGGGACCACAGCAAACTAAAAAGTTTCTGTACAGCAATGGAAACCGTCGACAAAACAGAAAGACACCTGCTGAATGCGAGGAGATACTTGCAAATGATACATCCAATAAGGGCTAATACGCAAAATATATAAGAAACTGATACACTTTAACTCCCCAAAAACAAATAATCCAACTAAAACATGGGCAGAGGACCTGAATAGACATTTCTCCAAAAAGGACATACAGATGGCCAACAGACATATGAACAGATAGATACTCAGCATCACCAATCATCAGGGAGATGCAAATTAAAACTACAACAAGATATCGCCTCACACCCATCAGGCCGGCTATCATCAATAAATCGACAAACAAGAACTGGCAAGGATGTGGAGGAAAGGGAACCCTCGTGTAAACTGGTACGGCCGCTATGGAAAACAACATGGAGGTTCCTCAAAAAATTAAAAGTAGAACTACCATATGACCCGGCAATTTCACTTTTGGGTATTTATCCAAAGAAATCCAAAACACCAGTTCAAAAAGACAGATGCATCCCTGTGTTCACTGCAGCATTATTTACAATAGCCAAGATATGGAAGAAACCTAAATGCCCATCGACAGACGAATGGATAAAGAAGAGGCATTACTTGGACAGAAGAAGAATAAAATATTACCATTTGCTACGGCTTGGATGGACCTAGAGGGTATTATGCTGAATGAAATAAGTCAGACAGAGAAAGACAAATACCGTATGATTTCACTTATATGTGGAATCTAAAAAACAAAATAAACAAACAAATTCATAGATACAAAGAACAAATTCACGGTTGCCAGATGGGAGGGCGCTTGGGACGATGGGTGAAAAAGGGGACAGTATTGGCAGTTATAAAAATAGTCACAGGATGTAAAGTATAGCATAGGGAATATAGTCAATGATACTGTAATAACTATGCATGGTGTCAGATGGGTACTAGACTTGTTGGGCTGATCACTTTGTAAGTTACATAAATGTCTAATGTTGTACACCCAAAACTAATGTATTGTATATCGAGTATTATTGAAAAATAAGAAAAAATTACATTTAAAACATGTACCACATGTAGACAAAAAGTCCATAGAGGATGCATGTGAGTTATCAGAGATTACTAATAACTGAAGGAAATAATATGCCTTGGAAATATAGGGAGAGGGGACTCCACAACTTGGTGAGAGTTCATTGTGTGCCAGATGCTCTATACCCTCTTCCCTCAACCTGGCTGCAATGTGGAGATGGCTGGACACCCTTTGGTGGAAACTCTCAGTTCAAGAACTGTCCAAGCAGTTTGGGAAAGTGTTTAACTGTATCTACTTAAGTTAAACACATGTCTACCCTATGATCTGGTAACTGCCCTCCTCTGAATATACTCAACAGAAACAACTGCATGCAAATAAGAATGATCAAAGCGGTCCGATTTGTTATAGCCCCAAACTGGACACTAAACAAATACCCATGACCACTAGATAGAAAAGAGTATGCATGATTCCAGTGATATATCTAATTCAAAACAGGTAAAACTTACAGGTGCTTTGGGTGTGACAAATAACCTAACCAAGAGAGTGATACCCAAAGGTGTCTTGGCGTATAAGAGAGTGACACCCAAAAGGGAAAAAGCAAGATTATGGGGTGCTGGTATGTTCACCTTATAAAAATTCAATGACCTGCCTCTTAACACGTGTGTTCTTTTCTGTATATGAAATATTACTCAGCAATAAAAAGGAATGAACTCTTGAATGCAACAACTCAGATGGATCTCAAGGACCCTGTGCTGAGTATAATGGCCATTCCTAAAGGTGACATAAAACTCCATTTATGAAACATTGGGGGAAACTCAGTGAAGGACAGAACTTTTGTAACTTCCTATAAATCTATAATTATTTCAAAATAAAAAGTAAAAGTAAAATTTCTTTGGTGGCTGTCCACTGAAAACCTTTTAACCCTAGAGCCGGTGCCTCTGCTTTTCCCACCTGGCATGGGGCTGCGCACAGTAGCCTCTAATTAAACAAACATTCACTGAAAGAGCCAGTGGATACTTGTACCTAGAGAAAATCTTCCCAGAACACGCTGCCATCCTGCTTCAAATTCTTCACTATCCCTACTGCTCAACAGCCAGACCTGAGTATGAACCTCAGGTCTGCTATATCCTATGTGACACTGACCAAGTCACTAAACCTCTCTGAGCCTGCTTCCTTGCGAGTGATATCATAGTAAGCTCCTCACATAGGACCCGACTATGAATGCATGATCCCCTGCTTTTGCAGTCCAGCAAATCAGCTCCATTCGGGACCTATCTGGAGATCAAGGCCTAAACATGCCAGGCCTTGCAGAAGAGCTGGGAGCTAGGAGGCTGTACCTCAGAGGCAGGGATTATAGCTCCATCCCTAACTATGACCCTCTGGTAAGTCCCTTCTCCATTCTCGGCTGGTTTCCATCTTTAAAATGGAAGTGTAAAGACTACATTTAAAAAGAAACAATGAGGTCATGGGCTAAAACTTATATGGCTTCAAATATGTTTATAAATCCAATTCCAATATATTCAGGAGGGCCTATCTCTAAGACGCAAGTAAGCAATCCCTGAAATAAAGCAGTTTATAAAGTGCTCTCAAAGTCATTACTTTCTGGAACCCTTCCTGTGATACTAGGAGGTGATCTTCATACCTGCCTTCCAGGTGAGCAAGCTGAGGTCTTGGCTGGAGGAAGGGGCAAACTTCCTTCTTACCACACCATCCGATTCTTCAGGAGCCCAGTCTCACAACTCAGAGCAAAAGGTAGTAGTAAGTGCCAGATGACCCTAACTGCCCACCCAGTCAGTACCTCCTCCTCGGCGACAGCATAGATGTTGATCTCTTCCTCCTCTTCCTCCTCCTCTTCCTTTTCTCCTCTTGCCAGACGGGCCTCTCTCTCTGCTTTCCACTTTTCCACTAATTCGGCTCTGACTGAAGACAAGGGAGAGTAGGAGTTACTTTGGTCTCTAAATAAGCTTTAAATACTATGCAAAGGAAGACCAAGATGTCCCCTCTGCTCTGGTGGGTGAAAACTGGATGTGAGAAGCAGTCTGGTCTTACAACAGCTCTGGCTTTAAGTCTCTACAAGGTGGCATTTTAGGAAACATCCTCTGATCCTCCCCAGTTCAACAACCTGCTGTCTTCCTGACATGCTTATATGAAAATGGAGATGCAGTTGGGCAGTGTGCTAGCAAAGAGCTCCAACTCCTAAGCTTCCAAAGCCTTAGCTCAATGAACCACATAGGGAGCAGCACTAACTTATTCTTCACAGGGTTGTCATAAGGCTTCAAAAGAATGTCCATAAAAGGTTCGGCATAATGTTTGGCATTGAGGAAGCATTCAGGAAGGGAGACCCATCTTGCTCTACAGTGATATAGCCCATTAGCTGTGTTTAAAACAAATTTAAATCTCCTTAAGTGGGCACCAATTCATGATTTCAATAAAGGCCAGTCCAGGAAGGAATCTAGATGATGATCCCTAATGGACAGGGACCAGGTCAGATGCCACGCTCTGGTTTCCCCAACATGCTCCTTAAGGCCCAACACCACACTAACTGCCTCATAGTTACTGTGTGTGGGGGCGGGGAGGGGAGGGATCATTAGACAGACCATTTCCTCTGAGGACCATTAGCAACAAAGAAAACTCCTTTTTGGAATAAAGCACTATTTAAAAACCCATTTTCAAAGGAGAGAACAGAAACCAGATCCCACCCAGTAATGAAATAAAATGCCTGCAAACCTACATCTCTTTTCATATTCCTGCTCCAAAGGCACAATAACACCATCATCTTCATCTAGGTAACCATAGTATTCAAAATCAATTGCCTTCATGAGCTCAGCACGTGTCTTTCTCGGAGGAGGAAGAGCTGAAAGAAATAGTATAGACATAGCTAATTTCCCATCACAGTCACACTCAAGCCTTCCCCCTACACAATGTTACACAGGCATACAGTACATGTGTTCACGAAAATATGAAAAGGCACTTTTCTACACTGCTAATAGGTTATATAAGTGGTACTAACCTTTTAAAAATCAGTGTGGAAATCTTTGTTCCAATTAGTCCATTTAAAAGGAAACTATCCTAAATTAATAAACAAAAGCTGGCAAAGGTTCATGGACAGAGATGTACATCACAGCACTATTTATATAACCATGAAAACTTGGAATAAACTAGGATTATTAATTTCAGAATGTGTGGGATGGGGTAGACTGCAGCCCTGATAATGCTGTTTCACAAGATACTTTGATAACACTGGAAATGTCATAATTTTTAACTGAAAAAACCATAATGGGAAAACATAAGTATAGCGGTAAACAAAAGAAACTATAAACGAACAAAAAAGATAAATGAGAAAGTCTTGAAGAAAATATTTTCAGTCTAAAGATTACTATTCAGAATATTTAAGTAATTCTTAAAAATCAAAAGGGAAATGACAACAGAGTAGTCAAAGAATAAAAGCTGATAATTTAAGAAAAAACTCATGCATGAAATTTTCAATCAGTGATTGGATTAAATCATCAATTTCATTAGTAATCAGAGAAATAAAAAACATTTTTCAGCCATCAGATCACCAAAAATATTTACAACTGTGAAAATCTGGAAATAACGAGATGTCTACCAAAGAAGGAATGGTTTTATAAAGTTATGGTTAATTCATACCATGATATTCTCTAATCTTTCTCATCCATTAATAGAGTTCTAAGTAGAACTGTGGGAGAATATCAATGGATATCACAACATGACAGACAGATATGGGAGAGCCACTGTGTTTTGGCAAGCCTCCATCTGCTACCCTGATATAGGTAACAGTGACTCTGTCTACCTCTCTACCACTCTTAGTCAGGGTGTTGTGGGTGGTAGTCACCATGTTGGCTGCACCAGGACAGAGTACCAGGCTAAAGTCTGGCTGGTTCACAGCACTGCATTCGACCACAGGGACTGGTTTAAGGGTGGAACTATGACCTAATCAAAACCAAACAAACTCAATTCTGGGAATTTTGCTTGAACTGCTGAGAGAGGGCAAATATTAAGTCAATGATAGACAACTTGCCACCCACCACAAGCCTCAAAAAGTTAAGACAGGAAACAAAAACCTTACACAATGGAAGTCAAAACTACAATACGAAGAAATGTGAACTGCAGTGGGCCACTCCTGATTACCTGTGGGCTTTTCAGTTATATGAGCCAAAAATTTAGGCTTTTTTGCCTAAAGTGAATTGGGGTTGGGTCACCTGTCACTTTTACTAATGAAAAGTTAGCCAATGGACTAAACATGAAAGTGCATATAAAAAAGCCTGGAAGGAGCACCCACCACCACCACCAACAACCCTTAAAAAACTGGAAGGAAATATGTCCTGACATGTCAACGATCATCATCAATACGTTATGAAAACACAAATGGTTTTTTTCTGATTTCTGTATTTTACAACTTATCTGCGATAAAATTATATTGCTTTCATAATGAACAGCATAATATTTAAACTCTAAATTATTTTAAAGCAATGTTAATGACACGTGCAAAAGCAGTTTTAGCATAATGAATTTAAAAATAAGCAGGTTTAATGAAAGTAGGATTATATTTTTAAACTGGTGAGAATACTGGTATCAATCTTTTCTGCTTTTCACACTTTTTCTTTGGGGTTTAGACTACTTTTCCAAAAAGCAAAATTCAAATACAGACATACTTCATTTCATTGTGACTTGCTTTATTGTGCTTTGTAGACATTGTGCGTCAACCCTGCTTCCAGCAAGTCTTTGGCACCGTCTTTACAATAGCACTTGTTCACTTTGTGTCTGTGACATTTTGGTAATTCTCCCAGTATTTCAAACTTTTTCATTATTATTATATTTGTTATGGTGATCAGTGATCAGTGGTCTTTGATATTATTACTGTAATTGTTTTGGGGCACCACAAACCACAATATAAGACGGCAAACTTAATCAATCAATTACTGTGTGTTCTGACTGCTATGCTGACCATTTGTTCCCCCATCTCTTTCCCTCTCCTTGGGTCTCCCTATACCCTGAGACACAACAATATTGAAATTAGGCCAACTAATAGCCCAACAATGGCCTGTAAGTGTTCAAGTGAAAGGAATAGTCACATGTCTCACACTTTAAATCAAAAGCTAGAAATGATTAAGTTTAGTAAGGAAGGCATGTCAAACGCTGAGATAGGTCAAAAGTTAGGCCTCTTGAACCAAGCAGTTAGTCAAGTTGTAAATGCAAAGGAAAAGTTCTTAAAGGAAATTAAAATTGCTACTCCAGTGAACACATGAAATATAAGAAAACAAAAGACTTATTGCTGGTGTAGAGAAAATTTTAGTGGTCTGCAGAAAAGATCAAGCCGGCCCACTACATTCCTTTAAGCCAAAGCCTAATCCAGAGCTAGGACCTAACTCTCTTCAATTCTATGAAAACTGAGAGAGGTGATGAAGCAGCAGAAGAAAAGTTTGAAGTTAGCAGAGGTTGGCTGATGAGGTTTAAGGAAAGAGGCTATCTCCATAGCACAGAAGTACAAGATGAAGCAGCAAGTGCTGCTGTAGAAGCTGCAATGAGTTATCCAGAAGATCCAACTAAGATAATTAATGAAGGTGGCTACACTACACAGACTTTCAATAGATGAAACAGCCTTATACTGGGAGAAGATGCCATCTAGAACTTTCATAGCTAGAGAGAAGTCAATACCTGGCTTCAAAGCTTCAAAGGACAAGCTGACTCTCTTATTTGAAGCTAATGCAGCTGGTGACTTTAAGTTAAAGCCAATGCTCATTTACCATTCTAAAAATCCTAGGGCCCTTAGAGATAATGCTAAATCTACTCTGTCTGTGCTATATAAATGAAACAATAAAGCTTGGATGATATCACATCTGTTTACAACATGGTTTTCTAAATATTTTAAGCTCACTGTTGAGAACTACTGCAGAAAAAAAGGATTCCTTTCAAAATATTACTGCTCATTGACAATGCACCTGGTCACCCAAGATCTCTGATGGAGGTGTACAACGAGATTAATGTTGTGTTCATGCCTGCTAACACAACATCCATTCCGCAGCCCATGGATCAAGGATTAATTTCAACTTTGAAGTCTTCTTATTTAAGAAACACATTTCATAAGGCTATGGCTGCCAGAGACAGTGATTCCTCTTATGGATCTGGCAAAGTAAATTGAAAGCCTTCTGAAAAGGTGTCACCATTCTAGATGCCATTAAGAACATTTGCGACTCATGGAAAGAGGTCAAAATAGCAACATTGACAGGAGTTTGGAAGAAGTTGATTCTAACCCTCATGGATGACTTTGAAGGGTTTAAGATTTCAATGGATGAAATAACTGCAGATGTAGCAAAAATAGGAAAAGAACTAAAATTACAAGTGTAACCTGAATATGTGACTAAATTGCTGCAATTTCATAATAAAATTTGAATGAATGAGGAGTTGCTTCTCATGGATCAGCGAAAAAAGTGGTTTCTTGAGATGGAATCTACTCCTGGTGAAGATCCTGTGAATACTGTTGAACTGACAACAAAGGATTTAGAATATTACATAAACTTAGTTGATAAAGCAGCGGCAGGGTTTAAGAGGACTGACTCCGATTTTGAAAAAAGTTCTATTGTGGGTAAAATGCCATCGAACAGCATAGCATGCTACAGAGAAACAGTTCATGTAAGGAAGAGTGAATCGATGCTCATCGTTGTTTTTTTTAAGAAACTGCCACAGCCACCCTAGTCTTCAGCAACCACCACCCTGATCAGTCATCACCCAGCAACATCAAGACAAGACTTTCCACCAGCAAAAATATAACAACTTACTGAAGGGTCTGATAATGGTTAGCTTTTTTTTTAGCAATATAGTATTTTTTAATTAAGGTATGTACATTGTTTTTTAACATAATGCTATCATTGCACTTAAAAGACTACAGTATAATGTAAGCATAACTTTTATATGCACTGGGAAACAAAAAATTCATGACCTACTTTATTGAGATATTCGCTTATTGTAGTGATCTGGAACCAAACCTTCAATATCTCCAAAGTATACTTTTACACAAAAACTCCAGATTAGTGGTTTCCAACTGTGTTTTGGAAAGCCGAGGTTTTGCTGAAGTTCTCCAGGGCCAAAGAAGAAAAGGGCAAGAGAGGCAAGGATGCCTGGCCTGGACTGACACAAAACAGCTTTACTTTTCTCTATTTTTATTTTATTTCTCTTTTTTCTACTGTGGTTTGGCCCAAGGTTTTATTTGTCCTTCAGTTAGTACTATTTCAAATAATAAGTGAAACATAAACCCTATTCAATGAACTTTAGAGCCTGCCCAAACAATTTTGGGAAACTTCAAACAGGGGAACTCCTCATTCAGAATGAGAAACTGGCATGTGCAAAGGATGTGGAATTTGGCACCAGTCAATTCTGGGTACTTTCCAGCCCCTACTGTGTGTCCTGGGCTCATGACTTCAACTCCTAGTGCTAAGATTTTTCGTTTAGGATTTGGAAACAATAATTCTGACACTATAGGGCTTTGTGCAGCTAAGAAATAATACAGGAAAAGCACCTAGCACATAGCATGTCTACTGTTATGATTATCAAAAATTCAAGGCTAGTTTTTTTGGCTCTCTAAGCAGCAGCATGGCAGTTGGCAAGAACAAGCACCTTACAAAAGGAAGCAAAAAGGAAGCCAAGAAGAAAGTGGTTGATCCATTTTCTAAGAAAGACTGGTATGATGTGAAAACACCAGCTATGTTCAATTTATAAAATACTGGAAAAACACTAGTGTTCTTGTGAGTACTCAAGGAACCCAAATTACATTTGATGGTATCTAGGGTCGTGTTTTTGAAGTGAGCCTAGCTTATCTACAGAATGATGAAGTTGCATTTAGAAAATTCAAGCTAATTAGTGAAGATGTTCAAGGCATAAACTGCCTGTTTATATTCCATGGCACTGATCTTAACCCATGACAAAATGTATTCCATATTCAAAAAATGTCAGACTATGATTGAAGTTCATGTTGATGTCAAGACTACTGATGCTTATTTGCTTCATCTATTCCATGTTGGTTTTACTAAAACATGCAGCAATCCCACTCAGAAGACCTCTTATGCTCAGCATCAACAAGTCTGCCAAATCTCAAAGATGATGGAAATAATCTGATTCCAGGTAGCACTGGGGAAAAAAAAACAACAACAACAACATAAAAAAGTCTTGCCAATCTATCTACCCACTTCATGATATCTTTGTTAGAAAAGTAAAAATGCTCGAGAAGCCCAAGTTGAACTGGGAAAAACTCATGGAGCTTCATGGTGAAGGTAGTAGTTCTGGAAAAGTTCCTGGAGATGAGATAGGTGCTAACGTTGAACAAGTTGATGGATGTGAGCCCTCAGTCCAAGAATCTGTTTAAAATTCAGACCTTTAATGGTGACAAATAAATGCCTATTAGATATTTAAACACACACACACACACACACACACACACACACAACACACACGGCTAAAACCACCCAAATATTAATTACTTACGTTCTTTTTCAAATAGCTCTCTAACACCAGGCAAATCTTTGGCTGCTCCAAAGTATTTGTAACCTCGATTTCCTGGGACTTCTTTCCCTTCATGATCTAGCATTTTAGGGCCAACTTTCTTATTGGGAAGGAAAAAGAGAAAATGAATCTGATCCTTAAACCCACTATTTCTATGTTTACAAATATATTTTAAGATAATAATGCTTAACATGAAAAATATATATGTACACAGAAAAATATTTAGGTACTCTTTTATTCCTTAAAATTGACCTAAATTCCTAAAAGTAGGAGGATGATTTAAGTAAATCATAGCATATATATGGATAGAATAAAAATGATGGTTCCTATAAAACTCATATTAATTTTGAAATGCTTATGATATGATGTTAAGTGACAAAAGCTTATTTAAAAAATTGTAAACCACCTACATGATAAGCAATAGAAAATGAAATATCCAGAAGATGGAATTCTGTCCATTAAAAATAATGATGTCAACAACTACATGTAATGTATAGGTCCCATACTAGAGGGAAAATGGATCAGCCAAGTAGTTAGATAAAGTTATTGTACCAGAGTTAAATGTCCTAAACTTGATAGCTCTACCATGGTTATATAAGAGGAGATTCTTATTCTTAGTAACTATACACAGAAGTATTAAGGGGCAAAGAAGCATCATGTATTTAAGCTTCAAATGGTTCAGAAAAATAAATCTCAAGGTACAAATAATAAAGCAATGAAGTAAAATGTTAAAACTAGAAAATCTTTATAAAGGATTTGAGTTCGCTGTATATTTTTGCAACTTTCTATAAGCTCAAAGATGCTTTTAAAAATGATTATATAAATGATTACTTGACCTGAAAATATGCTCCTATATACTGTTATGTGAACAAAGCATATAGTTAGAATATGAACCAAATTCTATAAACATAAACATATATATGCACAGAAAAAATTCTAGGAAATGTTAACAGCAGCTATTTCTTGGTGGTAGGAAAATATTTAATATATTTTATAACACAAAGGATACTATATAAAATTTTTTATATTTTACAATTTTTATATTCTTTTTTTGCATAAAAGTATATATCATTCATATAATCAAAATTATCATTTTGAAAAGAAATAAAATCTAGAACCAAAACTGTACATATAGGAATATGATCTCAATTATAGCATTCACAAAAAATAAAAGGAAATATTCAAATAGTTGCACTTAGGTAATGGGACTATAACTGAATGTTGTTCTGCTTCTTTATACATTTCTGAGCTTGATAATTATACAATTTATACAATTCTGAGCTTTTTCTTTTTTTGATTGTAGTAAAATTCACATATCATAAAATTCACCATCTTAACCATTTTTATGTGCACAGTTCAGTGGTTTTAAATACATTCACAATGTCATGTATCCACAACGATCATCCATCACCACAACCCTTTGCCTTATAAAACTGAAACTCTAAATGTATTACTTTTATACATATAAAATAAAAATAAATTTCTTTTTTATAGGTATATAGGGTGAATTTATAGGGTTAATACCAGGAAGTTTCTTGATACTCTTGTTCTTTTTTTTAAATACCTTTTTAATTTTTCAATTATAATTAGCATAGAACATTATATTAGTTTCGGGTGTAGAAAATAAATTTTACACATTAAAAAACTCATTAATGTTAACCTAGGGTGGTGGAACTTAAGAATACCTTACATATTAATTTTGTAATGCTTCTGAGGTCACTTTTCTAGAAGGGTTAATAAATTTCTGCATTACTTTAATGTAGTTTGACAGAAAACAAAATCACCATCACAGAACTGCTGAATGAGAAAGTTTCTAGTACAGTGCCTAGAACAGAGCAAGTCCTCAAAAAATGTGAGTGTATTTCCTTCTCAAATGGGAAAAATAAATGCTTCATTTTTATTCCAGGTATTAAAGTGAGAATTACGGTTGTGCTAGACCTTCACGAAGGTGAAAAGATCATCATGTAAAAAAACTACATGCATGTCATATATATATGCATATATATGAAAACATACAGATATTTTTTCACCTTCTGTAAAGTTCTAACACAACCATACTATATATATAACACATTACAGTTCATTTATTAGATACTACTGGTTCAAATGACCTGAAGCAGATCTCTTCACAAATGGGTGAGCAATGAAAGCCCTGGGTCAGTATTTTTCAAAACTGAGACCCAGTAGTATGTCATGAAATCAATTAAGTGGGTCACAATCATCAAATTCTTAAAAATCAAAATAGATCAGAATAGAAAATACTAAAGTCCATCAACACATACTAAGTATTTTTTTTAGCGTATTTCTGTGTTTACCAGGTTATGATATAAAGTGTGTGTGTGTGTGTTTTACATTGGGTCATGGTCCTAAAAGCTTAAAAGCCACTGTTCAGGAGTGTTGCATTAATAAGAGTCCAAAGAAAGGAAAGAATGGAATGTTCCAAGGTCCCCTCAGGTAAAAATCCAATAAATGTTGCCCTAATTCCCAAGGAATCAGAGAAGGATGTGAGAGGGCCATGGTCATTTAAAACAAGAGGCTCAGAGAGACTAAGTGGCTTATTCAGGAACATCTGGCAGGTAAATACACGTGCCTTGTCTGCTCTGAGACTAGTGTGGAGGAGTCTTTAAGCATCATCCGACCCATCCTTTTCATAGGTTTCCTATCCACATGCAATAGGCACTTTTCAAGCCTTCTTTCATTTCTTTAGTCCCTACTCTCTGGTAGGCATGGGCTACGAGCTATGTACGGGCTCCTTAACAGGACCTACCAAGCCTGCCCCAAAGCTCCCCACACTCTTTCCCAAGAGCCACTGGCACTGCTGCTTACTTACTCCATAATCAGGACCACCCAGCTCCTTTATCCGGACCTCCCAGTGTCCTTTCTCTCTCAGCAGCTTGTTAATTTCATCATTCAGGTCACGAATTCGAAATTCACCTAAACCAGCTAGAAAACAAAAACATTTATATATTTCTTCAAAATGCCACTCAATTAACATCAACACCTACCAAGGGCATACAACATAAAAAGTCATTTAAATTTATAAGGAGAACCAACTACATTCAAATAAACAAAAGGGCAAGGTTTACATACACAGTTCCCACCAACATAGGAAAAAAAATCCTTGAGAAAAACTTCAACCTTATTAGCAACCAAAGAAATATAAACCAAAGCAATCCTGCAGTTCATTTACACAACAATTAAAATAGCAGAATCTTAGAGTTGGGGGGACTTAGCATTCAATTCCAGCAAAGATGCAGCAAGGCTGGCAGCCTTCTGTATTGATTCAGTCCTTTCAAGAAAGCACTGTGTTGTTAAATGGGAACATCATTTGGCAAAGACTATGTAGCCTGAGAATTAGGCCTAAGGGACTAACTTAAAAAGATGTGCACAACGGAGTTTGTTGAGGTGTTGTCTATGACGGCCAAGAGCAGGGAGCAGCTGGGGCATCTCACCAAAGAAGAGAGAAAACAGTTAATGGACCCTAGTATGCTGAAATGAAACACCGCATGGCTGTTGCAAGGAAGTATCCCTCCCTTTCTCCATTGAATTGCTCTCTACCTTTGTCAAAAGTCAATTTATCACATATGTGTGACTCTACTTATGGACTTCTTATTTTGTTACATTGGTTTATGCCTCTATCATTCACAAATATCACATTATCTTGAATACTGTAGCTTTATATTTAAACCTTGAAATCAGGTGTTATGAATATTCCACGTTTGTTCTTTTCTCAAAATTGTTTTGGCTGCTCTAATTCTCGTTTTTCCATTTAAATTTTAGAAACATACTGTTAACATATACAAAAAAAATCCTGTTGGGATTCTGATTGTGATAGTATTTTAAAAGAAAGAAGAATTGATACCTTTCCTATACCAAGTCTTCCCATCAATAGATACTGTACATCTCTCCATTTATTTGGCCTTCTTTGATTTCCTTCATCAGTATTTCATAGTTTTTGGCATACAGATCACACATATATTTTGTTAGATGTATATGAAAATATTTCTTGTGTATTGATGCTTTTGTAAATAGCACTTTAAAAAATGTTCCAGTTCCAAATGTTCATTGCTAGCATATAAAAATAGAATTGATTTTTGTATACTGACCTTCTACTGTGACCTCGCTAAACTCCACTATTTATTTCAGAAATCTTTCTGTAGATTCTTTGGGATTTTCTACATATAAAATTATGTGACCTGAGAATAGAGCATTTTATTTCTTCCTTTCCAATCTGTGTGCCTTTTCTTTCTTTCTCTTGCTTTACTGCACTCTAGGAATTCCAGTATGATACTGAATAGAAGCGGTGAGCTATCTCTACCTTCCTCCTCATCTTAGGAACAAAGCACTCAATCTTTCACCATGAGGTATGATGCTGGCTACAGGGTTTTTTTTGTAGAAGTGCTTTATTGAGGTAAAATGTTCCCTTTTATTCCTGGCTAACTAAAAGTTTTTATCATGAACAAATGTTAAATTTTGTCAAATACCTTTTCTGCATCTACTGAGACAATCACATGGTTTTTCTTTAGGATGGTGATTCAGTGAATTATATTAATTTTTGAATACTGAATCAGCCATGCATTCCCAGAATAAATCCCACTTGGTTGTGGTGTAATGTCTACTTTCTATATTGCTGGATTTGATTTGCTAATGCTCTGTTGAGGATTTTTATGTCTACATTTATAAAAAAAATTGGTTTTAGTTTTTTCTTTTCCTGTAATGCCGATTTCTGATTTTGGTATCAAGGTAACATGTACTAAAATTTACAAAATGGATTAGGAATGTTGTCTCTTCATTTTTCTGGAAGAAACTGTATAGAATTGGAATTCCTTACATGTTTGGAAGAAATGACAAGTCAGGTCATCTGGGCATGGAGTTTCCTTTGTTGGAAGGCTTTTAACTAAGAATTAAAATTCTTTAATAGGTATAGTCTACTCAAGTTATTTATATCTTCTTGAACAGTGTTTCTAAACAAGGCACTACTGACTTTTTGGGCTGGATAATTCTTTGCAAGAAGCTTAGCAGCATCTCTGACCTCTATCTACTAGATGCCAGTAGCACTCCTCCAGTTGTAATAATTTTTAAATTTATTCTCAATACTGCAAATTTCAAATTTCAAAATGCTGCCAAATGTCCCTGGGGGCCAAAACTGCCCATGGTTAAGAACCACTTCTCTAAAGTGAGATTTGGGAGTTTGTGTCTTTCAAGGAGTGACCCATTTCATCTATTTGGTAAAATATAGCCATAAAGTTATAATATTCCCTTATTACCCTTTTATAGAATCTATAGTAATGCTCCCAATTTCATTATTGATGTTTATAATTTGTGTCTTTTTTTTCTTAGTCAGTCTGACTAGAATTTTATCAATTTTATTGATCTTTTTTAGGAAGCAGCCTTTATTTTCTCTATTCATCTTCTATTTTCAATTTCATTGATTTCTATTATCTTTATCATTTCCTTCTTTCTGCTTACTTTCAATTTAATATGTTCTTCTTTTTTAGTTTCCTAGGGTAGATAGAAGCTTAGTTCACTGGTTTAAGACCTTTCTTATTTTCTACTATTTTAATGCTAAAATTTTCATCTAAGCCTTGCTTTTAGCTGCATTCCATTATTTTTCTTGTCCCCTAAAGTCTGAAATTATGTTCTCATTCTTATGCAAGTAAAAATGAATTGGGAGAGACTTTTGGTCAAGACAGCAGAGTAGGTAAACTCTGCGCTTGCCTCCTCCAATGACCACATCAAAATTACAAGTAAACTACAGAACAACCATCATAATAACCACCTGAAGACCACGTGAATATAAGTCTTATAAATAGGGATATAAAGAAGAAACCACGTCAAGACTAGTAAGGGAGAAGATGCAGAATAGACAGGTCCCACACTCACGGTGTGGCAATTAAAACTTGGGATGGGTATCTCAGCTACTGAGGTTCCTCCATGAGTATGAAGGGGCCCCAGCCTCATTCAGGGCTCCTCAGCCCAGGGCTCCAGTTCCAGGAAGAGGCATCCTTATGACACCTCGCTGTGAAAATCCAATGGGGATTACATTCAAGTGAGACAGAGAGCTGCTGGAGACCTTGGCGATGAAGGTCTCCAAGGGCCCAAGCACAACTTACTTTCCTCTGGGTCCAGCATGGAGGCAGCAGCTCGAAAAACACCAGGGGCATACAGGGAGGAACTATATTGACTAGGGCAAGGACTGGAAGAGTAGGGTTCAGGACATCCTTCTCCAAGGATGAAAGTGCTGGCAGGTGCCACTATGCTTTTGTAGAACCCTACACCCACAGCCAACCAGGCACAGGCAGCCACCAAATATGAACTCTCCATTAGCCTGGCTAAAAGTATTTCCCTCACTAGATAATTACCTGATACCCTACCACACCCACTCATGCTCCTCGCAAAACCTTTTCCAGCAGCAACTCCAAATTATTCAACCTACCTCACCACATGCCATGAATTTTTCTAAAATTTCAAAGGTAAACAACTCCCCGCCCCACAAAGCAGCCACTGACCTCAGAGTAAAATGTACCTCTTGCTAAGTAAATTCAAGCCAGGCACAAGCAGCGAATGATATCAAGATACATAGTAAACGCCATCAGAAAACCCACAATTAGTATAAGAAGCTGCAAGACATGCAGGAAAGTAGTCACGACTAGGCAGACACAGTAGGACAAGCGGCAGCCGATAGCAACTCACATCATTACCCAAGGAGGGTCCGAATTCTGACACTAACGGCAGCCAGCCTCAGTACACAACCTCTACCAAGTGCAATCAAGCCTAGCACCAACAGCAATCAAACACTTGAAATTCCTAAGAGGAGGCCCCAAACAAGAGAAAAAGGACTGGTGGCTGAACATGACCTGCACTGGAGCTCCTCCAAAGAGGCTCCAGAACCAGCACACCTGATAGCCAGGTTAAGACCACACCACAGCATCACCCAAACAGCTCCACAAACCACACGCCGGAAGGGTGCACTCAGCTGGCACCACAGCCCTGCTAAAGTGACTCGAGCGCCATGGGGCCAGACCCCGTATAACATCTCACCTGCGACAGTCACGGGCACGCTCACAGTCAGTAAGCCTGACAGTCAGTCCCACATACTGACGTGCCAACAGCAGCTGAGGCTAAACGACAAAAAAAAAGAAAGGCACACACGAGGGAAAACCACAAAACACCCGGGTCAGCTGAACAGGGAGACTGTGCCACTGGGTCCCACAGGACACCTACGAAGGCCACTCTACTAAGACTGGGAGATGTAGCAGACCTACCTAATACACAGAAACAAACACAGAGAGTCACACAAAATGAGGAGACAAAGAAACATGTCCCAAGTGAAAAGAACAAGATAAAACTCCAGAAAAAGAACTAAACGAAATGGAGACAAGCAATCGACCACGTACAGAGCTCAACGATTACAGGGGAAGAATAGATGAATTCAGGGACAACTTCAACAAAGAGATAGCAAACATAAAAATGGAGATAGAAAACAAAAAAGAACCAGTCAGAAATGAAGACTACATTAGATGGGATCAACAGCATATTAGATGAAGCAGAGGATCAAATCAGCAATCTGGAAGCCAAGGTCATGGAAAACACCCAATCGGACAGCAAAAAAGAAAAGAAAAGAAAATTAAGATAGTTTAAGGGACCTCTGGGACAACATCAAGCATTCACATCATAGGGGCAGCAGAAAGAGAAGGGAGCGAGCAAGGGATTAAAAACCTATCTGAAGAAATAATGTCTGAAAACTGCCCCAACCTGGCAAAGAAATAGACATACAAGTCCAGAAAGCTACGAGAGTCCCAAACAAGATGGACCCAAAGGGGCCCATACCAAGACACATCAAGACACATCATAATTAAAATGCCAAAAGTTAAATACAAAGAATCTTAAAAGCAGCAAGAGAAAAAGCCAGAAGAAATTAATACAAGCTATTCAAAGTGATGAAAAGCAAGGCCCTAAAACCAATACTCTGCGCTGCAAGGCTATCATTCGGAATCAAAGAACAAAGAGTTTCCAGACAAGAAAAAGCCAAAGAACTTCATTACCACCAAACCAGTATTACTATCACAAGAAATGTTAAAGGGTCTTCTTCAAGAAGAAGAAGGTGGGGGGTGGGGGTGCGGGGCGGGGGGAGGGGGGTTGGGGGGAGGAGAGAACATAAATATGAATAATAAAATGATGATAACTATATACCTCTCAATAATCATTTTAAACAGAAATGGATTAAACACTTCAGTCAAAAAACAAAGAGTGGCTGATTGGATAAGAAAACAAGACCCACACAAGAGACCCGCTTCAGATCAAAAGACACACAGACTAAAAGCAAAGGGATGAAAAAAGATATTTCCTGCAACAAAAAAAAGCTGGGGTAGCAATACTTATATCAGACAAAATAGACTTTAACAAGGACTGTAACAAGAGACAAAGACGGGCATTTCATAATAAGGGGTCAGTCCAACAAGAGGACATAACTCTCGTACACAACTACGCACCTAACGTAGGAGCACCTAAATATATAAAGCAAATACTGACAGACATAAAGGGAGATATCGAGAGTAGTACGGTAACACAGTAATAGCGGGAGACTTTAGCACTCCATCGACATCAATGGATAAATCATCCAGACAGAAAATCGACAAGAAAACAATGGCCTTAGATGACACATTAGACCACATGGACTTAACTGATATTTATAGGACATGTCATTCCAAAGCAGCAGAATGTATACGTTCTTTTCAAGCGTATGTGGAACAAATTCCAGGATAGACCACATGTTAGGCCACAGAATGAATCTCAATACATTGGAGAAGACTGAAACCATATCAAGCATCTTCTCCAATCACAATGGTACGAAACTAGAAATCAGTTACAAGAAGAAAACTGAAAAGCACACAAACACGTGGAGGCTAAATGACATGCTACTAAACAATGAATAGATTAACAAGACCAAGGAAATCAAAAGATACCTTGAGACAAATGCAAATGAAAACACAACTACCAAAATCTATAGGACCCAGCAAAGCAGTTCTAAGAAATTCATAGCAATACACCCCTACCTCAAGAAACGAGAAAAAGCTCAAGCAATCTAACCTCGCACCTAAAGAAACTAGAAAAAGAAGAACACGCAAAGCCCAAAGTGAGTAGAAGGAAGGAAATAATGACGATCAGAGCAGAAATAAACAAAATAGAGTCTAAACAAATAGAACCAAGAGTTGGTTCTGTGAAAAGATAAAAGTTGATAAACCTTTAACCAGATGCATCAAGAAAAACAGAGGGCCCAAATATATAAAATCAGAAATGGAAGAGAAGTGACAACCAACAGCACAGAAATACAAAGGATTACTTAAAAAAAACAAATACTAAGAACAATTATATGCCAACAAATTGGACAACCTGGAAGAAATAGATAAATTCCTAGAAACGTACAACCTTCCAAGACTGAATCAGGAAGAAAGAAAATCTGAACAGACTGATAACTACCAACAAAATTGAATCAGTAATCAAAAAACTCGCAACGAACAACAGTCCTGGACCAGATGACTTTACAGGTGAATTTTACCAAACATTCAAAGAAGAATTAATGCTGCTCCTTCTCAAACTATTATAAAAAATTGAAGAGGAGGGAACCCAAACTCATTTTACGAGGCCAGCATGGTACCAAAACCAGAGACACTACCAAAAAAAAAAAAAAAAAAAAAAAGGAACTTATAGGCCAATAGCCATGATGAACACAGACACAAAAATCCTCAACAAAACATTGGCAAACCAAGTTCAGCAGTTCATTAAAAAGATCATACACTACAATCAGGTGAGATTTATTCCCAGGATCCTGGCTTGGTTCAATATCTGAAAATCAATCAGTGTGATACAACACATCAACAAAATGAAGGCTAAAAATCACATGATCATATCAATAGGTGCAGAAAAGCACTAGACAAAATCCAACATCCATTTATGATAAAAACTCTCACAACGTGGGGACAGAGGAAGCGTACCTCAACGTAATAAAGGCTGTATATGACAAACCCACAGCTAATACCATACCCAACATTGAACAAGACACCGATGCCCACTTTTACCACTTTTATTCAACATAGTACTGGAAGTCCTAGCCACAACAATCGGACTAAACAAACAAACAAACAAACAAATAAAAGGCATCCAAATCGGAAAGGAAGAAGTAAAACTGTCATTATTTATAGATGGCATACTATAGAGAGAGAACCCTAAAGAGCCCACCAAAAAACTATTGGAACTGATAAACGAATTTGGTAGAGTAGCAGGATATAAAATTAGTATTCAGAAACTGGTTGCATTTTTGTACACTAATAAGGAATTATCAGAAAGAGAAATTAGGAAAACAATCTCATTTACAACTGCATCAAAAAGAATAAAATACCTAGGAATAAATTTAACCAAGGAGATTAAAAGTGTCTTACGCGGAAAACTGTAAGACACTGAAGAAAGAAACTAAAAAAGATACAAATAGATGGAAGCATATACCGTGCTCGTGGATACGAAGAATTACCATCGTTAAAATGTCCATGCTACCCAAGGTAATCTACAGATTCAATATAATCCCTATCAAAATACCAATGGCATTTTTCACAGAACTAGCATAAATAATCCTAAAATTTGTATGGAGCCACAAAAGACCCCGAATAGACAAAACGATCTTGAGGAAAAAGAACAAAGTTGGAGGTATCATTGCTACCTGATATCAAACTATATCACGAGGCTACAGTAATCAAAACAGGCATAAAAGCAGACACATAGATCAATGGAACAGAACAGAGAGCTCAGAAATAAATCCAGCCTTTATGATCAATTAATCTGTGACAAAGGCAGTAAGAATATACAATGGGGTAAAGACAGTCTCTTCAATAAAAGATGTTGGGAAAACGGGACAGATACATGTGGAAAAATGAGACTAGACCACTGTCTTATACCATTTGCAAGAATAAACTCAAAATGGATTAAAGGCTTAAATCCATATAAGACCCAAAACCATAAAACTCCTAGAAGAAAACACAGGCAGTCAACTCTACGATAATACTCTTAGCAATATTTTTTTGGATATGTCTCCTCGGGTGAAGGAAACAAAAGAAAAACAAATGGGACCACAGCAAACTAAAAAGTTTCTGTACAGCAATGGAAACCGTCGACAAAACAGAAAGACACCTGCTGAATGCGAGGAGATACTTGCAAATGATACATCCAATAAGGGCTAATACGCAAAATATATAAGAAACTGATACACTTTAACTCCCCAAAAACAAACAATCCAACTAAAACATGGGCAGAGGACCTGAATAGACATTTCTCCAAAAAGGACATACAGATGGCCAACAGACATATGAACAGATAGATACTCAGCATCACCAATCATCAGGGAGATGCAAATTAAAACTACAACAAGATATCGCCTCACACCCATCAGGCCGGCTATCATCAATAAATCGACAAACAAGAACTGGCAAGGATGTGGAGGAAAGGGAACCCTCGTGTAAACTGGTACGGCCGCTATGGAAAACAACATGGAGGTTCCTCAAAAAATTAAAAGTAGAACTACCATATGACCCGGCAATTTCACTTTTGGGTATTTATCCAAAGAAATCCAAAACACCAGTTCAAAAAGACAGATGCATCCCTGTGTTCACTGCAGCATTATTTACAATAGCCAAGATATGGAAGAAACCTAAATGCCCATCGACAGACGAATGGATAAAGAAGAGGCATTACTTGGACAGAAGAATAAAATATTACCATTTGCTACGGTTTGGATGGACCTAGAGGGTATTATGCTGAATGAAATAAGTCAGACAGAGAAAGACAAATACCGTATGATTTCACTTATATGTGGAATCTAAAAAACAAAATAAACAAACAAATTCATAGATACAAAGAACAAATTCACGGTTGCCAGATGGGAGGGCGCTTGGGACGATGGGTGAAAAAGGGGACAGTATTGGCAGTTATAAAAATAGTCACAGGGATGTAAAGTATAGCATAGGGAATATAGTCAATGATACTGTAATAACTATGCATGGTGTCAGATGGGTACTAGACTTGTTGGGCTGATCACTTTGTAAGTTACATAAATGTCTAATCACTATGTTGTACACCCAAAAGTAATATAATATTGTATGTCAACTGTAAGTGAAAAATAAAATATGTATATATTTTTTAAAAATAAAAATAAATCTTCATGTATCCCCTCCTAAATGATTTCTCTTCTCGTTTTCATTTCCTCTCTGACAAAGGGGTTGTTTAAAAGTATGCTGTTTAACTTCCAAATATTTAGGAATTTTCCAGATATATCTGTTACTGATTTCTATGTTAATCTATTATAATCAGAGAACATATTTTATATTATTTCAATTATTTTATAGCCCAGATACATTTTATTTTGGTGAATGTTCCCTATACTCTTAAAAAAAAAAATTGTCTTGTTTTATGTTACGTGGAGTGTTATCAGGTAGAGTGCTCAATAAATGTCAGCTAGGTCAAATTGGTGATAGTATTATTCAATTCTTATATGTCTTTACTGATTTTCTGCTTTTTTTATTGATTATGGAGAAAGGAGTGTTGAAGTCACAAGTTTATGAATTGAAAATGAAGCACTTTAAGTAGATTGACTACCTTACCATTCTGAATTTGAGCCACTTTTTTAGAGATCTCTCCAATGATCTGTGAAATAAATAAAAGGTATTTAATTCTTATGCCTTTTGAATATCTCTAAAAGTATAGAAGAAATATAATTCAAAATTAGTAATTAAAAAAATTTAGAATTCTGATTTAAGAGCCATTTGGATAATAAGCAATTAGAGACTTGTTTCTTCTACTAAGATGAGATTCATCTAGAATGTACCTGTCGTCTCCACTTTTCAGCTTTAGGCAGCTCAGTACATTCTGAGGCAAGGAAGGGTCTTCGTTCCTAAGGAAAAGCAAAATGTACACGTTGCCCCTATGCTGTATAAAATTACAAGCTTCATGTAACATTCAACTGATTCAGACCTGAAGTCTAAAATGTTTAATGGTCTAAATACATCTGAAGTTTCAGTTCCAGATCATCTTCATCAAGCCTCAAACCTCACTCTACCATCTCTCTCTCCTCATGAAACAACTACATAGGCAAAAACATTCATTGCTTTGTATCTAGTACAGTGAACCGCTGTAAATAACCTAAAAGTCAAATAATAGAGAGATGGCCAAGTAAACTAGGTTATATCCATTTCATGGCATATTTATATTAACTTAAGAAATGATGGCTACCATAGTTTGGAACAAATTTATGTTTGTGTGCATATCTAATTTTTAAAAAACAAAAATATTCAAAGAATGGTACATTTTATCTCTACCCTTCCTCAGTCTCCATTAAGATCATTTACTGGTTTCAGCTCCCCATAGCACTTCCACTTCTTATTATTCAATATTAGACAGAACTGGGATAATATGGGAATCCAATTATCATATTACATAAGAGATGGAAGAACAAGCAGCCAGATTATCACACTGCCCAGCTATAGAAAGATACACCTGGAATTCAAGTGTATCGATTCAAAAGTGTGTCAGCAAGTATAGAGGAGAAATAGGAAGATTTGAAATTTGAAGTCTTTCAGGAGGGAGTTTTACCACATTTATTCTTGATATTTTACAATTCATGAGGAAGATTTACACCAACCTTCACTTTTCCCTCTTCCAATTGAGCTTGACGAAATCTTGCTAAGGCCGTCCTACCAGAAATAAAGAAGACTCTGTTAGATTCTGCTCACAGATTTCCCATCACCCAGGTTCCTTGATGGGTAAATCTGCTACTGATTATATTTAATGTCATTCGTGTGTGTGTGTGTTTGTGTGAGTGTGTGTGATTAAGAAAACAGACAAGTAATGAGTTTCCATGTTCCAAAGAGTAGGGCTTATAAAACCATCTGTGTTCCTGAACTCCCAAGTACCTATTTTACTTACACTGTGTAAAAGGACTGTGGGAAACTCTACTTATCAGACTACTGTGGTGAGCAACACATCCAGATGTTAAAAGATTAACATCATGGGGTACTCCAGCTGTCACTCTCACAGTACCTACGCCATCCCCAGGTGAATAAATGTTCATCCATTAAAATTCTGAGAGCTATCAGTAAATACTAATGGAGAAAACAAATGGGAAAATATGGGAATACTATTTTAACACATGTAGAGAAAGGAACATACACCAAAAGGCTCATATACCAAAAGAACCAACACACAAAGAGCTCCATGGTGGTAATTAAGTTACATAAAATTTACAGACAAAATCAAGTTCATACTTACATGGCCTTTTCTGCATTTCGGGCCTAAAAGGAAACAGATGAGAAGGAAAATACCCATATTTAAAACATTTTTTTTTCCCATTTACTTTTTAGAGAAAAGTTTCAGAAGGACACAATCACAAGCAGAATGCTTGAACTAGCATACGAACACAGTAACAAAAAAAATTATAATAATAAAGGATATCCAAATCCTGTGACTTTACTTATGCTGTTCCCTCTACCTAAAATCTTCACTCCTTCATTGTCCCCAGCTCCTTGGATCTGGCTCTTATTCATCCTTCAAAATTTAGCTGTGTCATCACCACGACAGGGAGTTCTTCCATAACCCACTTCCTCCCAGCTAGGCTACCTTTTGCCTGGGTTTATACCTACCATGGCACTTTCCACCCAACACCACAATTGCCTGTTCCATGGCAATGGAATTTGAGGAAGACTGGCTTTTACAAAGTGAGTTTTATTTAAGTACTGTCACACTAGTATCAAGTCAATTATCCCTGAAAACACAATGTCAGGCAGGAAACATGTTTCCTGGGTATAAGAAGAAAGAGTACCTGCTGAGTCACGGAATTAAATTTTACTCTCTGCTCTTTCATTTACAATCCCTGAGAAGTAGTCTCTCTAAGCCTCGGTTTCCACATTTTTCAACAGGAACCATAACTCTTACCTCATAGAGATGTCATGATTTAATGAGATAAATACATGAAGACATCAGGTATGCAGTTTAGATGCTCAGCAAAAGTGAGCTCAATTGAAACAAAGTTGGCAAATGCTTGGTGGATAAATTAACGCAGTATCTACCAAGAAATAAAACAAAGAGGCTCTCCCAGGGGAAGCCATCAGAAAATAATAACGCGGCCCGCGAAACCCTAGTTTCCTCCTGCAACTTCTGACAGCGAGGCAGGAAGAGAATTCCCAAGTTACAGTCTCTGAAGCCTGCAGTGACGCCCGGCTGTGCCCCCTACAAGAGCCCCAAATGGGACTGAGAGTCCTCACAGCCCGCCCGCTCACCCCCTCCCTCACCCACCCACGGTACTCACCATGTTGCAAGGGAGGGCGCTGCCGTCAGGCCGCGCGGCCCCTGTCCAAGGAACTCCCCGGCCTCAGCGGAAGACAACCACACCGGGAACCAAAAATTTAACTGACCCTCACTACAGATCTTCCTATCGAAAGGGAAAAAAAAAAAAAAAAAAATGGGAAGGACCGGAAATTGGGGACCGGAAGTGAAGCTGAGAATTAGCCAGGTAATGAGAAGGAAATGCAGGCGCGCTCCTGTAAGCCGCTTTCCTTGGGCATGTGGACGTCACACCAAAGCGCTCGAAGGAGGATGGGGGCGTTGACAAAATTGCGCTTGCGTAGTGGGACTGACACGTCTCTGGCTCCGCCCCGGGTCGCTGGTTTCACTCTCGCGATAAAAACTGTGAAATTTCTCTCCTTAACTATTGGAAGCGGAGGCGGGCGGCAAAGACTGCGGTAGTGTGTAAGGCTACGTGGGGTTGTGCTTGCTACTGTAGATACACATCCCACCGACCCCCTCTTTGATTCTTCTTTTTGGAAGTTACTCATCCTCACCCTCTGAATGGACTGAATTCTCAAAACCGACTGGGCCACTGGATAGGATCATCACCCCGCATGCGTGGGATTAGGCAGCTTCAAAAATGAAAGCTGCGGTCTCCACCTAGCGAGCGCAGAAGCACCTCTCGGCAGATCACAGCAAAAGTCTGTGTTCTCCAGGAGCTGGAACTGGCTGAGCTCCGCAAATTCCTTCAGATTCCTTGTCATATTTACTTGGGGCCTGTGCTTTTTCTGAGATTTTCTCCAGGAATCGTGGAGCCTGTCAGAGAGCTGGGCCAGTGCTTGAAGTCACCCTCTTTTAAAATAAATTTAAGGTCCAGGGAATAAAAGGCCACTTACCTGGAAGAGGAGAAGGTTGGAGTGGTGACATAAGTGTCACTGACCATAGATGCGCCCATTGTGTGACGAGCGCATTGCTGGTATCAGAAGGTCCTTAGGACAAGGACCAGGAAGACAGGGAAAGGCCACTGATAGCGATGGCTAGTCCCACGTGCTGTCAGAAATGGAGTAAACTGTGATGCGGGATTTAGGTGAGGGCTGGTAACGAATTCAGTTACAGCCTCTTTCCGTTCTCCAGCATGGTGCTTCACCTCTGGTGACTTGCTCTACCAGAGGACCTAACCAATGGTGGGCACTCCAGCTGCAGCCCAGAGGCATGTGGTTTGGGGTCTTTTATTGGAGTTGCTTAACCTTTAACTCCCAAAAACAGTCATTCCTCACTCAAATATATGTATGTATGTACATATATATGTATATACGTGTATATATGCATGTATATGTGTATATATGTAAATTTGTAGTGTATACACACACACACATCTTCGTTAAATCCCTGACTCTAGAATGCAGTTATCATTCGTAACTTGATTCAAGAAGCATTACCTATGTTGATTGTCCTTCCAGCGTCCATTTCCCCTACCCACTCGCCTGAATTCCATCTGGAAAACTTCTGGTTCTGGGAAAGGGAACTGATTCCCAGCTTTAAAAGTGGTTAAAATAGGAGAGCTAGGTTAAGCCAATCTGTCTCATCTCCCTATGCATATCGACTGCTGGTCTTAAGACCCAAGCGGACCCAGTCAGAGCAAGTCTCAGGAGTTTGCAGTTGTGGGTGGAATACATCCTGCTGGATGTCAGAAAAGATGTAATACCAGAAGCTGCTGTTAGCCTCTTTTGAACTCCATGGAGAGATAATCCTTAGTATTTGGTGATATCATTGAGTTGCTGAATGACAGGATCAGTGTGAACAGAGAAAGGTGGAACACTTAGAACATTATGGCATTCATAACCTGATTGCACTACCTGTTAGCTCTGTGGCCTTAGATGACTTCAACTCTAATTTTTACTCTGCTGTGAAATAAGCGCAATAGTATTTAGTTTTCTGTTCGAATTTTTCCTCATCCAGGAAATTTGGGACATTAGCCTTACAGAGCTGTTGTTTTATAGGAGACACTACATATAAAGTGCTCAAAGCAGCACATATAAAGTTCTCAATAATTATTTAAAAAACAAGAACCCCATTCTCTGCAATCACATCTATTATGTGGCCTACCTAATTCCCATGTGAAATTAGCTGGGCCAGGTTCAGGGGTTTGCAGGACTTTGTAAAAGCTCTAATAACCTTTAAAACACCAGATTTAAGATTTACAAGCCTCACCTTACTGGAATACTATCTTTTTTTCTCTCTCTCTACACCCCTGGCATAGGTCTGGCATGTAAGATTTGATGACTGAATGAATGAAAAAGCAGAGACGACAGGCCTTCATTGCCTTCTCTTTGGGCCAACAGCATTTTTGTAGTATTAAGACTCTCTGTACTCACATCCCAGTATCAATCACACATCTTATCACACTATCTTACCTAATTTATCCACAATTCTGATCTATCATTAGATCACAGCACTAATCCATAAGATAGCAGTTGTAAACTTCTGGCCATGGGGCGGAATTTGCTTTACAGGGCTGCTTTGACTTACATTATGTTTAAAAAAGAAAAGAAAAAAAAAAGGAAAATCTCACATAAAAATCTCACAAATCCTAATTTAGGGCAACACAGAACCCACACAGTCAGCACAAGTGAAAAATCCTAGTGTTAGATCACTCCATGTTATACTCCTGAAACAAATATAATATTGTACGCCAACTATAATCGAAAAATAAGAAAAAATATTAAACAGGTAAAAAAATACTAGATCAGCCCATGTTGTAAGCAGAGTAGAATAATACATTTAACTGTGAGGGAAAAACCTAACATTAAAAAGATGTCTAATCCAACAAGCAGAGGCAGTACTTTTATCTAACAACACTCATATATATGTACTCTAGTACCCATCTGAGGGCCTCAAATTCTGTTCACTAAATGAACAAGGATCCGTTGGAGGGCAGGTGTGACAGGAAGAATACCCGCTGCCTTCCCACCCTCACAGATGTTCATATCCCAATCCCTGAAACCTGTGAATATATGACCTTACATTGCAAAAGGAACTTTGCAGGTCTAATTCAAGATTTTGTGATGGAGAAGCTAATCCTAGATTACCCTATAACCCCAAAGTCATCACCAGGATCCTTATAAAAGGATGTCAAGAGTCAAAGTCGGAGACGTGAGTATGGAGGCAAAGGCTGGAATGATGAAAGCAGCCCCAATTTTTCATTTTATTCCCATAAGACCCATTTCTAACTTCTGACCTCCAGAACTTTAATTTGTATTGTCTTCAGTCAATAGTTGTTACAGCAACAATATGAAATACAGATTTTGATACCTGGGAATGGACTGCTGCTGTAACAAATACCTAAAAATGTAGAGGTGGTTTTGGAATTGGGCAATGGGCATAGGCTGGAAGAACTGTGATGATGACAGGAAAAAACCTAGAATGCTTTGTATAAATTATTAGCAAAAATGTGATGTTAACAACTCAGCTAGTGAGGACTCAAAAGGAAAGCATAACAGAGAAAATCTAGTCTTAAAATACTATAAACAGACTGTTAACAGAAATATGAACACTGCTGGTGAGGGCTCAGAAGGAATTGAGAATTGTTTTTGGAAACCTGAAGGAAAGAGAATCCTTATACAGTAGAAACTTAGCTGAATTGTGTCCTACAGTTATTTGGAAAGCACAACTTGTATATAATAAACGTGGTTTCTTTTTGATGCTTCTAGTAAAATGCAAAAGCAGAGATAAAACTAGGGAAAAGCTATTAAAAAGGAACCTGGACTTGTTGATTTGTGCAACTGTCAGCCTATCCACACTGCAAGACACTAAAATTAAGGGATTCACTCAAGAGAAGTGTGCTCTGGAGAAAAGAACAAATGAGTGGTAGAACCTTTTACTAATGTCCCAGAATGATCAAAAGGTCAGAATATTCATCCACACAGATGGTTTTTTGACATGAGGTGTGTGATTCATGGATCTCCCTCAGGAGAAGCCAGGAATAGAGACAGCGTTATCCAGGAAAGATCTGTAGAGAAGCCTCTTGTTTAATGGTGTGAATTCCCATGACACACACAGGAGACCCACAAGGTTAAGAATTTTACATCAGCATAAACATTGCCAGCTTAAACTGCAAGCAACAACAACAAAAAAAGTCAAAGATGGCTATTGAACTCCCTAAATTCTACATAAGGCAACGGCTGATAAAACTACTCAACTATAAACAAGTGCTACTCTTCATGAGAAAGGGTGGAGAACTCCTAGGGAGGCAGCTCAAGCCCAGAGGATACTTTCAGGCCTTAAAACCTAATATCGTTTGCCCAGTTGGATATTTAAATTAGTTGAGCCCAATGACTCCATTTTTCCTTCCATTTTCTCTGATTTTGAAGGGCAGTGTCTATTTCTGGTGTCCTATGCATATTCTACCATTGAATTTTGGGGACATATAACTTAAATACAAGTGATAAAACTACAGGTTAGGAGGAACTTTGCCCGTCATACCCAGTTTCTTACCCATATCTAATTTAGGTGGTTTAGACAATAAGATTTGAGACTTTGGAGCTGATGAAATTTGGAGATTTAGATGAGATTTTACTTTGATCTGTTTCACTAAACAGATAATAAGTTGACACTTTCAGAGATGCTGAGGTGAGGTGAATGTATTTTGCATGTCAGATGGCTGTGAATCTCTAGGGGCCAGAGGCAAGACTGAAGTAGGAAGAATAATACCCTCCCCAAAGACATACATGTCCTGATCCCCCAAATCCATGAATGTTACCTTACATGGGAAAAGGGCTTTGGTTAAATTACAGCATCAATAGGAAACTAGCACAGTTGTTTTGGGACAAGAAACAAAATCAGAATAGTGATCTTAGAGCATTCTGTTCTTAGCAGAATATAAGGATGTAACAATATGAGCATAAAATAATAAAAATTTATAAAAGGCCGTGAGTTCATGATGTTGCTAAAAGTGTACAAAATAGTTTTAAGGGTATGAAAAGGAGTTCTGTCAGACACTCCTAACTGCATAGGTGTGTACATGTTTTACATCTGAAGTCAAAAAATAAATTCATCCAAATAAGCCAAACAATTCAGAAAACATAAATTATACAAAGAACCAAAAATCCTGACCAATACCTATGTCCTAATATCAGTTTAAATTAAAAACAAATTTGGAATCAAGATCTAAATGCCCATGAAAAACTATTTTCAAAATGTTGCTCAAGCATGAATTAAAGTTTTAAAAAGATTGCTCCCTCCCAGCATTAGAGAATCTCTCCTAAATTAAGTGGAGCCAAGTAGCTGTCATAGTCCCTGGAAGGACATATGCTCTTTTTCAGTTCCATACACCACCACTTCCTCCATTTTCCAGCTGACCAGCTTCACTCACATCACCATCTGCTGCCTTCCAAAGGCTCTGGAGTTATGGCCACACATTAATGGTTGTCCTGAGCTGGTTCAACCAGCCTACTTCAGACTTGCCAAACATATTGAGAGGTATTCCTCTCAGGTGGCACAAAAAGAATCTGAAGGCACTACTTAAAGTTTGAATCGAAGTAATAGCTATCATTTAATATTCTACTAAGTGCTAAGCCCTTTACCAACAATGTCTCATGTAATCCATAATGACCTTACAAGATAAGTTTTTTGTTCTTTTTTTTTCACTAAACAGATAAGGAAACCTGAGCTACTTGCCCAGTTCCAAATCTAAGCCAACAACTGACTCAGAGCTGAGACACCACAGCCCATTGTTTGCCTGATGAGAATGGTTTTGGAGGTCCAGGTACAACAGTACCAATAGACCTTGAGGGAGAAAATGAAAGATTATTTAGCCAGGTTTTAGAAGTTATACACTTTAATTCCTGGCATCTTCTACCCTGGGCCTGCCTTTTTAAAGATAGAGGGTCCTTTCATTAATCATTCTTGAGGACCAAAGTATATTAGCATAGATCTAGATATTTATCATCCATGGCTCCTAAAACTTTTTGATGCGAGGTTGATGGGGGAATCTATAATGCATGGAAAAGAATGAAATCACTTGAACCTACTGATCAAGCTTAGTATCCCCAAAAGGCAGGCAGTCTGCCATTATATGCATCCTGATATGATGCAAGAAGAAGTAAAGTACACAGCACCTCCTTGTGGTATCTTGCCTTAAAAAAAAATAAATAAATAAAATCAAGCTTTTAGACTACCACTTTACAGAAACTAGGAGATAAAACCATGTGAAACAATACTACAAGGATGCAATCAGCCAAATGCTGGTAGTTCAGAATTCAATTTTTTTCCAATAAAGAAAGGGAACTGTTACAGATTTAAGGATGTAAGAGACATTACCAAATGCAATGTATACAGAGCATTTGGATTCTGAGTGAAATAAAACAATGAGAATAAAATATTCTTTCATCAACTGAATAAAATTAAACACAAGACTGAGTTTTTCGTGCTACTAAATAATTATTAATCTTGTCAAACAATATTGTTGTTGTTTTAAAAACTTATGGGTAAAATTATATAATGGTTGAGATTTGCTTTAAAATATTCTAATCTAAAAAGGGTAGGGGAGATCAAAGAAAGTTGATGGTTGTTAAGTTGGATAATAGGTACAATAAAATTCATTGTCTCTATTTAAGATTTTCCTTAATAAAAAAAGTCTTAAAGGGTAAAATGACATCAAATGGAAAATCATGTTTCCTCCACATATTTCTAACATTTTGCAAATATTCCAACATATTTTTTGGTTGACCCATCTGATTCAGAAACCTAGTTAATCAAACAATTTTGTAAAAAGTCAATATCAACTAGCAGCTAGGATAATTGTGATATAATCCTGAAAAGTGGCATGAAAACCACTAGAATGAATAGACTCTCTTCCACCCACAACAGAGAATCAGCAAAGGTTTCAAAGTCAGTGCCAAGTTTTTGCTTCTCTCAGGTGTACTGTTTAAAAAACAGAAAAACAAAAATCTGAATGTCCTCTTCAGGAAATAGGGTCTGTGACTGCAAGCTCTGACCTCTGCCATATCTGTTCAGGTTCACTGTGTGAAAACTATCACCCAAAATATTGGTGGACAAGCAAATGGTCACAGCTTGGAGATGAGCGTCATCTCAGCTGTGCTAGACCTTATCATTTACACAAATATAGTTTCTGACTTTTCCAAAATAAAAATACTATCTGGATGAAATGCCCATCCCTCTAAAAGGGTTTATGCCTAAATCAGCCAGAAATCTTTTCCTGAGCTCAAACCATTCACCCAGGTCTAATGAATTTTTTTTTCTGCTGCTGTTTAAAGGATTATGTTGTTGAAAACATACTGCCTGATTAGGGGCCTTTTGGTAAATACAAATTCAAAAAGAGCTGTAAGCATTCCTAATCAATTCTAAGGGTTTCATTGACCATTTAAGACTACCTCATAAATAGCAAGTACATCAGCCAAGCATGAATTACTAAGAAACATCCTTAGTTCATGAATCCCTGTGGCCTGATCCAGAAAGTATAAATGTAGGAAGCAGAATGACTTGATTCTCCTATTCATTTGGGGAACTGCTCCCTGTTTTACCCCACATGCATCCACTTTAACTGGAGGACTCATTATAACCTTGCTCCAATGACTATCATTATTGGGGACACAAAAGGGCAAGTGACCCTCAACTAAGAATATTTAAACAGAACCTAAAGGAAGAGTATTGCTATTGTGAGGTGAACCCAGGAAATAAGACTATTAGAAGGGCAGGTAGCTCTGCTTATGAAAGAAGTCCATTTGAAGGAAACGGAAAAATTCTTACTCATAAGTCACTGAATTAATTACCTCTCAGTCTGCCACCAAATTATTTTTGCCTAAGCTTGGACACTTAGCAATGTTCTGTGGGAGAGACCAGAGTAGTCAAGTTCTATGCCCTGGTTCATGGGTCATGAACCAGGTACCTTCAATGAAAAAATGCAATGCTAAAAACTAAGAACCACAATAACAGGGAGCGAAATGACTGAGAAGTACAAGGACTACTCGATGGAATTGCCCTTGTCTCCCATGCATATTGAAGAGTTTTTTGTTTTTGGGGGGTTTTTTGCAAGTGAGAGGAGAAAGAGAAGTGTGGGGGGAAAAAACAAGTTTGTTATTTTTAAGAAACCACTTTCCATTACATATTTATCAGCTACCTTAGGAGGCAGGTTTAATACCACAGTCTTGCTATCAAAACATTTACTAAAAAATTACAAATGGCATTTAAATTCCTTGTCAAGGTTTCTAGTGGGGCTGAAAATGGATGTATGTGAAGCAGATATGTTTATGTTTTCAATTCTAAACCAAGCAAAATCAGATAATTACATGTAAACCATTGCAATTAAGAGCATAAGCAGTTGCCTGAGCTGTTCTCAAATGCTAATTGCACTAAGGCTAAGACCTTGGTTACTTATCCCAATAGTTTTCAATCCAGTGGCACCCTAGAATCAACTGGAATCATAAAATACTGATGCTCAGGACTGACCCTGACAAATATAAGCCAGATGTCTACATCTCTGATTAAGAGATTACTAACACCTACACCGTAAGACAGGCATTAGGATTTATGCTTTTAAACTGCTTGAGCAGTTATACGCTTTGACAGTAAGCACTTAAGGGTCAAAACAGTAGCTTCTAGTATTTTAGGTTACACAGAGCAAATGGAATGCCTAATGCTTATTACATACCAACATCCACTGCAAAAACAATGGATGTTTTTGCATTGATAAACCTCTTTTTAAAACTGGAATCTATTACCAGTTTTAAAAAGAGGTTTATCATAGACTGTTACAACAAATACTAACATTAAGGCAAACACATCCAAAAGAGAGAGTAATAAACAGACAGTAAAGAACAGGTATGTACTAAAAACTTCTTTTGACACCCCCCAAAATATCAAGGTTTACTTCTGGCACTTTAAGCAGACAAGGTTACAAATACTCCTGTACCAGACTGTACAACCTAAATGTTTTCTGCAAGAGTCAACCACCCCAAAGCCTTATGCTATTGATCAAAGGTAAATGTGCAATTTTTTGCACAGTCCAGTATAATGCTGCACTGGACTCCTGAAAATTCAAAACAATGTGTACAGGTGCCTCAGTTGTGTCCCTAATTTAATCCCATCATTGCAACCTTTCACTACAGTAGAGTATATTGGTTCCTTGGGGAGGAATGGAATTCTTGAAAGGATTTTTTCAGTTGTTTTTTAGTGTCAAAGCAAGAATGCACAGACCATTTTTAAAAACTGTTTTGCTACACAAGCAAAAAGATACAGGCTTTGTGGTATGTCACAGCTAAAAGGTATTAACAGTGTAGCTTTGCTATGCATATCAAAATTAGATGGAATTTGAGAGCATTTGTGTTCTTGCTCCCTGGCATTGTTATCAGCTTGGCTCAAACTCTTATAAAATCTTTTCCACAAATTTGGACTTTCTTACATCGACAATTACTTGGCATAGTACAGTAGGATTCTGAAGCCCACCCAAGACCAACCTGAGGACCTGAACCCAGTACTAAGTACAATCAAGGGCCCGTTGTGCCCTACCAACCCACTGCTTTGCATTGAACTTGGGTGAGTTTCTCTTAGAATTCTGGGCCTCCTTAAGTAGCAGGCCATGACTGAATTGTCCTTAGAAAATCCTCAAGGTGGGTAAGGGTCGAGATAACCTTGAGGAAGAGGTAAAAAAAAAAGTGTTACTTTTAATTTTGGCTCTTTAATTGGATTGCTGAGGGTCTGACCAAAATCTTTGCTAGATAAATGAGACCTAATTTTTAGCTCTGAAAGAGAAAAGATACTTGCTTCTGCAAACTGGATAGCCGACAGGGTGACAATTGTTTTTCAGACCCCTGAAAATGGAGTGACGGAGATGAGCACCAGTAGTAGCCCAATGCAGTATGTAGTACAGCCGATCCCAATCCTGAATCCTGTGGAAGCCCCAGGAAAAAGGACAGGAAGTCCTAAAATGGGTGCACCTTGAGAGCGGAGCCATGCCTTGGAAAGCATCACAACTCCAGTGGCACCTGTTCAGCTCATGCTGGCCCTTGTTTGGGTATTCTTAGGTGACTAAGAATCTTGGTGGGTTGTCCAAAGAAAAATTTCCTCTAGGGCAACAGTTCCCAACCTTTTTGGCACCAGGGACTACTGTTCCTATGAGAATCTAGTGCCTGATGATCTGAGGTGGAGCTGAGGCAGGGATGCTAGCACTGGGGAGTGGCTGCAAATACAGATGAAGTTTTGCTCGCTTGCCCGCCATTCGCTTCCTGATGTGTGGCTTGGTTCCTAAAAGGCCACAGACCAGTACCGGTCCATGGCCCAGGGGTTGGGGACGCCTGCGCTAGGGCATAAAGCAGTCCTATAGGAATATCCATTGAATTTGGCTCATCTGGAGACGTACACATTAAGGGCTACTTTTTCCTATAAGTTTGTCAGACTCTACAGATCTCAAAATTAACATGGGAAATTGTGCCTTCAAGGCCAACAAGCCCCAAGTCAGCCAGCCTCCCATAAAGATGTCCGAAATTTTGCACACACCATTAGTAAAAGCCAACTATAAAAGAGGCAAAATGAATGGAAAACCTATTTAATTGGTCTCTTGAAGTTCCAAAGAGAATTTGGATAAAAAAAAATCAATTTGCCATGTCCTTTAGACGTCAACCTAATTCTCTGAGGTATTAAAATGGTTGGCCTTATTTTAAAAATGGGGAAGTTCATTTGGAACCTGACTTGTCATCGATAGACATAAATTATGCTTTCAGGGCAAAATTTATATCTAATTGTTTTGAAACTAGTGAGTTTTTCCCATGGCTAAAGGTCTCTGTTATCTGTGTCTATAATGTATGTTGTAAATGTGAGATAATTTTCTACCTCCAGATTGTATTGTTAAAATTAAAGGCAAGTGCTTAAGACTTGAGTATTCTAAATTTCTCATAAATATAGAAACAAACTCAAATGCTTTCAAGTTCATGTGATCTAAGATTAATCCTTAGTAAATAAAAGCTAGCTTGAACTTCTGAACTGGCATATGCATCTATGCACTGGAAGGGTGTTGCACCCTAACTCCTTGGAGCCAGAAGCTCCTACACTCTGAACCCTTCTGAATCTCTGTATCTCTTCATCTGACTGTTTATCTTTTATATTAAAGCAGTAATTACTGCTTTATATTAAAGCAGTAAAAGAAAAAAAAGCAAGCTAGCTTAAGCTTACTGGTTTAAGTAAAATGAACATGTATTTTGCCTGGGTTTTACAAAAATAAGTCCATGTTAATAATCAACTTGTTATGTATACGAAAATGTTTCTAGAGGTTTTATAAAATGTTCAAGCTTAAGAATGTTGATTATTTCTTAATTTTCATTAGACATTGAGGTTTTAAGAGTTAAAATCTCAAAATATGTAGAAATAACTTTGTGGTTTCAGAAAGGCCCCTGGAACACCTTATGATTTGATATTACTTGAGTAGCATTGTAAAATAAGTGATGAAAACTTCTACAGTATATTGTATGGGTAAACAATGGTTATAAATTACACAAATAGTTGGGGCCATGGGAAACTCAAGAGAGCCTCTTGGTTCTTCCCTGCTCCCTAATTTTCATTTTTTGCATCCCTTAATGCATCATAGTACATTTAAACTGGACTTAAAGAAACTTACAAGCCGAGATTATTAAAAGGAGAGATCTTATACTACTGCCAAGGTTTGAGAGACACAAAGAAAATGCCAAGTTAGAACCACTTCATCTCAGGAGACAAAGACTTTAAAGATCACTGACTACCACCTGGAGATTTTATTGGAAAGGGAGTCAAAGAAAAGACACTCTTCAACCTCACTGGGATGGACTTTATCAGGCACCTAACCATGAATGGACATTTCCCCCCATTTGCAAACATTAAAGACTCCTTAAGTACACATCAGAGATAAGATGGCTATAGCAAGTCATTAACAAAGCCTATACACCTATGAATTGATATTGAACTCCGAGTCCATTGTTTGTCTTTACCTGTCTATTATTAGTCGTAAGAGCTATACCTGTTCTTTGGGTTTTTTGATAGTCCAACTGTTTAGAACTACTGAACATTGTAACTGTTAATACTCTTCATAGCTTATGTAAATGTTACCTAGATGCCAAATACAGAAAAATGAGACCGAAGGCAAAACTGAGAACTGATAGTTCACAGAGCAGAAATGATCCAAGATTTTTTTTTTTCCTCAATGAAGGCCGTAAGACCTGACTGCTTTCCATCTACTTGGCCTTCCCATTTTGGGAAAATTCAGCCTCAACTCAGACCCCATGGTTACAGTACTGCCCCATCCCCAAATGGTCAAGTAGAAAACTCTGATACCGAGCCTTCCTATCACTATGAGACTACACTATCCGACCAAAAGGTTGGTCATCAATGCATCCTTCAGACTGATTTATGACCAAAAAATGTAAACTGTGGATGAAAAAAAGGGTTCTATGGCAAGTAACCTCATAGGGTAATCTGATCATAAATTCCTAACTGGGCAGGTCATGGTGGGTAGTCAGACCCAAGTATTTTATTTTAATTTTTAGTGAAGTTTACACCTTTGCCTTAAGCAAGCCCAGTTGTTTCTGTGTATCTAGGTTATCACACCTTTGAAATAAGCTAAAACCATTCAAAAGAGCACATTATCTTGTTAACTATCCTGTAATCCAATCCCCACATTGTTTTCATGTAATCTTTATGTTCCCTTCTTAATTTCAAATAGGTAAAAGAAGCTACAAAACTGTTATTCTCCAGAATATTTGAGATCTTGTTCCCTGGCACATGTCATCTATAAATAATAACTCAAATAAAAAAAATTTTTTTAAAGTTTAGATGGAATTCTAATTAGAAAATTAGTATTAAATAAGCTTCTCACCTCCTGTTAGGCGGACCACTTCAATTCCCAGATAAAATATCTCATGCTATGCCATTATTAGAAAACCGAGTGTCTGACCTCCTAACCCTAGAATTGCTATATGCTAAGGGGCAGCATGTGCCATAAATAATTTAACATGTTTTTTAAAAAAAAAAAAAAAAAAAAAAAAAAACCTCAAGTTAACAGCTATAATCTTCCCAGGCAAAATTTATCAAGAACTATATATGAAAGTTCATTTTGGAATTTTTCCTCCTAACAGAAATATGACTATTTAAGAAAACAAGCTTTTCCTTATGTGACTTTTTAAATGACATTCAAGATTTATAAAGAACTTCAAAACCATAGAAGTGCACTATATCACTCTCAGTATAATGTGGTTTTACTGAACCAGTGCAATTACATTCTATATTCCTTTTATACGTTTATGAACATAAAGAAACAGATGATAAATGCTAAAAGCATTAAGTGAAAGGATACCGAGATACAGACTACTAAATTTTCAAATGTATTAATCACTACAATGAAAGAAAAGATTGCCTTAAATGATCAAGTTCTATATCAACGGTTAAACTGATGTAATGAAACATTACATGCTTTTAAAACATTCTTGCCAGAACTGAAGCTAAACCCAATAATCAAGCCTCTAGATCAGGAAATACAGAAGATATAAACAAGCTAAATGACACGATGAAGAAAAAAAAAATCAGTATAGGCCATTCTTCAAGAAGTCAAGGTTATAAGGAGGAAAAGTGAGAAACTGTTGGAAGATTGAGACTAAAGAAACTTAACCAAATGCTATTTATAAACCCTGACTAGACCTAGTTTAAAAAAACTGGCTATGTAAGACCTTTTGATCTACTCACTCAAGTCATTGATAAAGAAGCTTCAAGAAACTAAGGAGAAATAGCTATTATAAAAGTAAGCAAAAAAAGCAGCAAAACTTAACAGGGATGCAAGAGCAAGATAAAGTTTTATCCTTTAGACAATGCAAAATTCATTGTATTACCTCCATTTATCTGTCCTTCATCCCCTCAACCCATGTAATAAGGGATTGGTTTCTTCCTAGTCCATAACTCCTGCAGGAAGAATTCACTTCCAAGAATCCAGGTTCTTACCCACTGGTTCCTAGTAATTAGCTTAATTTCCATGCAAAACTTATTTTCACATTGCACTTGCTCAGTCACCAAGGTCAATGCAAACAAATGCTACCTCATTAAAGAACACTTCATGGTCAGCTATGAGTAAGTCCTTGTGTATCACAGGGTCCTAAAACAAAATGCCCCCAGATATTACAAATGCAGTCCCAAGAATGGTATGAAGCAAAAAAAAAAAAAAAAAAAAAAAAAAAAAAAAAAAAAACCAGTTCTAAATATCTCATTTTCTAAGGTTTATGTTTTTCTATTTGACACCAGAAACCCTGGGGGAAAATAACCCTCTGTGCATGCACCACCACCACTAACCCTGAATTTAATTATATTTAACAGTGATGCCTTTGAAAATACGGTCTTCTGTTATGCTGTTTCATACTGCAGTAGAAACTAAAATTATCAACATTAACATGCTTAGTTAATATCTGACTTTTCTCAGTAAAAATATAAAATGAAGAAACATGTAAATCTATATTCATAAGGAAATAAACCTGCCATGATTTCACTTTCTTGCCTGCTTTGGACCATTAATTTGGACAGTTAGAACTGGCACAGCACAGATTAGACACCAACATTTTAACACCACAGCATCACAAACTGACCAGATCCTAGACAGCGATGAAAAATGCACAATACGTCCAAGGTTAAGAATGACATGGCATTGTAAAAAGGGGGCGGGGGAGGGAAGGTTGAGAAAATATATACCACTAACTGTATTTAGTTCAGTGGGGGAACAAAAAAACAGAAAACAGAAGGTGACAAAGACACTTGAGGTTCTAGGTTCTTATTTGCTCCTTCAAACAAATTAAACTTCTAGTAACTCATCTATAAAGTGAGTTCACTAAACGAGATGATTTCTAAGGTCCATCTCAACTCCAGATCCTAGAAAAACAAGGAATCCCAACATTTCAGACCTTTGTGAAGCCTAGGAAAAATATGAAATGCTAAAACACAGCAATGGTTTTTAAACTATTCAGAATGAACATGAATAAAAGATACTATAACAGATTAGAAAGAGGATTATGTTTTCTACATCCCTGCAACACAACTGACACCAAACTGTAAATCCTATGTATGCTTCCTTGTAACAGCCATTTTTCATTACTGAAGACACACTGTGGTAATACAAAAAGAAAAGTCCAAACTATCAGCTTTCAGTACTCCACATTCCCTCTTTAATATGGCATTTTGCACTATATACATCAATGAAAATTTAAAACAAACAAAAAGAACTTTAGTCAAACTCCCCTTCCTCCTCCAGCTTTATTGGATAGTTTAAAATTACATTTCTATTTTCTAGGACTTCAGTTGCTTTTTCCATCTGACTTTAAAAAACTGATTACAGCAAATGAAACAGTTGTCTAAGTGATATAGTATACAAAAATAACATCTTGATTTCTGTGAAAATGCACTTCTCTGCAATTCCTGAATAGCTCCAAATTATGCTAACTCTGAGCATAGATGTTTACTCTGTGTTAGATTTAGTCTTTGAAAAAAATGTGTTCTAAACTTTTGCTATCACCATCTGCTTATCCAGCATCAATGCTAGGAAGTTGTTCCTGTTTAGGCTTTTATCCCGATTTTTCTCGCATTAACATTAAAACACGTTTGTCTTTTTATTTTGTTTACTCCCACTCAACTGTACGTTCTATGTATGGCCTGATACAGATGTTACTTGATGTTATTTAATAGCTACTGAGGTCAGATAATCCAAGGCCATCATTATGCTAAAATTAAAAGTTATTTATGGAAGCTCGCAGACACTTCCAGAACTGGTTTTTACCTCCTACATGGGAACATATTCAAGAAACCCACAATGGGCTTACTGGTCTGACTCAGCTCTTCCCATTCATCAATCCCTATTCACCAGTGGCACGGAAAGGGGGTTCTTTAACAAAGCATTATACATAACACCTCTACCAAACTAAACATAAACTTTTTTTTTGTAGTTAAATGCAGAAAATCGATTTTTTTTTCCACCCCTTTCCTCCTTTTACACAGCAAGTAAAGCTCACTGGCCTGGGAGTAGCCTCTGTCTGCCAACCTTTGGCCAGTGAAGAGGATTCAGAGAAAATAATACAACCATCAATCAGAAAAAGGAGGGGCGACAAAGGAAAATAATTAAGCTGTGGCCTCAATTGTGCATTCCCGGGCAAGGTGCCCTGACTCGCCACAGCGGTAACAGTTGACTTCACTTGTCTTGCTGCAGTTGATGGCTACATGACCAGTTTCACCACACCTAAAGAAGAAATTAAAATAGTTTTTCACTATGGTGCCTAGAGAATATAAAAACTGTACTAAAGCAATAATCATTGCAGGACAAAAAGCAATGACAAGTGAAACCAATACATTTTTGTTTTCAAAACAGTCTTATTAACCTCCTAAAGAGCAAGAAGGAGGGCTTATATAACAAAGCTACTCAGCAAAGCCGCAAAATTAAAATTTTCACCTTTATGGTATCAACCAACAATAAAACCAAAATACAAACCAAGATGATATGTCTTTATGCAAAATAACCCGAGATCTCACAGGGATATATGCATCAAAACTTATAACATTCTTATTTATAAAACATTAAAAATTCCCCAAGCTGTATAAGTTGCCACAAGCTATCATGGAAAAATACTAATGTACAGATAGGTTGTTGGTCACAGCCAACTTTCACTGAATGTATTGATCCACGACATCCTTCCATTTATAGCTAATTCATCTCTAAACGAATCTCTGCAATGAGCATTCCTCCAGCAACATTCCAACAACTTACCTATAGCACTTCACCTTGGTGCAGTCTTTTTGAATGTGTCCAAATTCTCCACAAGAATAGCACTTCTGCTCATCCGCATGATCACAGTCACGAGCCAGATGGCCTGGTTTGCCACAGTTGTAGCAGCATTGCTCTCGCTCTCTCTTGGGCTCCTTGCAGTCCTTGGCAATGTGGCCACCTCTACCGCAGTTATAGCAGGCTTCAACAGTAAGAAAAAGAAGCAAACCAAGACTATAAAATCTTTATAAAATATTACTATGTTTTTAAACCATACAATACAAAACCTCAAAAGTGGAAAATCTTTCCTAATGTTATATTGCTGTGCTCACCTCTCCAAGTTCTAGAAGGATATGAAAAGTGTTAAATACTTACCATCCTCCTGAAGATCACAATCCTTGGCAAGATGACCAGACTCACCACAGCGATAACAGATGTCTGGAAGAGACGAAGAAACAAACTGGAAACCTATTTGAGACAGAAACAAAAATAATGTGGCTAATTAGGCAAGTCTTGATTCTAATTAATACTCAAGTACTTTAAAATTTTTAATTCGATAAAAATACCTCTATCTGAGGTAAAACCACCTCTGCCACGGCTTCTCATTCCACGACCACGGCCTCCACCAGTCGGGCATTCCCGGGCCCAATGGCCAGATCTTCCACACTTGAAGCACTCATTGCTGCTCATGGCTACAGTCAGATCTTCAAAGTATTAAAAACAACAACATTTAACCACTTGAAATTACTTTTAACTTTTAGTGTATTTTTTGATAATTATTCTGGGGGGAAAAAAGCCAGCAAATATATCAGTTAGAAAAATAATCACACAACTATTTCCTTAGGCATTATACACCTACTATGAAATATATTAAAAGTGAAAAACAAATTGTAAAACATTGTAATTTTTCATATTATTTTTGATCGTTACAATTAAGATTACGCACATATATATTAAAACATGTTAATTCAGTTATTGATGGGGTGCTGAAATGTACAGGGTATCAATAAACACCCCTTGTTAAACATAATTAGTAATAACTCACTCCAGGTCCAACGTAACAGAACATTGTCACGTTTATAAGCCAGTAAACTTTATTTTGATCAACTAGAAGTCATTTACTGGTCAGAAAATTGGAATAATCCAAACCAGTGGAGCTGTAGTATAGATTCTGTGAGGAGTAGAGGAAGAAAAACAATTTCTCTCTGTATCTTAGCACCTAACACAGTGCCTAGTTATATTGTAATGCTTGCCAATTGAGTCTTCAGAACAGCTGTGTTAACAGAAACACAGGCTATAAATTTTATCTCTAGAGAGTACATTAAAAATATCAGAAAAACGACAAAGGCACTTCAAGGCACTAATACTATCTAATGCACTGGGACCATATATATTTTTTCTTCTATTTTTATTTTTTTTCTGTAATTTTACATTTAAAACAAGGCTACTTGGAATTTCATAATAGACTCCTTTATTGGGTATTGTTTCCAAATAAAAGCAAAACTGCTATGAAAGCAAATGGATTTTATACATTTCATTAACAATCTAAAAATAAATAGGCAATTTCTAGAATGGAATGGAATGTTGCAGAACAAACTCCCAGTAAAGCAGCGGCTTTTAAAAAACAAAATAGCTAAAAACAATGTAACCTTTATACTGCCAAACTTCATAGCTAGATATCTTAACCCTTAATTCTAGTGTCAAGCAATGATACACAAAGTTTTTTAAATACCCTCTTAGTGACAAGCATAAGCACTGTGATCTAGCAAATATACTGTTTCAAGATAGTGGAATCACCCAAACCAACCACAGCACATGGTACAGTAAATGGTTCATCAAGTTGTAGAGAAATCTAGCAACCAAAAATTGAAGTTCAGTTTCAAAAGCTTCCATGGCCAAATATTCAAGAAAATTCAATATTTATCCTCTCTGCAATCGAATTTAGGATACATTTTCAGAGGAACCTTTTTACCAACTCTTGCCACTTGCCATATAAACATAATACAAAAATGTAGGGGGAGGCACCTTATGGGATTCTTGTAGTTAGTGTGTTCAGATATATAATGCATATTGCTAGTCAGAAGAAACCAGCCAATGAGATTAAAAATGTATTTTTGCAAAATCTGAGATTTGCTTTCTTATACTGGTGTTAACATTCTAAATCATGTGACGTGCTGGTTTACACCAGAGAGACCAGTAAGGATGAAAAAATGAATGGCACATAAAATGATCACAGAAAAAAAGCACCTCAATCCTCCCCACATTCCGTTTCCTTTTTTGCATCTTCTCCAGTTTACAGTCAGACCAATTTGAGCACATTTAACTATTGCACTCAGCAGGTTCTTTGCACAGAAATAATCACTTCCTTATACAAGGTAACCCAGGCAATTTGAAAAGTACTAGTATTTTAAAATTTAATACTTAAACAAGATACTGTCTTTTAGAAAAGCTGACAATCCAACATTCAATATGCATTTCTAAAGCTAAAGAAATGATAGTTCCAGAAATCTCCTCTAGATTGCTGCTTTAAAAGAATCTCATTTATTTCATAAAAGTAGGAAGAAAATGTTACAAAGAATCATCAGCTGCTTATCAGTGGAACAGTTAGCAGTTAAAATTTTAAGTTTACTTTCAGCTAGAAATACTAGTTTTTAAAAATTCAGCTACTCAAGACCTGATTAGCCTATATGTAGATTTTTCATGAACTGTTTCTTTCTCCATTTTGTCTTATCTCTATTCATGGAACCCAGATTCAAAGTGAACAGAGGAAAAAGAAATTACAGGAAAAGTAGTATTTCTGGAAAGAAGTCAATTAGCTAAAATAACATTTTCATGTTAAACATTAAACTATTTCCTCCTACTCTAACTGCTAATTGAAACTGGTTTAAAAGTATCATTCCTGTAAATACTACAAATTTAGGAAAAGCGGTTATTTCTCCATTTAGACTGCAATTAAACTATTCTGCAAAACAGACATGAACAGTTCAGTGACAAGGCAGAACTATATACATTGAAACTAGTTTATGTTTGTTTTACATCAACAAATTTTAATCTCACATAATTTTGTTTACTGAAACAAATTAAAGTTTTTTTAAAAAACTGCTAAATCTTAAAGGGAAAGGAAAACACTAATTTCATTGACATCCCAAAGACCGTCATCAGTAGGGCACATACTTTTTAAAGGTCAGCCCAGTGGCCTCAGGTAATGTGTATGAAATCTGCCTTCCTCCCCCCTTTGGCCAAGTCAATCAGCTGGTCTATTTTCACCCAGTCCCTTGTAATAGAATTAGCTCTTTAGTAACAGTAAACCAACTGATTCCCACTAAGTTTGAGAGGCACACTACTTATCCTGGGAAGTAGGTCCCCATCCTAACAGTCATGTTAAATCTTTAGAGAATTTTGTGCTATTCCTTGAGGAAATTAAAGGCAGTAAGGTAAGACAAAGCTATATTTATGGCTTATGGCTTCATGTTTCTCACTTGCCTGGAATTTTTCTGCACTGTCCTGCCTGCTGTCCCCTCCACTTGTCACAATCCTTGCCAATCTTCAAGGGCCAGCTCAAATGCCAACTCTATAAAAGAATCTGACCCCATCTCCTAGCCTGGAACTCTCCTTCTTATTAAGACCCAGGACACTTTGCTTATACATCTGATGGTTCTACCATGTTTGCCTTTTATCACATTCCTTGAGAGCAGAGACCAAGTAATTCACCTTCAAACCATCATTAACACCTATATGATTATCCTTTTAGTGGTAGTTATATAAAACTGAGTATTTTAACTGCAATGAAAGTTTTTAGACCAAATCAAATCTAAATACTGAAAATAAAAATTCCTGAATTCTTGCTAACACAAGAGATAATGCACCATTAAACTAATAAAAGATCTACTACAATCATTCTAAATTCAAGAATATTTCAGATTATCTAATAAAATCTCTCCATGTAACTGAGAAACTTTTCACTCCAGGTCACTAGAAGTCAGCAGCCAAGCTAGGACCCCTAACTTGCTACCCAGGCTCTTCCTATTACTCCAAGAATTCACAATCAACTAGACCCAGTAATATTTTATGGAATGCTACAAACATATACACTAACTTAAAAGACAAAATACTGTATTTTCACTGTTGCAGGAAAGAGAGCATATACTTTCTTCCTTCTGCTAAAAATTGTATCCTTACATAATAAAAAGATTTGGGGACCACAGGTAACTCTGGGTTAACCATTTAATCCAGCTGAACTATTTGCTGTGTGCTACTTCAAACACGTGACCCCTTCTCTCCTGTCTTCATTTGCAAGGAAGATAATAAAATTGATCTGTACTGAAAATTGTTGCCAGGTGACTTGTGCTTAAGTAGACGCTCAATTTTTAAAACTGCAAGGGTTTATGTCCCCTGCTTACATAGTTTCCTTTCCACCTTTCCCTCAAGTTAGGTAGGTAGAACTCAGTCCAACATCTACATAGCAGGCTTAGAGTGGACTACTCTCCTTACTGAATGAAATGAAGAAGAGAAGAAAATACATGAATTCTAAATGACTTCAACATTCTCAACAGATATCAGAACCTGTTTCCATTTCAATTTGTATGCACTGAATTTTCATGACACAAATCACACATAAAGATGTGGTAGGAGCACATGGCATGCCAGGCAGCAGGTGTAAAGGCAGTCAAGATATCACTTGAAAAGACACTGTGAGAGGCCATGTATGCTAAACTAAGAGGTCTATTTTACAGTCTGCATTAATCTAGGCTTTAATGTTTAAATCCTGGAGTTGGTACCAAAAACACAAATGATCACACTAATTTGTCTTCATTAATGTCAGTAACCATACCATGTTTTTTGAAACTAAGAACAAAGCCAGTAAACAACTTAAATCTTAACAGTACATGGCCAAGACTACCAATGAATTTCAATGAATAAAAAAGACCATAACCCACTCCATAAATACATTTAAAATAAGTAGCAAAGGCAAGTTAGTGTGTGACATAAAGTGAGATGGGAATCTGGATAGCTTTAATGTTTTTCTAACACAGCTATATATATTCACATTTGCCACATGTCTAGTTATTTTCCCCAAGCTTAGGGGTTATGCCTGACTCATCTACAGTTGACCTAACTGCATTTAGAACATAGTGGAACTTTTGCCATATGAATGTACTCATTCACTTTCATGCTCTAACTCAGTTTAGTGTTCCAATATGGTGCTGAAACATTTCAAACTGCTGTTAACAAAATTAAATACATACTGGAAAGAAGTTACACTGTGTATTACCTGCACTCTGGCCAGAGAATAATGGAGCCCAGAGTACAATACTGGTAACATTCTATGTTCTTATCCTGGTTCCTACATCTACTGTTATGACCTCAGTTACTTACATCTATTTTTGCCTTCCCTGATTACCCTGAAGAGTTAAATATCACCTATGAATCAAAAATTAATAAACATTCTATTTATAATCCTTACAACCCTTTAAGTTATGTATTCTTGTTCCCATTTTACTGACCTGAGACCAAATGACTTACCCAAAGCCATATAACTGGCTCTAAGTCCTTTGCAGAGGCATGTTAGGGTTAAATGGTAATAAGTACACAAAAACGCTATTATCATGAGTACACCATTCACTTCCTACTTCATAACTATATTATATAGCAAATAATTGTACAAAGCATATGTTAATTTGAATTTTAATGCAAAAAGTATCTGTTCTATATTTCTCTTTAGATAAAACTAGAACTGATGACTTTTTAAAAATCCACAGCCATAAATGAATTTATTCACAGTATGCTATCAGTTTTTCTGAATTTTAAGCCAAGGTAGGTATGACTTAAGAATGTCACCACAGACCCAAAAACCGACAACCTAATTTCACTAAATACCCTCATTTGCAACTATGGAGCCAGTCCAGGTGATCACTGTACTATAGTCTCATACTCCTTATTAACAGAATCCACTGACTTGCAACTTGAATTTTGGTGGCTCTCATTTTATTAGTCCAGCAGTTTTTTTACAACATGAAAAGATGCAGTTTACTGGAATTTCTCATAGCATGCTCTTACTGCAGCAACATCTGACACTGCCAGAATAGGAGTTGTCTTAAATGAGACAGTACAGAAAAAAGCATTCTCCATATAGCAGGCCCAGGATGCCTTGGCATGTTTCTGGCTCTTCACTACTATCAGGTGACTAGGAAGAGGAAAGAAACCAACAATTAAAAAAACAAACAAACAAAAAACAAACCCACCACCTTACTCCCTCACTCCTACAGCGAAAAAAAAAAAGCAAAATCTCCCTTATGCTCAAGATAGGCCAAAACCAATCTTTCCAATTACAGGTATGCCTCAGATATTGCGGGGTGTTTCAGAGCACCACAAAAAAAGTGAGTTCTAATCTTTTACTGGTGGAGGGTCTTGCCTTCAATTTGTAAAAACACAACATCTGTGCAGCACAATAAAGCAAAATGCCTGAAGTCGAATTGTGGTTCTATCGCTTTAAAGCACCTATTTGGTACCTTCCCATATATGTACTACAGATTTTTATTAGATTTTACAAGATAAAAAAGAATCCATCATACAATCATAAAACCATATTACAAAACCCATTTATTATACCTTAAAAAAAAAAAAAAGATAGCACTCTGCCTGTACCAGATGTTCAAATGCTGGTAAAATTGACCCTTTGTCTTCCACAGATTTGGCTCAAAATATCTGAGACTGCATATTTGTGTAAAATACATTACCCCTCTTTTTTATCACTATGAAAAAAAAATGTGGAAAAAAAATGTGGACCTTTGGTTGTTAAAAAACTTAAAGTTTTCTAATGTGACATGTGTAAGTACAAAACAGTTTTTAAAAAATACTGTTGCCAGGAGTTGCAATTCAGAAAAAAATTAAGTCTTTAATCCAGCTCTTGGGAATCTAATAAATTATTCCTTTTACATTCCAATACACAGAGAACTCCTTGTAGACAAGAATGAGGCTCAACAAGCTAAAAAGAGCATGCACCTATGTATGTAGCACTTAGTATTTGATTAAACCATGACTTGAGTGATTTTTTAAAAGCATTTTAAAATAGCTGTTTTTGAGGGGAAGAAAGCCTAAGAGGTAAGAACTGCATATCACACATCTTTTTAAAACCTTCAAAACCTTACACATAATTTATGGTGCTTGAGGAAGAGTAACAAGGTTGCTAATTGAATTAAGGTTCTCAATGATGCAGGAATTAGCCGGTTATGTTTCACTCTAAAACTGTCAAACAATAGGAAAAGAGAAAATTCACTTTTAAAAACCTTGAAATTTGGGGCAAGCCTAGAATGTAAAGTAATCCTCCTTTATCTTAAAGCAACAAAAAAATGAATCCAGACTCTTACATACTAACTGAAGTCACAATGAGCAATGTTTTCTTTTACAAAGACCCCCCCACCAGATGTCACTTCCTTGGAAGTGCCCTGTGGCTGAGGCCATGTGGTTAACATGTGGCAACAAGCTAAAAGCCTTACCCATAATAAAATCAACAGGCAAACCCAAAATGGGGTACGATGCCTTTCTAAAATAGCTTTTCACGTTTGGAAAATCTAGATGAAGGCTGGCTAATCTTCACGTCTCGTTTTTAGATCACACGGTGTTCGTTTTATCCAAGAAATGATGCAAAGATACGGATGCCGTGCTTTTGGAGGTTTGACAAACTTTTTTTTTTGTTAATAGCCTTCTTAAAAAGCCCTTCTAACTTAAATAGTGTTGATTCACGGAAAGCGAATCCTGCCACTTTTCGAACTGCAATGTTAAGACAAGCAACTTAGCACTTGAATGACGATAAAATTCAAGAATCGGGAAGCTATCGAATACGGAAAGTATGAATTCCAAAGACTCTCAGGCCTTGCAAGCGGGTGTCCCACCACTCTAAACTCAAGATCTTCTTCAAGGACTATTTTCTAAGCCCTTAAGAACCTTTGGCACGTTGCCCGCTAGGCCCACTACCCCAGCACATGGCCTGCATTAAGTACCCTAACACCAATCCTTTACATCCCCACCAAGTGCCTTTTCCACCACACGGCCTCCTTTCTATAAGTTACCGCCTTATCGACCCTCTGTCCCGCATTCCGCGACCCTCGAGGTCTCAGGGACTCGATCCCAAGGGCGCACCGGCCAGGGCCTCATTTGCCGTAAGGCTGTGGCCTAGGGTGCGGCGTTGGCCTGGGAGCGGCCCCGACGCGCGGCGGTCCGGTTTCCCAGGACAGAAGGAAGAGCAGGAGGGTCACTGGACTGCAAGAGTCCAGAAACTCCGGCCTGAGGCAGCAATGGCAGCCGAGTTTCCCGCCTGACGCAGCAGCAGAGAAGGCCAAAGTGCGGCCGCCATCACCGCCTCGCCGCTCCTTACCCTCTTCGTCCGCTTCGGAACAGGACCCGCAACACGGTCCCCCCTAGTTTTAGCCCCTACTCCCGGTCCTCACCTTCGGTGTCTGAACGGGCCCGAAGCGGCAGAGAAAAGGACGTAGACCCAGGGAGAGACGCTCGCAAAGTAGTGGCTGTTTATTTTCAGGGTCCCGGCCTGCGCCACACGCGGGTCTGCACACGGCCCCAATGCGCTGCTGCGCACGGCTCTCCTCTGCCTCGCCCACGCGGCCAATCAGCGCGTGGGTCTTGGACGTCCAATCAGAGACGCAGGGCCCAGAGGTCCAATCAGAGTGGCCCGCGGGGAGAGCCGCCAAGCGCAGGCGGCGCAGGGCGGGGCGGCGAGGCGAGGCCTAGGGCGGCGCAGAGCGTTTCTGCGCGCCGCGGCCTTTCCTGTTTGGGTTTCCAGGCCTCAGCCTCGTTCGCACTCGGGCCTTTCTCGCTTATTACACACCCCACCCGGGAGAAACCTGTCAGTCCCCGCCTTGGTGATCCCTCTCGCGGTGAAGTAGCAGTGATAAGCGTGGGGCCGAGAAAAATTCCCTCGCCTTCTTGGTCCCCAACGGTTGTCTTCTCCTAGACCTTTGACTTGGCGGCGCTTTTAGAGCCAGGCTCTATTAGTATGGGGGAAAGCCGCGGCTGTTAAGTCATGAAAGTGGCTGGTGCTGTAGGGCACAGGCCCTGAGATTTGTTTTTTGTTTGGGCTAGGGCAGGGCTCAGAGGGCCTTGCTGCTTTCCAGGTCCCATATAGCCACCTCAAAGTAAAAGTGCCTGATAAGGAAAAGGACCAGCCCAGAGGAGCATGTGAAGATGGTGAAAGAGTGACTGTGAGACTTTACCACCTCAACAAAACGTATGACCGGTTTAGCACATTTATGAATGACATTTCCTGCAACCTAAGGTGTAATAGTAAGTGCCAGGACAGCCATCTGGCCTAGACTATTAATTAGGACTGGTCTTTAGATTTAGTATTTTCTCTAAAAGATTATGTAGTTTCAGTAAAATGAAAATCATTTAAATTGTTCAATGTAAACTAAAAATTAAAGAATTTTGTGTCCCATTTTGAAACAGCTTTTATTAGAAACAAAGATTTCTCCAATCTTCTTCATTTTTAAAAGGCTCTGAAATTACTATAGTCTTCACAAATTTAATACGCAGTTTAAAGTTAGTATAACAACCCGTGTTAGCTGGTATGTTACAGCAAAATACTTTTCTTTAATGACTAGCTTATTCTTTGAAATGAAGTTTACAGATGTTTATTTAACATTTATACCTGGGATAAACAGTTCTTTGTTTGTGACATTAGTTTGCTTCGATTGGCTGTGTAGGCTTGAAGCTATTTTTTTTTTTTTTTTTTTTTTGCTCCTAGTTTCATCTCATTGAATCCTTCCAGTCTCACGGTTGTGGTGACTTTTGAAATCATGTTTCTGAGGAGGCAGTATAGCAGGGTGGTTAAAAGCACATAAATTGAGAGTCACGCATTAAACCTGGGTTCAAATCACAAGTGCTTACTTAGTCATTGTAAACCTTTTAACAGATTATGCTCAGCACAGTGTTCAATAAGGGTACAATTATCAAAGAGTGAGTAGACTATTTTAAGGACCCATGACTTTTTTTAACTTGTTAACTAAGACAATTTGAAGTAAAAATGTATTAAAAGTCAGTATGAAAAGGCCTCATTTCCAATAAGAGTGAACTGCCTAGCGCTCTGTTGAGCTATAAACATCGGAGTCACCAATAATATAGCATTTTGGTTTGGTAAAATTTTATTACCACGAAGCTCACACAGCTTTATATATTTTTCCCTCCCTGACTGATTAATCTTTATATCTTGAGGTAAGCAGTGCAGTAATCGTAGACACTTTAGTAGTGATTTTTAATCCCTAACAGTAAGTCAGTATGTGTCAAAGTTTCAGAAATAGCCAAGTTATAACTAATGACTCACTGAATTGGTAAAAATTTATTGTGCACACACCAAAAAGACAGTTTGCAAACAGGGAGCACTCAAATTAAAACATGGAATGAGGATCTGGTGTATACCATTATAATGCAGCTTATACAGTAAGAAAGTAGTGTCTTCACAGTGATTGGTAATTAAACTAAGTTCCTGACTGGTTTTGTCTGCTCAAGTAACCTTCAAGCTGATCTTATTTGCTTTTGATTTTAACAAATGTAAGAGGAGAGGTAGGAAGTCCAGCTTGGGTGCATCCAATGTTTAATCTTGCCAAGTATTGCGCTCAGCGTTGCAGGGGTTACAAAGGTGACCAGTTAAAACACAGACCTTGCCCATGATCTTGTAGGATGAAAAAGGATATAAGAAAGCATTAAGTGTCCTGAGAGAGGGCCAGCTAAAATGCTGTTTTGTTATTCAGCATGATTCAGGATTCCTTAAAATGAGTACCAGTTGAATAGCAATGCTGCCAACTCAATTTCTGCTAAAGGGTCCAACCACACAGGGCACACCTTAGCTTTTGCTGTTAAAAGGAGATGATAACGGTATATATTCTTCTGAATCCTTCCATGTCTTCTTTGCCAGCAGGAAAATACTCTCTGTGACTTTACTTATAAAATATGCAACTAAGGTTGAGGAAAATAAATTTTTTCCACCTCTCCTGTCTGCTTCTGAAGAAGAAACATAGTTTACTAAACTAAATCCTGAAATAGGCATCAGTTATACTAATAAATAGCTAATAGTTAATATAAAGTTTTTAAAACAATGCCTGGCATAGAGTAATTTCCATTAAATGTTATCCATTATGATTTATTATTTATTTATGAATTATTATTTATTGAGTGCTTACTATGTGCCAGGTATTGTTTATAATCTCTTTCATAAATTTTCACAAAAAACCTTTGTAAGTACTTTTATTATTCCCATGAGGAAACAGGTGCAGAGAATTAAGTAACCTGTAAAAGGTCATGAGTGAATAAATGACAGGGCAGACTTTAAGCAGAGGCTCTATCGACTGCTTAAACACAAAGCTTCCAGCATCTCAGTAGTTATTGAGACCTACTCCTACATTTCCCATTAACTCCTTAAAGTGACAGTGAAGGGAATGCTAACTGATGATAAAGAAGATATGAAACACTGACTTAGTGAGCATTCCCTCCGTTGGCTTTCTCCTGTATTACCTCGAATAGAAATGATTCTTCTTCTGCAAACTGGTAAGAAAAACTTTATTGCAAGTAGTTTTAAAAGTTTCAAAGTAAAACCACCCATTTCTTTATTCCTTAAAGGTCGATGCATTCATTTTTTTAAAGAGTAATTTCTTATCAAGCATCTACATTATTTAACTATGAAAAAGGTAGGAATAGAAAAATAATATTGTGTTTAAATTGTTTCCAAATAGTATTTTACAAGATATCTTAAATTCTTTGAGAGAACATTATAAAGTGTAAAATTTAATCATGAAGTTCTCATAAGCTACTAAATAATGTAATTGATTTTTAAAGATTAAATTGAAAAATAACTTAAGTAATTGAGGATTAAAAATTGGAATCTATGATCAGGAAGAAGTATTTAGTTAATCTCAGAGTATTTGGTATAATATCCTCATTTTAAATGAGAATAGACACAGAGTTGCAGAGTTCCTACAAATCACAAAAAGAACAGATGTTTTTAACATGAACTAAACCAGGTGCCACCCACACATATCATAAGGATCTGTTAGTTAAGCTTGTAACCTGATTAATCCAATTAATTTCAGTGGTGGTAAGAAAAAGAGACCCCAAATCTAACACTATACATTTGTTCTGTGTGTCTCATGCCCTTTAGAAATTAACATAAATGGCCATTCTAGTTTATAAATTACTTATGTATTTGGCAAGGATGAACCAATAATCAGTTCCTCAATCGTGAGAAGTGTACTCAGACTTCAATTTAAGAAACATTAACTCTAGGCTGTAAATTTTTTCACTGAAAAATATCTTTCAATTATCCATTGAAACTACAAAAGTGAACATTTGAACTTATAAGTGGCAATAGAACGGCTATTAGGCAATTCAGATATTACAAATACAGCCAATGTTCCCTTTAATCCTCCTCACCCTAGTCCCACATCTTTCCTTTCCTCCTGATATCATAAAAATGGTGTATATCCTGCTGGTCTATTTTTTATAATATGTATATTATAAAATTATATATATATAAAACCATACATGAACAATTAAAAATTTTACATAGTGTCATATCTAGTTACTAATTTGTGATTCCTTACAAGAACATAATATCTACAAAGCAAGGACTTTATTTAGTTTTATCTATTTTCTGCTGTATTTCCAGGTTCTAGAATAGCTCCTTATACAGGATAGGCATTCAAATATTTTCTGAATAAATAGCAATCTTTACCTTGCTTTTTATATTTGATGTTGTGTTTCTGATGTAATCTTACTAGTTCATTATTTTTTTCTGCTATGTATTATAAATAAACTATATTTTATTTATCCATTTGCTATTGGAGGATATTTATGTTTAGCTATTATAGACAATGTTGTAATAAAACCCTTGAATACAGATCTCAGAACATGTAAGAGAGTCTCTCTAGAGAACACAAGCCCAGAAGGAAAATGGTTGGGGCTACAAAGCATTGTGTGTATTTTATATTTCACTGGTTGCCTGACATATTACTCTCAAAAGTGGCCATACCACATTATACTCCCAGCAGCAGTGAATAAAGCAACCACGTTTCTGAAATATTTGCCAACGTTTTATATTATGAGATTATTTAAATTTTTGCCAATCTGATGAGTAAAATATGGTGTCTCTTTTTTGTTTCTTTGTTTCTATTGAGATAATGGTATATCCACATGTAGTTGGAAGAAATAATACTGAGATATCACATATATCCTTTACCCAATATCCCTAATGTTAACATCTTGCACAAGTATGGTATAGGGCAGAATGGGTAAATGCTATGCTGCTTCCTCCCAGAACCACATCAAAGTTACAGCTTATTTATGCAACAATCAACCTGAAGAACTAGCTGAATAGAACTATAACTAAGAAGAAGCCACGTTGAGACCAGTAAGAGGTGTAGAGGCTTGAAACAAGCTAGTCCCATACTCGTGTGATGGTTGAGAACCAGGAAGGACATCTCAGCTGCAGAGTTCCCCACTTGAGGGAGAGGTCCCAGCCCCATACCAGGCACCCCAACCCAGGACTCCAGTGCCAGTAAGAGGGGTCTCCATGGTATCTGGCTGTGAAAGGCAGTAGGGAGTTTGTCCCTCTTGGAGTGCTGCTGGAAACCCAAGTGTCCTCTTAAAGGACCCACACACAGACTCACTCTCACACAAATACTCACCCTAAGCTCCAGCAAAGGGACAGCAGCACCTCGAAAGGCACCAGATACATTCAAGAGAAACTGAATTGAGTAGCTTCAGGGTAATGGCTGGAGGGAAAGCTGCCAATGTGCCTGTGTTGAACCCACCTCCTACACAGCCTGCAGGCACAAACAGGTACCAAATACCAATCTGCATTAACCTGGAGAAAACCGTTCACCCACCCTGGTGACTCTCTGAGACCCCATTAAACCGAAATTGCACACACTGTTCTCTTTTTCAGTGGCTGTGACCAAAGGGCAGCTGGCTTCAGCCAGAGCTACAACCTTTCCCAAAAACTCTCTAAGATTTGCAGGCTCCAAGCACACAACAGCTTGCCTCAATGATCCCTGTGGCTCCTGCAGAGTGGCCACAGGTCTGGGCTGATGGCAGCCAGCCTCAGGCGGTACAGTGGCTTCTCTCAGAGCCTCTGGGCTCAGTGCAGGCAGTAACCAATTGTGGGTCACTTTATAGTACCTACCAGGTGGCCTAGGTTAGAGTATAGGAAGCAGCTGACCTTGGCCTGCACCAGAGCCCCTCCCAAAAAGCCTCAGAACCAAAATAAGTAGACCAAAATAGAGCACCATCCAATTAGCTCCACAAATGGAACAGCCAAAAGGTAGTCACAGAAGGTACCAGAGACCTGCTCAGCAAATCATGTTCCATGGGATCAGCTCCCACTGTAGTTGTGGTCAGTGCTAACAGCCAGTCAGCCTCAGGGTCAAACCCACCCACTGACATTTCAACAGGAATCAAGGCTCAACTATACACAATCCACACAAGGGAAACTCCTGGAGCACTGGGATCAGGTGACCAGGGATATTGCACCACTGGGTCACACGGGACACCTACTGTAGAAGACCACCCTGCCAACACTGGGAGACGTAGCAAATCTACCTATACAGAGAAACAAACACAGAGAGGCAGCCAGAATGAGGAGACAAACATGTCCTAATGAAAAAAAAAAAAAACAGGAGAAAGCACAAGAAAAAGAACTAAACAAAATAGAGGGAGCAATCTACTAGATACAGAATTTAAAACACTGGTTTAAATGATGCTTAGTGAACTTAGTGGAAGAAAAAAAAATTTTTTTAAATAAGGATAATTTAATAGACCTCTGGGGCAACATCAAGCATAACAACTTTACATTATAGGGGTACCAGAAGGAGAAGAGAAAGAGCAATGGACTGAAAATCTGTTTGAAGAAATAATGATGGAAAACTTCCCTAACTTAGTGAACAAAATAGACATACAAGTCTAGGAAGAGCAGAGAATTAGACACAAAATGAACCCAAAGAGGCCCACACCAAGATACATCATAATTCAAATGCCAAAAGTTAAAACAAAGAATCTTAAAAGCAGCAAGAGAAAAAGCACTTATTTACTTACAAAGAAGCTCCCATGAGACTGTCCCCTGATTTCTCAACAGAAACTTTGAAGGCCAGAAAAAATTAATATAAGATATTCAAAATGATGAAAAGCAAGGACCTAAAACCAAGAATACTCTACCCAGCAAGGCTATCATTTGGAATGAAAGAATAGAGTTTCCAGACAAGAAAAAGCTAAAGAATTTCATTACTACCAAACCAGTATTATAAGAAAGGTTAAAGGGTCTTCTTCAAGAAGAGGGATAAAAAAAGAACACAAATATGAATAATAAAATAATAACTATATACTCTCAATAATCATTTTAAATGTAAATGGATTAAATGCTTCTGTCAGAAAACACAGAGTAGCTGATTAGATAAGAAAACAAGACCTACACATATGCTGTCTATAAGAGACCCACTTCAGATCAAAAGACTCACAGACTAAAAAGGATGAAAAAAGATATTTCCTGCAAATGGAAACCAAAAAAAAGCTGAGATAGTAATACTTATATCAGACAAAATAGACTTTTAAAACAAATGCTATAATAAGAGAAAAAGAAAGGATGCAAATGATAAAGGAATCAATCCAACAAGAGGATATAACCCTTGTAAACACTTACCACACAATGTAGAATCACCTAAATTTAAAAAGCACATATTGATGAACATAAAAAGAGAGGTCAACATTAATTAAGTAATTGTAGAGAACTTTGACACCACACTGATGTCAATGGATAGATTATATAGACAGAAAATCAATAAGGAAACAGTGGCCTTCAATGACACCTTAGACCAGATGGATTTAATTGATATTTTAAAGCATTTTGCCTGAAAGCAGAAGAATATACAGTCCTTTCTAGCATACATGGAACATTTCTTAAGATAGATGACAAGTTAGGCCATATAAAAAAAAATCTCAGTATATTTAAGAAAATTGAAATCACATCAAGCATCTTCACCAACCAAAATGGTATGAAACTAGAAATCAACTATAAGAAAAAAACTGGAAAATACACAAACACCTGGAGGCTAAATAATATGTTACTAAACAATGAATGGGTTAACAACGAGATCCAGGAAGAAATCAAAAGATACCTAGAGACAAATGAAAATGAAAACACAATGACTCAAAATCTATGGGAGACAGCAAAAGCAGTCCTAAGAGGGAAATTCGTAGCAACACAGGTCTACCTCAAGAAACAAGAAAAAGCTCAAATGAACAATCTAACCTGACACTTAAGGAAACAAGAAAAAGAACAGCAAATAAACCCAGAGTGAGTGGAAGAATGAAATAATAAAGATTAGAGCAGAAATAAACAAAATAGAATCTAATAAAATATGAAACTCAATAAAAACAAAAGCTCATTCTTTGAAAAAATAAACAAAATTTATAAACCTTTAACCAGAGTCATCAAGAAAAAAAGTGAGAGGGCCTAAATAAATAAAATCAAAACAAAAAAGCAGAAGTGACAATTGACTCCACAGAAACACATTGACATTGCTCTTAGTAATACTTTTTGGATCTATCTCCTTGGGAAGGGAACCAAAAGAAATAATATAAAATGAGACTACACTAAACTAAAAAGTTTTGCACAACAAAGGAAACCATCAACAAAAGGAAAAGACAACCTACTCACTGGCATAGATTTTCACTGCTGATACATCTAAGAAGGGATTAATATCCAAAATTTATAAAGAATTCATACAACTTAACACCAAACAACAAAAATCAATTAAAATATGCAGAGGACCTGAATTTCTCCAAAGAGACATAGATGGCTAATAGATAAATGAAAAAAATGCTCAACTTCACTCAGTATCAGAGAAATGCAAGCCAAAACCACAATGAGATACCACTTCACACCTATAAGAATGGCTATTATCAATAAATCAACAAACAATAGGTGTTGGTGAGAATGTGGAGAAAAGGAAACCCTCATGCATTATTGATGGGATTGCAAATAGGTGTAGCCACTATAAAAAATATATGTGAAAGTTGCTCAAAAAATTACAAATACCTTGACTCAGCAATTTCATTTCTGGGTTTTATCTAAAGAAATACAAAACACTAATTTGAAAAGATATATGTACCCCTACATTCATTACAGCATTATTTACAAGATATGGAAGCAACCTTAGTGCCCACCGATAAACAATTGGATCAAGAAGAGATGGTACACATATACAATAGAATATTACTTAAACATAAAAAGAATGAAATCTTATTTATGGCAACATGAATGGACCTAGAGGTTATTATATAAGTGAAATAATTTTAAGAGAAAGTCAAATGCCGTATCATTTCACTTATATGTAGAATAAATAAGACAAAATAAGTGAACAAAACAGAAACAGATTCATAGATACGGAGAACAAGCTGATGGTTGCCAGATAGGAAGGGTGCTATTTGGCTGAATGAAAAATGTGAAGAGTTTAAGAGGTATAAAGTAGCAGTTACATACTGCATTCAGCAAGTGGTAAATCCTGCCACTTCCAGCGCGGCTCTGGAAAATAATCCTGAGTGGAAATGGTGGGAGATTGAGAAAAGAAAGAAGACAGAAAGCTGGGATCAAGAAGTCCACTATCCACTGATGATGGAGTTATGGCAGTTTTATTTTTGCAAGCTGCTTTTATACAAGAGCATACAATTGCTAAAATAAGATTATCCCCATCCAACCTACACACCCTGCTATAATCTTTTGCATTTCCATAGATTATCCCCATTCTTAGGAGGGTTCCTAGAGGTAAGGCAGCCCTTGGTTGACCTCACAGATTGCAAGGACCTTGTCAGCTTGCAACTTGCTTTCCACAGTTACAAAAATGGCCATGGGGTTGTAAAGTACAGCATAGAGGATATAGTCATAATATTGTAATAACTATATGTGGTGCCAGGTGGTTACTAGACTTATCAGGGAGATCTCTTTGGAAATTATATAAATGTATAACTGCTATGCTATGCAACTGAAACTAATATAAAATTTTATTAAATGTCAACTGTAACTGAAAATAAATAAATTCATGTAAGGTAAAATAACAAAAAAGAAACTTATGTAGAAATGTGTTTCTATTTTGGTGTAATAGAAAGAGAATTGGATAGACTAGCACATATCAAAAACTTATTTTTTAGCATTTTGTTTTATTATTAGTTTCAAGTATACAGTACATTGGTTAAACCTTTATTTAGTTTATGAAATGACCCCCCAATTAAATTATCATTCCTCTGTCTCTTCACATAGCCATTACATTACTGTTGACTATATTCCCTATGCTGTGCTCCCTATCCCCATGACCATCTATAGACTACTAATCTGTGCTTCTTTAACCTTTCACTCCTTTCTCCCAGCCTCCCAATCCCTTTCCCCTCTGGCTATCACCAGACTGTCCTCTATATTTGTGATTCTGTTTGTGATTAGTGTGTTCTTTTTGTTCCTTAGATTTGGCATATAAGTGAAATCATATGGTATTTATCTTTCTCTGTCTGATTTATTTCACACCGCATAATAATCTCTAGGTTCATCCATGTCACTGCAAATGGTAAGATTTCATTTTTATGGCTGGGTAATAATCCCTTGTATATATGAACCACAACTTCTTTATCCAATTGTCTGTTGTTGCCATTTAGGTTACTTCCATATCTTGGCTATTGTGACTATGCTTCCATGAACATAGGGATGCATAGATCTTTATAAAATATTGTATTGGGTTTTTTTGGGGGGGGGGATAAATACCTAGAGGTATAATTGCTGGGTCAAAAGGAAGAGCCATTTGTAATTTTTGAGGAAGCTCCAGACTGTTTTCCATAGCAGCTGTACCAATTCCCAATCCCACCAACAGTGTATGAAGGTTCCTTTTTCTCTATATTCTCACCAACACTTGTTTTTTGGTTTATTGATGATAGCCATTCTGACAGGTGTAAGATGATATCTCAATGTGGTTTTAATCTGCATTTCTCTGATGATTAGTAAACTTGAGCATCTTTTCATATGTCTATTGGCCATCCATATTTCCTCTTTGGAGAAATATCTATTCAGGTTTTCTGCCCATTTTTTAATTAAATTGTTTTTTGTTATTGTCAAGTTGTATGAGATCTTTGTATATTTTGAATATTAACCCCTTATGAGATGTATCATGAGTGATTATCTTCTCCCATTCAGTAGGTTGTCTTTTCGTTTTATTGATAGTTTCCTTTGCTGTGCAAAAACTTCTTAGTTTAATGTAGTTCCATTTGTTTCTGTTTTATTTTGTTTTCCTTGCCCAAGGAGATATATTCAAAAAGAAATTATTAATAGCAATACCAGAGAATTTATTGCCTATGTTTTCTTCTAGAAGTTTTATGTTTTCAGTTCTTATATTTAAATCTTTATCCATTTTAGTCTATTCATGTATGTGATGTAAGAAGGTGGTCCGGCTTCATATTTTTGCATGTATCTGTCTAGTTTTCCCAACACCATTTATCAAAGAGACTGTCTTTATTACATTGTATAGTCTTTCCATGTATTAAATGAGAGTATAGATGTGGATTTATTTCTGGGCTCTCTATTCTGTTCCACTGATCAATGTATCTATTTTTATGCCAGTACCAATACTGTTTTTTTTTGTAGTCATTAACCATAAATTTATTTCAATTTTATTCTTTGAACTTATTTTTGGTTTTGACCCATAAAACTTCAAGACTAAAGAATCATAAATTCCACATGTATGTTACTCGATGATCTTTTTTAAAATACATTTATTTATTTAAATTAGTTTCAAGTATACAGTACATTGGTTAGATATTTATAATGTTCATAAAACGATCCCCCAATTGCTCCCTCCCTCCACTTAGCCATGATATTAATGCTAACTGCATTCCCTCCGCCATGCTCCCAATCCCCATGCCCAACTATCAACTACTAATTTGTACTTCTTTAACCCTTCACCCCATTCTCCCAGCCTCCCAACCTCCCTCCCCATCCATCACCAAATTGTCCACTATATTTGTGAGTCTGTTTGTGATTAGTTTGTTCTTTTTGTTTCTTATATTTGGCATATAAGCGAAATCATATGGTATTTATCTTTCTTTGTCTGATTTACTTTACTCAGCATAATAACCTCTAGGTCTATGCATGTCTTTGCAAATGGTAGGATTTCATTATTTTTAATGGCTGAGTAATATTCCATTGTATATATGAACCATAATTTCTTTATCCAGTCATCCGTTGATGGACATTTAGGTTGCTTCCATATCACAGTCATTGTAAATTGTGCTGCCATGAATACTGGGGTGCATAGATCTTTACGAATTATTGTTTTGGTTTTCTTTGGATAAATACCCAGAAGTACACAAGGTCAAAAGGTATATCCATTTTTAGTTTTTGAGAAACCTCCATACTGTTTTCCATAGTGGCTGTACCAATTTGCAATCTCACCAACAATGTATGTGAGTTCCGTTTTCTCCACATCCTCGCCAACACTTGCTGCTTTTTGATTTATTGATGATAGCCATTCTGACAGGTGTGAGGTGATATCTCAATGTGGTTTTAATTTGCATTTCTTTGATGGTTAGCGACCTTGAGCATATTTTCATATGTCTGTTAGCCATCTGTATTTCCTCTTTTGAGAAGTATCTGTTCTGTTCTTCTCCCCATTTTTAAATTGGATTGTTTAGGGTTTTTTGTTGTTGGTTTCCAATGTTGTTTTAATTACTGTAGCTTTGTAGTATAGTTCGATATCGGGTAGCGTGATACCTCCAGTGTTGTTCTTATTTCTCAAGATTTCCATGGGTATTTGGGGTCTTTTGTGGTTCCACATAAATTTCAGGATTATTTGTTCTAGTTCTGTGAAAAATGTCATTGGTAATTTGATAAGGATTGCAGTGAATCTATAGATTGCTTTTGGTAGTATGGCCATTTTAATGATGTTGATTCTTCCTACCATAAGCATGGTATATGCTTCCATTTATTTGTGTCTTCTTCAATTTCTTTTTTCAATATCATAATTTTCTGAAAACAGGTCTTTTACCTCTTTGGTTAATTCGATTCCTAGGTATTTTATTGTTTTTGATTCAATTGTAAGTGGGATTGTTTTCTTAATTTCTCTTTTGGAAAGTTCATCATTGTTGTATAAAACACAACTGACTTTTGAATATTAATTTTGTATGCTGCTACTTTAATGAATTCAGCAATCAGTTCTAACAGTTTTTTTTCTGTAATCTCTAGGGTTCTCTCTACATAATATTATGTGATCTACAAATAATAACAGTTTTACCTCTTCCTTTCCAATTTAAATCCTTTTTTTCTCTCTTTCTTGTCTGGTTGCTGTAGCTAGGACTTCCAAAACAATGTTGAACAGAAGTGGTAAAAGTGGTCATCCTTGTCTTGATCGTAAGGAAAACGCTTTTAGTCTTTCCCCATTGGGCATGATGTTAGCTATAGATTTGTCATATATGGCCTTTACTATGTTGAGGTATGTTCCCTCTATTCTCACTTTACTGAGAGTTTTTATCATAATTTAATGCTGTATTTTGTCAAATGCTTTTTCTGCATCTATTGATATGATCATACAATTTTTATCTTTCAATTTGTTAATGTGGTATATCACATTAATTGATTTGCAGATATTGTACCAACCTTGTATTCCAGGAATAAAACCAACTTGATCATAGCATATGATATTTTTAATGTATTGCTGAATTTGGTTTGCTAATATTTTGTTGAGGATTTTTGCATCAATGTTCATAAGCGATATTATTGGCCTATAGTTTTCTTTATTTGTAATGTTTTTGTCTGATTTTGGAATCAGGGTAATGGTGGCTAATGAAAAGTGTTAGGGAACCTTCCTTCTTCTTGAAAATTTTGGAATAGTTTGAGAAGAATAGGTGTTGTTTCATCTTTGAATGTTTAGTAAAATTTGTCCAGGGCTTTTGTTTTGGGGGAGTTTTTTGATTACTGATTCAATTTTGTTGGTGGTAATTGGCTGGTTCAGATTTTCTGTTTCTTCTTGACTCAGTCTTGGGAGATTGTATGTTTCTAGGAAGGTATCCATTTCTTCCAGATTGTCCAGTTTGTTGGCACATAATTACTCATAGTATTTTCTTATGAACCTTTGTATTTCTGTGGCATCCATAGTTATTTCTCTCCTCTTTTGTTTCTGATTTTATTTATTTGGGTCTTCTCTCTTTTCCTTTAGTCTGGTTAAGGGTTCATCAATTTTGTTTATCCTCTCAAAGAACTAGCTCTCGATTTCATTAATCTTTTGTATTGTTTTTCTAGATTCTATTTCATTTGTTTCCACTCTGATCCTTATTTTTTCCTTCCTTCCACTCACTCTGGGTTTATTTGCTGTTCTTTTTCTTGTTTCCTTAAGTGTCAGGTTAGATTGTTCATTTGAGCCTTTTCTTGTTTCTTGAGGTAGACCTGTGTTGCTACGAATTTCCCTTAGGACTGCTTTTGCTGTCTCCCATAGATTTTTGAGTCATTGTGTTTTCATTTTCATTTGTCTCTAGGTATCTTTTGATTTCTTCCTGGATCTCATTGTTAACCCATTCATTGTTAAGTAACATATTATTTAGCCTCCAGGTGTTTGTGTATTTTCCAGTTTTTTTCTTATAGTTGATTTCTAGTTTCATACCATTGTGATTGGAGAAGACAGTTGACATTATTTCAATCTTCTTAAATTTATTGATACTTGTTTTGTGGCCTAACATGTGGTCTATCTTGGAAAATGTTCCATGTGCACTTGATAAAGATGTATATTTTGCTGCTTTGGGGTGAAATGCTCTGAAAATATCTATTAAATTTATCTGGTCTAGTGTGTCATTGATTTTCTGTCTGGAAACTCTATCTATTGGTTCAATGGGGTGTTAAAGTCTCCTACTATGAGTCTATTACTATTGATCTCTCCTTTTATGTCAGTCAATAATTGCTTTATATATGTAGGTGCTCCTATGTTGGGTGCGTACATGTTTACTAGGGTTATGTACTCTTCATTTAATCCTTTAATGTCATGTAATGCCCCTTTTGTCTCTTATTATAGCATTTGTTTTAAAGTCTCTTTTCTGGCTTTTCTTATTTCCATTGCATGAAATGTCTTTCCATCTCTTTAATTTCAGTCTGTGTTTGTCACTTGACATGAACTGGGTCTCTTGTAGACAGCATATGCATAGGTCTCGTTTCCTTATCCATTTGGCTATCCTATGTCTTTTGATTGGAGCATCTAATTTACATTCATTTAAAATGATTGTTGATAGGTACATAGTTATTGCCATTGTATTATTTGTATTTATGTGTTTTCCCCACTTTTTTTTTTTTAACAGAAGTCTCTTTGACATTTCTTGTAGAACCAGCCTGTTGGTGATGGATTCCTTGAGATTTTTCTGTCTGGGAAGCTCTTTATCTCACCTTCCATTTTAATTGATAACCTTGCTGGATAGTGTATTCATGGTTGTAGATTCTTGTTTTTCATAACTTTGAATATTTCTTGCTAGTCCCTTCTGACATGCAAAGTTTCTGTTGAAAAATCAACAGACATTCTTATGGGGGTACCCTTGGAGATAACTAGCTGCCTTTCTCTTGGTGCTTTTAAGATTCTCTCATTGTCTTTGACCTTGGGCATTTTAATTATGATGTGTCTTGGTGAGGGTCTATTTGAACTCCTCTTGTTTGGGGCACTTTGTGCTTTCTGGACTTGTATGTCTAATCCCACTGCTAGCTTAGGGAAGCTTTCTATCATTGTTTCTTCAAATAGAGTCTCAATCCCTTGCTCTCTTCTCTTTCTAATGCAGGTATTGATCCATTTCAGGTTGTCCCAGAGGTCTCGTAAACTATCCTCATTTTTAAATTATTTTTTTGTTGTTTTTGTTGTTCCGATTATGTGTTTTCTGCTACCTTATCTTCTAGCTTGCTGATTCAGTCTTCTGCTTCGTTCAATCTACTCTAGTGTAGTCTTCATTTCAGTTATTGTATTCTTTATTTCTGACTCGTACTTTTTTATGGTTTCTATGTCCTTTTTTATGCTTACTATGTCAGTGAGTTTCTCATAAGGGAAATCATCCATTCTCCCCGTAAGTTCATTGAGCATCCTCGTAACTTATTTTGAACTCTGTCTCTGGTAGTTTGCTTGCCTCCATTTTGTTTAGATTATTTTCTGGAGTTTTCTCCTGTTGTTTCATTCATGCCAGGTTTCTTCGTTTTCTCATTTTATTAGCCTCCGTGTTCATTTCTATGTATCAGGAAGATTTGTTTCATCTCTCAGCCTCAGCCAGATGGCCTTATATGTCCTGTGTGGTCCAATGGCACACTTTCCCTAATCATCTGTGCTGGGGGCTCTGGACATGATCTTTGTGTGGGTTGTGTTTGTTCTTCTGTTGTAGCTAAAACTTTATTGCTGTTAGTACAACAGTAGATGGGTTTAATGCTCAGGTTGACTGACTGGGAATTGGCTGCGCCCACAGAGTATGAATTGCTATGTGGGGGATGACCCCACTGAGTGGGATTTGCCCTAGCAGGTTTGTATACTTGTTGAGACCACCCTTTGTGTGTACCATTTATGGAGCTAATCAGGTATTGCTCTGTTGTGGTGTAGCACCGGCCTCCAGGTGTGTTGGTTTTGTGACCCCATTGTAAGGGGCTCCCCAGTTGGCCACTGCCTTTGATTGCTTCAGGGTACCTGGTGAAAGCTAGAAAACAATCCATCAATGGTTGCTGCCTGTTCTGGACCTACAGGTAAGTGGAAGAGACAAAGCTGTAAGCCATGGTCCATTTACCCCTAGTACAGGTCTGCAGGAGGTTAGCAGAAGGACCAGTGCTTCAGAAGACCAGAGGCTGCCTGTCAGTTGCCCATAAGATTCCTCACTTGGAAGGGCCTCTAGGTGATACACGCATTGGGTGTTGCAGAGCCCAGGGAGTTACCTGGATATATTGAGCAGATTTCCTATTGCCACTGCATTTTCAGTTTACATGACAACACTATCTCCGTGGCTTCCTATAAAAGTCTCAGATTGCAGCAAGCCCAGCCACTATTCTTCTCGGGCCTGCAAACATCCAAGCTCTGTTCAAGAATTACTGAACCGGGGTTTGTTGCCTGCCACTGTAAGTCTCTCCCAGGATGCACAGGCTTAGTGTGGCCCACACCAACTGAGTGCTGCCGTTTGCTGTTGAATTTGGGTCCCAAGGAAAGCACAGGATGGAATTGGGTTGTCTGGGAACAAGCTTGCCACAGGTAATTTGTGGATTAGGTGTGGCAGCATCTCAGTGAGCCACGGAGCCATCAGGCCTATACGGCACAAGCTTTTCTGCCAGTTCTGGGTCCACGGGCTCCCACAAAAGTCACAGATCACTGCAAGACCTGTTGCCATCTGGAACAGGCCCACACCCCCGCAATTTTCTCAAGCAATATTTTATCTCATGCAGGCAGCAGTGATCTGCCACTGTTTTTCCTGAAATTTGTGCACTGCGCTAGCCGAGGTCTATTGTCTACAAGAAATGTGCAGCCCCAGAAAGGGGAAGAGCGAGGCAGCTGCGGAGGGCAATAGGCTACCCTCCGCAATTTGTGGGTTCTCAGAAAGACATGGGACATCAGACCAAAACAGCCTCAGTTTTGCTGCAACTTCTGTGTCCATGAGTTCTTACAGAATAAAAATTATTTTTTTAAGTGAACTGATTTCAAAGCCACTTTCAAGATTTTTTTTTCACTATCTCTATTTATCCCTATATAATATAAGATGAACACAATAATCAACATTTTTTAAATGAATGTGTACCAAAATCTTTGGCAGTAAAGTTATTTGCATTAAAGTTTATAAAATTTAAAAAAATTTATAGTACAATGTCAAAACCAAGATATTGAAAGTGATACAGTCCACCAATTTTGTTCAGATTTTCCCAATTGTTTTTTGTAATCTCTGTGTGTGTGTGTGTGTGTGTGTGTGTGTGTGTTTAGTTCTAGACAATTCTATCTCATGTGTGTAGGTCTGTATATCCAACTCTACACTCAAGATACAGAACAATTACAACACCACAAGGTTCAATCCTGTTGTTCTTTTATAGCCACTTTCCTCCCACCTTCTCCTTCCTTCCTAATCCCTGTTCTCTACTCTCAAAGTGTTATCCTTTCAAAAATTTTATATAAATGGAATCATTCAGTATGTAACCTTCTGGGATTAGCTTCTTTCATTCAGCATAATTCTCTAGAGAGTTACTGAATTGTTGCATGTATCAACAGTCTATTCCTTTTATTGTTGTGTAGTGTTCCATGGTATAAATGGACCAGTTTGTCTAATTACCATTCATAAGTACTTCTGTGCTGTTGCCAGTTTGGGGCTATTACAAATACAATTGCTATGAACATTTGTGTATAGGTTTTTAGTGTAAACATGAATTTTCATTCAGTATTTCATGTTTTTCAATTAATATTTCCCAGATTACCAGTGAGATTGGACATCCCTTCATATATTTGTAGGCTATTCAAGTTACGTGAAGGGCCAATTTTGCTCATTTTTTCTATTGGGTTGTTGCCTTTTTCTTGCTGATTTGAAGGAGTTTTTAATATGTTCTGGATACCAATCTTTTGTCAGTTAGTTATATGACATTATATGTGTTGACATTTTAATGAGTGTTGTTTCTCAAAGCGATGTGAAGTTTAGGAACTGATAAAGAATTTCTGAAACTTGGATTTGATCATTGATGAAGAGACAGGAGTTTCACTCAGGAAATGTCATTCAGTGCTGCCCACATTGACTTTGGGGAGACTACCCCCACACTTTGTAGCAAATCCTTTGTATATGTTAAATGCCACCAATATGTTTAAATAGTGGCATGTTGGATGATAGGAAAAACGCATCAAAACTCCTGCCTGCTTGAGGACAGATTCCATGAGCCCTTAGATTTGCTTTTAGCAAACCCTTTGCCTCATTTTAGGGGGACATTTAGATGCATTTTCTGCATCGCAAAACTACATTTTTCAGCATTTCAACCAACCCTCAGAAACTGCTGATATCATGATGTACTTCTTCACTGGGTTTTCCATTTTCTCCAAGCAATGCAGCCAGAAATTAAAATCCCAATTCACCTTTCAGCCAGCTGCAGAGAATGCTGATTATTCTGGTATAATCAATGCTCCCTTTGAAAGGAGAAATAGCTTTAGGACAAGCCAAAACCAGTGCAATTTCAGGTAATAGTGAGGCATTTTCTTTTCTTTCTCATCTATTCAGCTGTTTATTCTTTCTCCCTTGGCAGCAACAGAAGCCACATTTCTGCAATCCTGGTCTGAAAGCTGTGGATTATACAAACTGGCTTGGCCAGTGCTGTCCTGAGCTCCATGAGTTGTCTTTCCCATTTGCACTGAGAACGCACTGAGTGCCGGCTGTGGTGCAACACTTAAGGTAAAACGGTCTGCATAGTTGAGTTAATAGTTCCAAATTTAGTTCTCATTTCAATAAATTACCTTATAAAATATTCACGAATCAAAATTATCTTTACTAGTTTATGTAAATGTACATTGCAATTCCCCAAATTACTGGTGGAGAAAATTGGCATTCAAACTTTCTTGTATTTCCCCTCAAACCAAAGCAAAAACTTATAAGAAGTACTAGGATTTCCAGGAGTATGAAGTTTATACCTATGCTATACAAATAAATGTTGAGGAATAGAGGCTTTGGACATTTTCAAAGGGCTGTGGTGAGGATTAAATAAGGCATGGTATATGAAAATGCTTTGCAAATTCCAAAGTGTTTTATCAAGGTCAAATATTATTAAGATCAGTTTCTGTCAGCCTGTTACATCTAAGTCACAAAATGCCTTTCTCTACTGATTTATTATATATAAAGTAAATAACTTAAACATGTGAATAGTTAATCATAGTGTTTCCCTTTTACTTAGATGTTGGCTTCCGCATTTGATGCAATAAAAGTTCTCAGTGGGCTAACACTGATTCTAAAATCAAAAAATTTATCCAAAATGACATTTTCTTTGAGCAGTACAGAATTCAAAGACAGCTCTGGACCAAACTGAAGTGGGTGGTTGATTTGATCTTTTCTATGCTTCCTCTTCTCTTCCTTTTGGACACTTCAAAAACACATCTCATTTTCTAGTGATTTCCTGAGTCAGGGCACTTCTCTCTCTCTCTCTCTCTCTCTCTCTCTCTCTCTCTCTCTCTCTCTCTCTCTCTCTCTCTCTCTCTCTCTTCAAGGTTGACCTGCCCCATTCCATCAGGGACAGAAACCTCACAGATTCAAGCACAACCTCTTTAGGGGAGAACTATATATTTAAATACGAGGCATTAGCATCCTAATCTACTGTTGTTCACAGGGTGGGATGCATAGAATGCTTTTAGGTAGTATATGGCAGAGCATCAACTAAAGTTGCAACATACAGTAATAAAGTCATATTCCAACTCTGTTTCAACAGCTGTAATCCTTCTTAAGGAGAAAGTCTCAGTTTGCTGCCTACTGGCTTTAACTCCTCTATAATACTGTGTTTAACCTTTCTTATTGAGGAGAATCTAGGTTAAGTAACCATTTGGAATGTTATCATTTCATTATAATAACATAATACACAAGTCATAATGTTTTCTCACTTGTGTAGTAAAGTTTCCTCTTTTTTGCACATACATACATATTTTATTTTATTGTTGAACAATCTAAGAGTAAGATGCAGACTGTATATTTTTTAACCCAAGTACAATTGATGTGTAATACTATATTAGTTTCAAGTATACAACATAGTGATTGAATTTTTGTATATATTGTAAAATGATCATTACAGTAAGTCTAATTAACGTCCAACAGCACACATAGTTAACTTTTCTTTTTCTTCTGATGAGAACCTTAAAAAATACTCCCTTGGCAACTTTCACAGATACAATATAGTATTATTAACTGTAGTCACCATGCTATATATCTAAGACTTATTTATTTTATAACTAAAAGTTTGTACCTTTGACTTCATTCATTTCACACACCCTGTATCCCCCACCACTGGCAATCACCAATCTGTTCTCTGTATCTGTGAGTTCATTTTTGTTTTTGTTTTTTAGATTCCACATATAAAAGGGATCATATGGTATTTGTCTTTCTACATCAGACTTATTTCAATCAGCATAATGCCCTCAGTCTCCATCCATGTCATCTCAAATGGCAAGGTTTCATTATTTTTTTTTTATAGCTGAGTAGTATTCCTTTGTATATATGCACCACATCTTTTTTATCTATTCATCTGCCAATGAGCACTTAGGTTGCTTCCAAAAGTTTCCTCTTAAAATAAGAATAAAATACGAGTTAATTTAAAAATACATACGAAGTAAATAAGAGCAGAACAAAATATAAACAATCACAAGGATAGTACACAATGATAGGTAAATCTGGCAAAAATGGAATGGATGGTATGCAAGCGGAGCAAGTATGGGAAATTCAGTGAAATCCAAAGGATATTTAGAAAGGAAGTACATGTGTAGTATTTTCACAGCCTCTCACCTAATACAATTTTGGCATCTGCCTTCAGACTCCAACAGGCCTTGAGTGTCACCTGTGTTATTTCTATTATAATTATGGTGGAAGAAAAGACCTCCAAGGAAATAGTATTACCATTAAAAGTAAAACACAAGATTGTTTTCTCCCTTAAATATAGCAAGAATGCTGTTCAGTAATCATAACACTTTAGCCAGCTATCCTTGAGGATTAACAATGTTTTTAAGTTGGAAGAAGACAGACCCAAGTTCCTATTTTTGATTCTTTCCATGTGCAGTCTTCAGAGTAGAAAAATCTGGAGCACAGGGCTGGTGCCAGGACATTTGACTCTCTGTAGACTGCCTGTTCAACCAGCTTTTCCTGTTGGCTTGTTATTCTGAGGAAACTGTCTACGGAATGAAGTGCTAATAGAAGAGACATGTTAGAGTTTCAGCACCGGAATGGTGTGTATGTCTTAAAAATTCAATGTAGGTGGTAGGTGGCAGGTCTCTTTAGTCACAGGCAGCATCCCAAGTTCAGAGCAACAGTCTGACTCTGTGTGTGTGTGTGTGTGTGTGTGTGTGTGTGTGTGTGTGTGTGTGAGAGAGAGAGAGAGAGAGAGAGAGAGAGAGGAGAACACCTGCATGCACCACCTGACATACCCCCTGATTATTTGAAGATTAGAAGAATAACACAGGAGAGTAAAGCTTCCTCTGGAGACAAATAATCCCAAGGGTGTTGACTAAGCCTCGGCAGGACCTAAGAGCTAACTGGAGGGTGAAAATTGTCTTTGATTTCTGTCCCTTTTCTTTTTCACAACTCCCTTCCCCTTACTTACTATTATCTTTCCTGTACTCTTAGGTAGTGTATCAGCTGAATAAGAGCCAAGAAATAACTTTCCATTGAAAAGTTAGGGGACATTAGCCAAGGGTTATTATATAGGGACATAAATAATAAAACTGTAGATTAAGATTCACAATAGAGAAAATAGATAACTCTGAAAAGTAAAATCATAGGAAGTCTTTGAAAACATGTCTAGTTTCATTCTATGATTCTAAACTGTAGACACTCCAAGATAAAGGTTTGGCAAGGTCTGACTGATTTTTATAGTCCCAGTCCCTAACAGTATACCTGGAACATAAAGCTTCAATGAGTGAATGAGTATTGCATTTTCCCTCTTGGAAAATTGCCCAAATTGTTCATTGTCCTCAGAGCCAACATTTATAACATCTCACTCTAAAGTTGCTAAGGCAAGGCATTTTCCACAGGCTTTTCCTGTTTTTTAAAGTATCTTTCAACCTTGATTTTCTGGTGACAGCATCAGTTGGCATGTGTTTTACTCTGGCCTTTGCAACGATACAATAAACAGAATCTGGAATCTCCAAAATCAATATACAACTAGAACTGCCACAAAAGGTTAATACAACTAGAACTGCCACATAAAGGGAAGGTTGATACTTATGTCACCAGAGGGTTGTGAGTTTAGAGTAATGTATGTAAGAAGCACTTTTTTACACTGTGAAGTGCTATCTATATGTTAGTTATTATTATTAGGCTATCAGAAAACAACACATAGGACCTTATAAAAAATAATTATTCCAGGTCATTTTTACTCTATGTAACAAACTAGTGGTTCTCCAATATTTTTGGTCAGTTAATCATTTTGACAAAATACATCAAGAACTGCTATCTTATTTACTCTTACTATCCTATCTAAGCATTTTACCAGAATGAATGGGAAAAACAGAGCTATTTTTAATTTCCAGTTTCAATAATTTTCTGCTGGGGGAGAGAAAAAGGAATAAGAGAAGTGTTGAAAGGAGTTTCAAGTACACAATCAACTATGATTAGATTCTTGGTCAACTCCCAACTCTTCCAAATCAACTATGATCAGATTCTTGATGAAGTAACAAAAGCCAAGCAAAGCATTAAGGAAAACCAGTAAAGGGCCCAGTTGTGGAAGGACCAGCAAACACAAGACCTACCCCTGCTTTCACCTCTTAATCTTCAGTCATCAGTGTACCTGAAGGGTTCATTTTTGCCTGCGCTCTCTCTCTTTACTCCCTAATCTCCTGTTTCAGCTGCCATCTACCAAAGATGAAAAGAGCCAACTAAGATAATTGGGGGTGGGGTAGAATGAAAATAAATGAAATAAACCTGAGCATAGGAACCTACTTGACTAAAAGGGGCAGGCCCTATTAAGCTCCAGCTAGTTGTTGCCTTTGGAAAATATGGGACTAGAGTTGCCAAGTGTCTTATTTTTTGACAGAAGTTAAAATTCTTGGTTTCTAAGACAAATCCTCTAATTTTCAACTGTTGGAAATTTATTTTCAAAATTTACAGAAGAATTTTAGGGAGTAAAATCACTCCATATTATACTAATGGTAGATACATATCATTATAAATTTCTCCCAATCCATGGGATGTTCAATACCAAGAGTGAACCCTAACGTAAACTATAGACTTTGGATGATTATGATGTGTCGATGTATGTTCATGGACTGTAAAAAATGTGCCATTCTGATGGGGGTTATTGAAAGTAGGGGAGACTGTGTGTGTGTTGGGGAAAGGAGATATAGAAGAACTCTCTGTACCTTCTGCTCAATTTTGCAGAGAACCTAAGACTACTCTAAAAGTTAATGTCCGTTAAAAAAATTGCTCTGGCCAAATGAAACCTATTAGTAGTATGGATTTAGTCTATCATCTGCTGGTTAGCAACCTGTGACTGACTACACATTTTCTAGCATTACCTCACAATTTTTTATTGAGCTTGAAACCTGTGTTTTTCATTAAAATTTAGGTAAATTAAACTGGGCAGTCCACAGACAACTCAAATGCAATTTATTTAAACTAAAATATACTTTACTCAACATACACACAAACAAAATGAAACTTGCTTCCTATCTTTAAGTCCTTGTTGGTCACAATTCATCTGTTTGTTCAGATTAGAAACCTAGAGTCATCTGTGGCCCTTTTCTCTACTTTATCTCTCACCTCCAATTTCTTTAACAAACCTTTACTGAGTATCTTCTATGTGCCAGGTACTGTGCTAAGCACCAAAGATAAAAAGATTAAAAGATGCAATCTAGGCTCTGGAATGGTATATGTCCGTAGGTAGAAAGGACCAGCTATTTACAAAACAATATTTACCAAGAATTATAATATACCACATGAACTTCTTTAATCTGCAAAACAAACTTATGAATTAGTTATCTTTTTATAATGGCTTTATTGAGATATAATTGACATACCATAAATGTCACCCTTTTGTATTGTACAATTCAGTGAGTTTTGGTACATTCACGGAATTATGCAAACATCACCATTATTTGATTCCAGACTTTTTTTTTTTTTTGGTAGGGGGAGGATGTGTTTTAGACTTACAGGAAAATTGAGTGGATAGTTCAGAGTTCCCACATCCCTCCCCTGAAAAATCTGGCAACTATTGACCTTTTTATTATCTCCATACTATACCTTTTCTAGAATGTCATATAGTTGGAATCATACAGTAGGTATGATTCCAACTATATGGATTGGCTTCTTTCACTTAGTAATATGCTTTTAAGTTTCCTCCTCCTTCTCCTCCTCTCCTCCTCCTCCTCCTCCTCCTCCTCTCCTCCTCCTCCTCTCCTCCTCCTCCTCCTCTCTCCTCCTCCTCCTCCCCTCCTCCTCCTCTCTCCTCCTCCTTCTCCTCCTCCTCCTCCTCCTCCTTCTTCTTTTTCTTTTGTGGCTTGATAGCTCATTCCTTTTGAGAACTGAGTAATCTATTGTATGGATGTATCACTGTATAGGTGTACCGCAGGTATCCACTCATTTACTGAAAGACATATAGGTTGCTTCCAAGTTTTGGCAATTATGAATAAAGCTGCCATAAACATCTGTGTGTAGGTTTCAGTGTGAACATAAGTTTTCAAATACTTTGGGTAAACACCAAAAAGTATGATCGCTGGGTCATATGGTAAGAATGTGTTTGGTTTTTTAAGAAACTGACAAACTGTCTTCTAATGTGGCTATGCCATTACGCATTCTCACCATTAGTGTATAAGAGTTCCTGTTGCTCGACATCCTTGCCAGCATTTAGTATTATCAGTGTTTTGGTTTTTGACCATTCTAATAGGTGTGTAGTGGTATCTCTTGGTTTTAATTTGTAATTCCCTAATGACATTGATGTTGAGCATCTTTCTATATGCTACTTGCCACCTGTATCTCTTCTTTGGCGAGCTGTCTGTTCAGGTGTTTTGCTCATTTTTTCATTGAGTTCTTCCTTTTCTTATTGTGTTTTAAGAGTTCTTTGTATATTCAAAATATTTTTAAATTTTTCTTGAGCTTTCTTCTTTGACCCATGTGTCATTTAATCTCCAAATATTTGGGGGAGCTTTCAAGCTCTTTATCTTGATTCTAGTTTAATTTTATGTGATGTGCAATCAGCCTGGGATCACCCAGCTACCTCATGTTACGTGGCAGAGTTATGGCCCTGAAAAATGATGCCACTGAATCCATTGCATCTGAGCTGAGTCTGACTGTAATTTTAATCTAGAAGGATTAATCATTTTTTAAAAAAGTTCCCAAATCTCTACCTCTCTACATTTTAAACCAACTTATGAAAGTTAAAAAAAAAAATAAAAAGCTTAGTGCTCAGTAAAGGCAGATTTCTGTTTAATAAGCCAGGGCCTAACTGTACAAAGCTGTGCAGATTTGGGGTAGATTTTCTTTTCTTTTAAAATAATTTTTTTCAATTATAGTTGACATTCAATAATATTTTAGTTTCATGTATACCGCATAGTGTTTAGACATTTATATAACTTAGTGATTCCCCTTGATAAGTCTAGTCCCCACTTGACACCATACATAGTTATTACAATATTATTGACCCTATTCCCTAAGCTATACTTTACATCCCCATGACTATTTTGTAACTGCCAATTTATACTTATTAATCCCTTCACCTTTTGCACCCAGACCCTCAACCCACCTTCCATCTGGCAACCATCAGTTTGTTCTCTGTATCTATGAGTCTGTTTCTGTTTTGTTTGTTCATTTATTTCATTTTTTAGACTCCATATGTAAAATTATATGGTATTTGTTTTTCTCTGTCTGACTTATTTCACTTAGCGTAATACCCTCTAGGTCCACCTATGTTTTTATGAATGGTAAGATTTCATTCTTTTTTATGGCCAAGAAATATTTCATTGTATGTATACACACTACACCTTTTTATCTGTTCAGCTTTTGATTGGAACATTTAATTCATTTACATTTAAAGTAATTATTGATAGGAATTTAGTTATTGCCATTTTTAAAATTGTTTTCTAAATATTTTTGTAGTTCTCTGTTCTTTTCTTATTCTCTCTTCTCTTGTAGGTTGATGACTTTCTGTAATGGTGTATTTGGATTTCTTTCTCTTTTTTTTCTTGTATCTCTCTTGTAGATTTTTGGTTTGTGGTTACCATGTGCTTCATATATACCAAGCTATGTTTAAGCACTCTATTTTAAGTTAAAGTTTCCTTAAGTTCAAACACATTCTAAAATCACTAATATTTTTACACACCCCCTCCATGTTTATGTATTTGTCTTTGTTTTTCACTTTTTTGTATGTGCATTTGTGTGTCTCCCTTAATTTACTGTTGTAATTACACATGATCTTCAGACTTTGTACCTGCTTTAGTGTTGGTTGATCCACTGGTTTTACTGTGTGTTTGCCTTTGTCTGCGAGAAAATTTTTTCATCGTAATATTTTCTTATTCATATTTTTTTTTTCTTCTTAAAGTAGTCCCTTTAACATTTTTTTTATACTGGCTTATTGGCAATTAATTCTTTCAGCTCTTTTTCCCCAGGGAAGCTGTTTATCTCCCCTTCGATTCTAAATGATAGCTTTTACAGGTAGAATAGTCTTGGTTGTAGGTCTTTGCTTTTCATTACTTCAAATATTCTATACCAATCCCTTATTTCTTGCAAAGTTTCTATTGATAAATCAACTGACAGTGTTATAGGAGCTCCCTTGTAAGGTAACTAACTGCTTTTCTTGTGCTTTTAAGATTTTTTTCTTTGTGCTTAAACTTTGCCATTTTAATAATGATGTATCTTGGTATAGGCCTCTTTGGGTTCATATTCTTAGAAACTCTGCAATTCCAGAACTTATGTGTCTATTTCCTTTTACTTGTTTTCTGTCATTATTTCTTCAGATAGATTTTCAATCCCTTGCTCTCTCTCTTCTCTCTTATGGCATTCCTATGATGCAAGTATTGTTATGTTTGATGTTGTCTTAGAGCTCTCTTAAACTATCCTCATTTTTTAAAATTATGTTTTTACTGTTCTATTTAGGTGTTTCCCACTACTTTGTCTTTCAAATAGCTGATTCAATCCTCTGCTTTATCTAATCTGCTGTTGATTCACTCTAACATATTCACTTCAATTATTGTATTCTTCATTTCTCACATTTTTGTGTTTTCTATTTCTTTATTAAAGTTCTCCTGAAGATCATCTACTCTTCCCCTAAGCTCACTGAGCATCCTTATATCCAGTGTCTTAAACTCTGCATCTGGTAGATTGCTTGCCTCCATTTTGTTTAGTTCTTTTTCTGAAGTTTTGTCTTGTTCCTTCATTTGGGACTTGTTTCTCTGTTACTTCACGTTGGGTGCCTCCTTGTGTTTGTTTCTATATATTAGACAGATCTTCCGTGTCTCCAAGACTTGTAAGTGACCTTAAATAGTAGGTGTCCTCTGGGTCCCAGTGGCACAGTCTCCCTGGTCACTGGAGCCAGGTGCCCCAGTTATATCCCTTGTATGTGTTGTGTGTGCCCTCCTGTTGTAGTTGAGCCTTGATTGTTATTGGCACATCAGTGAATGGGATTGACCCTCAGGCTGATTGGCTGTGAGGACTGGCTATGACTACAACAGACAAGCTATTCTGCAAGGGCTGACACCATGGAGCAGGATTCACTTTAGTGTCTGTGGTGCCTGCCAAGTCCACACTTTGGGTGTATCATTTTTGTTGCTAATTGGCTGGTGCTCTGGTGTGGTCTGAAGCTGGCCACCAGATGTGTTGGTTCTGGGCTTCTTGGAAGGGGCCAAGGTCAGCTACTGCCTGCATCTGGCTGGAGCCACCTGGTAGGAACTACAAAGTTATCTGCTCTTTATAGCTGCCTGTGCTGGGCTTGAGGCTGCTTAGCAAAGCATGCTGAGGTGAGCTACTGCTTGTTTTGGGCTGGTGGACTTTTGAGAGATTTTAGGAAAGTACACAGTATGGGCCCAGGCTAGCTGCTTGTGTGGCTTGGCTTCTGAAAGTGGTTCGAACTGGTCTGTGAATTGGGTGGGGCAGGATTTCAAAGAATCACCAGGGTTGGGTGAGGAAAGTGATAATGAGGTTAAAGAAGACTCAGATTTGTTGCCCACCTGCTCCTGTTTCTGCTGGTTGGGTGGGGGATGGGCTCAACAAATGAATGATTTTTCTTGTCGGCACTTTAGTCCCTGAGAGAGCTGCCCCTCTGCTCTCGTCCTGAAGCCAGACAACTCAGTTCCTCCTCATATGTTTCTGGTGCTTTTTGAGCTGCTGTCTCTTTGTTGAAACTTAGGATGAGTGTTTGTGATTGAGTGAGTCTGTGCTCGGACTCTTTAAGTGATTCCTGGGTCTATAGCTGTCCATTTCATCAGGACTGAGTTCCCACTTATTTTCACAGTCAGCTGTTATATGGACTCTTCTTCCCAGTACTGGTGCTCTGGCCTGCGGAGCCTGGTGTGGGGCTGATACCCCTCACTTCTCACTGGGGACCAGCTGAGATATCCTCCTGCCACTTGTGGATGTGGGGGCCTACCTGTTTTACTTCTTAGTTCTTCCTACCAGTTTCTATGTGGCTTCTTCTTTATATCCTTGTAGGAGTTCTGTTCTGTTACCCTTCAGGTGCTTCTCAGGATAGTTGCTCTATAATTTAATTGTAAGTTTGATGTGGTCATGGCAGGAAGTGAGCACAGCATTTACCTATTCCACCATCTTGACCAGAAGTCCCTGATGTAGATTTTTCTATCTGAACTTTTTTAGGTGGGTAAAATGTACCTAACATAAAATTTACCATCTCAAACATTTTGGGTTATATATTTCTATGGCATTAAGTATATTCACATTGTTGAACAACCATAACCACCATCCATCTCCAGAACTTTTTCATATTTCTAAAACTCTGCTCCCATGAAACCACACTGTCTATTTCTATTTCCCAACCCCTGGACACCACAGTTCTAACTTTTGTCTCTGATTTTGACAACTCTGGTAGTAAAATAATCCTCATATACATGGAATTATGCAGTATTTTTCTTCTTCTTCTTTTTTTTTTTTTTTGACTATCTCATTTCAGTTAACCTAATGTCCCAAGGCTTATCCTTGCTGTAGCATGTGTCAGAATTTCCTTCCTTTTTAAGTCTCTATCTAAATTTTCATCATATTGTTTCAAATTAAAACTATAACAATGCAAATTTGGCCTGATTTTGCAAACAAATGTTTCCTGACAGGGCAACCTAAAGAGGCGGTGCAGCCTGATTGGGGCATCTGATGTGGTGTATCCACACCAGCTCTCCAGAAGCTGCTTTGCAATGATGATCATTTGGACAAGGGGCTCAAAGTTCTCTCTATTAACCATAGCTGAGAAGTAGCAGAGCATTATTTAGTTTTCTTTGCCAAAGAGAATCTAAATTGTGCTGAATCAGAGCAATTATAAACATGTTTGCTTTATATATTTTATTTTATCTAGGAGGCTCTGTGACCATCAGACTGTGTTCTGGTGCTGTGTTTCTGAGAAATAGATACAAATGAGTCAAAAGGGCCCATAAACAAAATACTTTAGGACTTAGCTAAGTCTAGGAAAGATAAATACAAATTGTGGTTTGCTGTATTCTTGTACTTTATTTTAATATCATTACTTTTTTAATATAATATTTTCTAAGTACAATAATTTAATCACCTATTGTAAATTTATCAAACTAAAGTCAAAGTAATAATTGCTGGTACATCTAGAAAACCAACCAACCAGAAAACACTGCTTTCTTACACTGTGTTACTATAAAGAATGTGTTCATGTTCTATATTTATAAATATATATGTCAAGTATATTTATATATTCATATTACTATAAAGTATGTAAATATATATTTCTATATGTAACATTACATAGTATTTACTGGTTTTGAACACATTTTAAAAATTACCCCCAAGTGTATAAATTGTGACAAAGTTGCCTTGATGGTCTTATCATTATCCACTATAGGAGGAAAATTTTAAACAATTTAAAAATTGTTATTTTTAAATGAATAAAAATAATAAGAAGTAATAATAACAATATTTCAAAAGCATGTGGAATGTGGACTTGAAAAATTCCATATGGACTACAGAAAAAAAATGTTTTAAGATGTAAACCACCCTGGGATTTGGACATAAAAGGTTACATATAAATAGGATCTCGGTTTTAAAAGCTCGGCATCAAGCTTGAGAATATCAGAAGTACTGCAAAGATATATATACATAACTGTGTTCCTTTCACTCCAAGTAGCAAGACCAATAGTCTGCTGAAAAAAGTCTTCAGACGTCTTCACACCTTCCAACAGCTTCTACAAGGTAACAAGCCAAGAAAATTTCAGTGACTTGCTCCTGGTCACAAAGCCAGGACACCAACTCTTTCCCTGAGTCCCATACACTATAATAAGAAAGTTTTCAAGGAGAAGAGAAAATACATAACAAAGTAGTAATATGCTGGAATAAGAGAGATCTAACTGTTTTGCTGAGAGTTTTCATACAGTGGAATGCATTAGGATAAGAGAAAGGTAATCACTTCAGAATTAAATGCCTACACAAAAAAGAAAGAAACCATCGGGGTGGCACCGCAATAGCTCAGAAGTAGGCTGTTTACAAGGGAGAAGTCATTTTCTAATCCCCGAAGAATACTGCAGCAGTCCCAGAGAGGAGGCGGTTTAGGGAAAGTTATCTTATTCTAGCCATGCTTAAAGCCCCCCAGTGGTCTTTGTACATTGCTAGTGGCAATGTACACTTTGGAAAACAGTTTAGTGATTCCTCAAAAAGTTAAACATAGAATTAGCATATGACCCAGTGATTCTACTCTACAATGTATGTTGCAGAGACAGTTAGGAAGAAGAGTCGGAGTCTGGAAATGCTTCTACTAACATGGATAAGGGAGAGGAGGAATGGCAAGGAATGGCAATTCTAGCAGCTCCCACCCCTGTCTCCATGGCTTTTTATTCTCTCTCACAGAGCTGGCTTCGTAATTTATTATTAGTTACTATCAGGTTAGTAATTACAAACTACAGCCAATTCCCAGACTCAGCCTCAAGGCCACCACCGTGTTTTCAACTATTTCTTCTCAGGTATCTTTTTCCCATCCTCGTCCCTAGAGCAAGAAGTCCCAGAATAGGTCAGGCGTGTGCGCCCTCCCTGCAATGTGTTCTTGCGTGGAAGTCCACATCTGCTTCTGATGACCTTATTGCTCCAAGCACCAGGCATCCTGCCAGGACTGCAGGCGTTTCTCACAACAATATATACCTGAAAGAATTGAAAACAGGGACTTGAACAGATACTTGTATGCCATGTTCATTGAAGCATTATTAACAATAGCCAAAAGGTGGAAACAACCCAAATATCCATCAACAGATGAATGGATAAACAAAATGCAATGTATATATATTCAATGAAATATTGTTCAGCCACAAAAATAAATGTAAACAGAAAATAACAAGTGTTGACAAAGATGTGATGGAATTAAAATCTTCATACAATGCTGGTTGGACTGTGAAATGGTTTATTGTTGTGGGAAACAATTTGGTGGCTCCTCAAAATTTAAACATAGAACTATGCCATATAATCCAGCAATTCCACTTCTAGTTATATACCCCCAAAGAACTGAAAACAGGGAGTTTAGTAGATATTTGTATACCAATATTCATAGCAGCACTATTCACAATAGCCAAAAGGTAGAAACAACCAAAATGTCCAACAATGGATGAATGGATAACCAAAATTTGGCATGCATATATAAATATAATTCAGCCTTAAAAAGGAATGAAATTCTGATACATGCTACAACATGGGTGAAACTTGAAAGAATTCCTGCTAAGTGAAATAAGCCAGACACATAAGAACAAATCTTGTATAATTCTACTTATTTAAGGTATCTAGAATGGTCAAATTCCTAGGGACAGAAAGTAGAATGGTAGTTGCGAGGGGCTGGGAGAAGGGGGAAGCGAGGAGTTAGTGTCTAATGGGGACAGAGTTTCAGTTTGGGAAGATGAAAAAGTTCTGAAGATGGATGTTGTTTGTGATGGCTGCACAACAATGTCAATGTACTTAACACCCCTGATCTGCATGCTTAAAAATGGTTAAAGGGGTAAATTTTTTCTTATACATATTTCACCAAAATAAAAACAGACAAAAACATGATATATTCAGCACTGAAAAAAAAAGAATGAAGTCCTGATATACTCTACAACATGGATGAATCTTTAAAACATTTCTAAGTAAAATAAACCAGACACAAAAGGACAAACACTACATGATTTCACTCATATGAAATATCTATAATAGGCAAATTCATAGAGAAAGAAAGTAGATTAGAGGTTACCAAAGGCTGAGAGCAGGGGGCATGAGGGATTATTGCTCAATGGGTACAGAGTTTCTGTTGGAGTGATGAAAATTTTTTGGAAACAGATAGTAGTGATGGTTGCACAACATTGTAATTAATGCCACTGAATTATATACTTTAAAATGATGAAAATAGCAAATTTTATATGTATTTTCCCACCAAAACAAAACAAATAAACATACAAACACTTCAGTGGCTCCACTGCTTTGCAGAACTAAAACCCACACCACTAAGGCTGGTAGGCAGAGCCCTCCATTCTGCCTTTCCAGACTTTTTTTTTTTTTTCCACCAGTCCTTCTTGTACAGCTTCTAGGCCACTACTGACCTAAACCCAATCCTACTGGCCCAGATCCACAAGACCTTCTCCAATTCCCAATCTGAGAGAAACTGGCCACTCCTATATCATCTACCACCCCACCCTGACCCCTCCCAGGCCTCAACTCTGAGTCATCTGGGCTCACACAGAGCTGTCTACTCAGTAATCATATGAATCAAGAAAGGAAAGAGTGCAAACAGAGGCAGGATCTGGCCAAAGTCACACCTTAGAAAACATAGTGTGCTCAAGCAGAAAGGACACTGGACTTGGCATAAGAAGACAGAGGTTACTAGTCCACCTCTGCCACCAGCTAATGGGATGGCTGTGGACAAACAACCTCCCCTCTCTAGACCTGCTTTTTCTTCTACGACATGAGAAGGCTGGACTGGGATCTCCAAGGGAACTTTCATTCAGTTCCAGGGTTTAGGGACTAAACTTGGGTACAGAATGTAGCAAAATAGATTTAATAGACCTTCTTCAAAGGAGAAATTTTTCCTGAAATTTTCAACTGATGGTTTTATTCTCATTGGGGCACCTGGGGCAGTCGTTAAAGCTTTCTTGAGAGATAAATAAAAAATTTAACATACAAAAGTTAAAAGTTTTGAAGCTGACTTATCCAATGATTTTAGTGTTCATTATGGTTTCAAATTTTCACAAAAGAAATTATCTGAAGAAAAATATAGTTATTTTCTATTGTAGCCACAAATGTAAGTCTCAGATATTGAGTAGAATCTGGATATTAGTTATGCATAGTTACATGTAGAAGCAACTAAAAGGAAGCAGTAAAATTGGTGTGGCAGTGCAATAGTATACAGCAATGAATAGGACCTAAGCACAACTTTTTGTCACAGCATAAATGAGTCTCACAGTCATATATGCTATAGGACTCCCTTTAGGAAACATTCAGAAGTGGTTGAAACTAATCAATAGTGCTTTTCCTAATTCCATTGCATTCTAGCTCAGGTAAACACTTTGGTATTTAAAATAAAATATGTAACAAATGGAAAAAATATTTTATTTTACTTAACTCATCATTTTCACTTCTGGGAATTTATCTCAACAAAATAGTCAATGGTATATAAAATTATTTAGTTGTAAGGATGTATACTGAAGGATTGTTGTTATGAACTGAATGTTTGTGTCTCTCTGCCCCACAAATCCATATGTTGAAACCCTAATCCCAATTGTGATAGTGTTTGGAGGTGGGTTCTTTGGGGGGTAATTAGATCATGAGAGTGGAGTCCTCATAAAGTGGATTAATGCCCTTTTAAGAAGAGACCAAAGAGCTAATTTGCTCTTTTTCCACCATATGAAGATACAATGAGAAGAGAGCCATCCACAAACCAGGAAGTGGGTATTCATCAGAAACCGAATCTGCCAGCACCTTTATCTTGGACTTCCCAGCCTCCAGAACTATGAGAAATAAATGTTTGTTGTTTAAGCCACCCAGTCTATGATAATTTGTTATAGCAAAACAAATGGACTAAGATATTTATTTATAATACTGAAAAAGAAAAACAACCTAAATATCTAAAAATAATGAATGGTTTCATATATATAACATATATATATTGATATAATAGCATATGTATAAATAAACATATGCCAGTATATACATATGCTGCTTTGGTATATCAATACATATCTTAGATATATATCATGTGTATAAATAATATATATTATAACATATATTTATATTATATAACTATATATTTACTTAACATGTCAGTATAAAAATACAATGGAATGCTATCTAGTCATTTAAAATTTTGGAGAAGAATATTTAATCACCTAATAAGAGTAACTAATATTTACTGGACCCTAATTAAACATTTCTAATTAAGCATTAATCCTTACAATATAACTCCCTGTGATAAACTACTCGTATTTTTATTTTTATAAATGAGAACATTGAGGCATGGAGGATTCAGTAACTTGCTCAAGATCACCTAGTTAATAAGTGGCAACCCAGAAATATGTTTGTTAATTTATGTTTAAGTGAAAAACAAGGTTTGCTACAGTATGTATAATATTATCTCTTTCTATCACTGTAGTTCTGTTTAATTTTTTCAAAATATTTATAATACATAAAAATATATAAAATATATACATACACACATTCCTCAATGGTGGGATTATGATAAATTGTAATTTTTTTCTTTTTGCTTATGTTTGTATAGTGGGTGTATATATGAACTATAACTCTAAGTCCCAGGGAAGGTCAACACATAGTATCAATCTCAACTTATTTGGGTTGCCTATTTGCATATTCATAAGACCTACAGCAGAGCCGAATATGCACCAGTCACATCTAGGATCAACCTGTTAGGGTCTGCTTATTCGCATGAAGCCCATCAGATCAGGCTATGGAAGATAATAACCCTGGAAATCCATCTCAGAAAACCACTTTTTACTCCAGAGGACAGGAGCCCTGAGCATGCAGAGCTTGATGACATTTGTGCTTACTGTGGCAGGGGTGGCATGCTGTCCTCTCACTCTCTAGCCCTGGAAAGTGGAGGGATTCTCAGGCTGAAGGCTCTGGCCCTCTCCCTCTTATTGAGGGAGCAGTTATTCTGGATTCCAATCCACAGCGAACACCTAGGCAGCTTCCAGGAGAGTGCAATCCTAACTTGATACCCACCTAGAAGTTAAGGTATTGAACATGGTCTCTGCCCCTCCTCAAAAAAATTTGCTTTAATAGGAAGTTTGTTTTAATAGGAAGCTTGGATAGATTTGATAATTTTATATTGGACAATATTTTGTTATGTTGAATAATCTTGTAATAAATTTAAATAATTTGAAAAGATTGACTAAATTTCCACATCATTCTATCAAAGCCAGTGGAATGATTATAATTCAACTTGCTAAATAGGCTTAATGATGTCTATTTTCTAAAGTTTTTTTAATAAATGGGTACAATTTTTGCAATGCATTTTTTTAATGGTGACATTGGTTAACAAAATCCAGTAAATTTCAAGTGTACAATTCCAATGACTATTTCTTAATAAAATAATAATTTTAACACAATTTTGAAAATATTTTGAAAATATTTTAAGAGCATTCATTCATTTAAGAAATATGTGGGAGCTGACCACATGCTGGCCTACAGAGGGGAAGAAACAAGATTCATAAGTCATGAGTTTACAGTGTGCACAAGAAAAACCCATTTTCCTCTATTCCTCCCACTACCCCAGGAACACCCTAGATTTTCTGTGTCTCCACTCCCATGACAGGCCCATTTCCTAAGCCACTCTTACAAAAAGTCTTGTGGCTAACCCAGGCCAACGTAAACCTTCCTTTCTCTGGGCTAACTTGTAATATTCTTATAACCACAATAGCTCATATTTATTAAGTGCTCATTAGGTGCAAAGCATTTTGTATTCCTTGTCTTTTACTCCTCCCAACAACATAATGAGATACATACTCTCACTTTAAAGCTGAAAATAACTGAGACATAAAATGGTCAGGTAACTTTCATGTGATCATTCATCAAGATCTGAACCCCGGTAGACCAGCTCAGGGCCTGCCTACACTCTCGACTACTTACCTTGCTTTGCCATATCCACCCCCAATAAACACATACACCCAACCCTGCCTGGCTTATAAAATTCTTAAGGGGGAAATCAGTCCAGGTGTTCCTGAATAGCGGTGGACAAATAGTGGCCAAGAATTATTGTTTCAAAATCCAGTTTTTCTCTGGAATCCAGACCCGTCTTTGTCTTTTGTCCCAGCTTACTCTGCTAGGCCTTCACTCTGTCATTAGCCTGCATGTGACCAGCATTTATCCCAGTCTAATCACATTTAAGACCATCTATTGTCACCACACTGACCATGGGATCAAGTCCAACCTCTTCATGGCTAGCGAGGCTCTTGGTGACCTAGCTCCAGGCAAACTTACCAGCTCCATCACCCACCTCCATCCTGCTTACCATGCTGGACCCCTCGCCATGCTTAAACTGCACAAGCACTTCCAGTCCTTCTTTCAAGCAGACCCAAAATGGGCAGAGGATATGGGTTTAGTCAGGAAGATGGATGTAAATGATGGACTAAAATACACTGTGCTACAGAACTGGAACAAATAATGTTTTATGAAACCACAAAAGACCCTGAATAGCCAAAAAAAAAAAAAAGATAAAATTTATAAAATAAATTAAAAAAAAACTATAGAAAAATCAAAGGCATGATTACTGACGTAAAAAAACAGACACATAGATCAATGGAACAGAATAGAGAGCCCAGAAATAAATCCACACCTACATGGTCAACTAACCTATGTCAAAGGAGGCAAGAATATACAATTGGGTAAAGACAATCTATCCAATAAATCGTGTTTGGCAGACTGGACAGATGCATGCAAAAAACTGAAACTAGACCACCTTCTTACACCATATACAAGAATAAACTCAAAATGGATTAAGAATTAAATATAAGATCCAAAACCATAAAACACCCAGAAGAAACACATGAGCAATAAACTCTCTGACATTTCTCTTAGTAATATTTTTTGGGGTATATCTCCTCAGGCACACCCACTCTACACACACAAAAATAAAACAAAACAAAACAAAAGGCATATGGGACAACATCAAACTAAAAAGTTTTTGCATGGCAAAGGAAACCATCAATAAAATGAAAAGATAACCTATCCATTGGTATAGATTTTTACCAATCATACATCCAGTGGGAGGTTAACATCCAAAATTTATAAAGAACTCAAACAACTTAACAACAAAAAAGGAAAAAGGAAAAAAAGAAAGACAGAAAGACAGAAAGACAGAAAGACAGAAAGACAGAAAGACAGAAAGAAAGAAAAGAAAGAAAGAAGAAAGAAAGAAAGAAAGAAAGAAAGAAGGAAGGAAGGAAGGAAGGAAGGAAGGAAGGAAGGAAGGAAGGAAGGAAGGAAGGAAGGAAGGAAGGACAGACCCAAATAATCCAACTAAAAATGGGCAGAGAACCTGAATAGTCATTTCTCCAAAGAGGACATGCAGATGGCCAAACAGAAACATGAAAAGATGCTCAACATCACTTATCATCAGAGAAATGCAAATTAAAGCCACAATAAGATATCACTTCACACCTGTCAGAATGGCTATCATCAATAAATCAATAAACAACAAGCGTTGGTAAGGATGTGAAGAAAAGGGAACTCTCATGCCCTGTTGGTGGGATTGCAGATTGGTGCAGCCACTGTAGAAAACAGTATGGAGTTTCCTCAAAAGATTACAAATAGAACTGCCTTATTACCCAGCAATTCCACTTCTGGGTTTTATCTGAAGAAATTCAAAACACTAATTTTCTTGGCCATAAAAAGAAGGAAATTTTACCATTTGTGGCAACATGAATGGACCTAGAGGGCATAAGGCTAAGTGAAATAAGTCAGACAAAGATAAATACCATGTGATTTCACTTATACGTGGAATATAAATAACAATATAAACAAACAAAACTGAAGCAAACTCATAGCTACAGAGAACAAACTGGTGGTTACTGTTAGGTCAGCGGGCAGGGTCTGCCTGGAGGCTTCCCAGTTTGACGTCAGAATCCAGACAAGGTTCCCACCCTAAAGCCCTGGTGCCACCAGGGCCCTAATCCCCTAATCCGCCACCACCCTAATCCAGATGCTCAACTGACATTCTATACCCTACCCCCACATAACCCTACTACGCCTTCCCATCCCAGGGCACGACTTTTCTGGTCCCTCTCTCCCCTCTGGACCAGAGACCTCACCTGGGAGCGCTCTCCCAATAAAGACTTGCTTTTAAAACTTCTCTCGGTATGTCACACGTTTACCTTACAGTTACCAGATGGAAGGGGTTTGGGGGATTGGATGAAAAGAGTGAAGGGAGTAAGAAGTACAATCAGTGGTTACAAAATAGTCACAGGGATGTAAAGGACATCATAGAGAATATAGTCAATAATATTGTAATAACTATGTATGGTGCCAAGTGAGCACTAGACATATCAGGGGATCACTTCATAAATTATAGAAATGTCTAACCACTATTCTGTGCACCTGGAACTAATAAAAATAATACTAAATGTCAACTGTAATTGGAAAACAAATTAAATAAATAAAAGTTTTTTAACATACAATGTTATAAACGGTAAGGCCATCCCAAGAGTGACGGAAAGCTGCTTGGAGGAGGTGATATTTCATGAGTCTTGAGGAATGAGAAGGCATTCACTGGCCTGAGAAAAGCAGAAAGGGAATCCCAATGTAAAAAGGGCTTTCGTAAACTGTAATGTTCTCTGTGCTCTACAAATGTTACTTTATTCACAGACAGAGTGATCCAATTCTGGTTCTACCCACTCAACTTTGAGAGATGTGGGAAAGCATAGAGCAGGTAACATCAAGTGTCAATTTCTTTCCTACCACAAAGCAGATAGCAGTGGGTTCTGGGCATAGTTAGGGTTGAGGTGTCATCCCTTGAACACTGAGGTCTATTATTTGCCCTCAATTACTTTACACTAAACTATGAAATGTGCTAGTATTTCTTAAATTACTGATGTTATTTTTAAATTACATGATACATTCCAAACTAGGGCATTACTCCTGAGAAATTATTGAAAGCAATTAATTGAATGAGTAGAAAAAGCATGTGCACAAAGATGTTTCAATAAAAAATGGAAAATCAGAACTATTTAAGTATCTAAGAAAAGAAGAATTTTAATTTATGGGCCATCTCGATGGAATATTATTCAGCCATTAACAATTATAATTTTGAGGACCAATAAATGAGAAATGCTTATATGTTAAGCTAAGAAACAGAACACAAAAGTATACATACATTATGCTTATCAGGGAATCCAGAAGCTATAAAAGTAAAGATAGTCAAAATAAGAGAAATAAGAATGAAAAAAGAAAAAAAGTAAAGATATTCATATTTGACTACTTAAAAATTTTAAAGTTTCATGACAAAAAAACACTATTAAAAAGTCAGACAAAAGATAGAGCAAGAAAAAATATATAATATCTATAACAAAAGTTAATATCTTTAGTAAACAAAGAGTTTCTACAAATTGAATTCCAATAGAAAAAGGGTAAATGATAGGTACAAACAATTCAAGAAGAAATCCAGTTTAAGTACAACTTCTGCAGTCAGGGAAATGCAAATTCAGGCAATAGTGAGATATTGATATTCATTTGTGAGACTGGTAAAAACTAAAAAGAATGAGAACACCCAATGCTTGTAAAGTTTCAGGGGAAAAGACATTTCTGTTCATAGCTGGTAGGAATGTGACCTGCTATAATCTTTTTGGAAAGTAATTTGGTACTCTCAAAATTACACTTAGCAGCAAAAAGGAGGAAGCTACTGATACGAAAAACAGTCTGGACGAATCTCAAAGGCATTAGGCCAAGTGAAAAAAGCCAGACATGAGTGACTGTATACTGGATGACTCCATTTATAAGAAATCCTAGAAATTGGAAAACAATTGAACAGTGGGAGAAGGGCTCTTCTATGAAGGATAAAAGGGATATTTTGGGGGTAATGGAAAGTTTTATATCTGGATTGTGTTGGTAGTTACATTGGTGTATGCATTTGTCAAAACTCATTGAATTATACACTTAAAATGGGAGCATTTTATTGTATGTACATTTAATTGCAATAAAGTTGATTTTAAAATTTAAAAATACAAATATATATGTTTGTTGATTTTGTAAATTCTATTCTGGAGAATCAGGCCCACAGAAATGAAAGTAGCAATGTAGAAGAATGTATGTAGGTGGATGTTTTTATTGCAGCATTATTTTTAAAGGCAAAACATGAAAGCCATAAGAATGTTTATTATTATAAAAATGGCTGAATAAATTACTGTAGATCCTTATCATAGAATATTATAAACTTATTTAAAAGAATAAATTAAATTGGTATCTATTAACATGGAGGACTATGCACAATGTAACAGTGTAAAAAAATGCATTTCAATAACATCTTCCTTGTTCACATCTCCCCTCTTTATTCTGGCCGTTACTACTTTGGAAAATATGTTGTTATGGTTATTAGTATCAATTCCTCAGTAAGTCAGCCCCAAGGACAGGGCAGAGAGTGATATCTCCAGGCGCCAGCTGCCTCAGAGAAAATAGCTCCAAGGCTCCCAAGAAGAAAAATAAAACAATATTGCCGCTGAAGTACAGATAACATAGCTGTCCACCAGAAACCATATTTCTTTGTGCTAGACGCTAACAGCTAACTTTTGCTTTTGTAATCTGCTTGCTTACTTGATCAAGGCCAACCAGGATGTAGTTTTAGGCTTTATAAGCTCCCTCCTCCCGAGGCTCGAGGCTCGGGGTGGACTCTCTAGTGGGGAGGGTCAGTCGCCGTCCGGCTAATAAAGGCTCGTAATTAATCCCAATTGGCTCTGTGGGTCTCAAATTTGACCAAACCACAACAATACACACTTTGTTTAAAAAAAAAAAAAAAAACGGAGAATTTTCAAGAGTTGTCATAGTGTCTCATTTTTGTAAAAAAAAAAATCATTTATTTGCATATATATTGTATATATTGGAAAGATAGAAAAAAATATGGATTGAGCACTCCAAGCTGTTTATTTAATGATTACTTCAGAGGATGAAATTAGAGTAGGGTGTGGGACAGACATAATTTTTCTTTCACAAAATTTGGATTATTTCACTTGTAACAAGCATGAATTACCTTTGTAATTTTTTCAAGTGTTAAAGAACCTTTAAAAAATGACAGACTATAAAGAAATAATAAATGTTTTATAATATAAAATAACAGAATAAAACTATTAAATTTAAGTCATGCTTTGATTACAACTATAAAAATGAAATACGCATGGAGTTAAGAATTGGTAAGAACGTAAAATAGGTTTTCAGAGTTTTTTAGAGTGTAGGAGTATGTACACTTTTTTAAACTTGTGAATGCTTGTGAGCAATAACCAGAATAGTTCTATTATGTAAAATGTGCAAAATATGGAGGCTGCTATAAAGTATAGCCAGAAAATGCAAAAATTCAAGTTATTTAGTAAGGAAGGCAGACTTATGAATATTTTTTAATTTTCCCAAATTTTATGTAATATTATAACTTCTTTAGAATAAAAAGTAACTCCTCCCCTCTAAAAAGCTAGTTAATTTCTCTTTTTTGGAATTTATGATGTTAGAAGAGAAGACAAAATACAAGTTTGTGTCATGGTACAATTACAGCTTTGTCAGAATATATCCCTATATGGATAAGGACTAGAAGGGAAGAATGCTGAGATTGCTGAGGGTTTTTAAATTTTTGTTTCCTTTATTGTTATATTGCAAAAAAACCCAAAAAACAAAAAACAAAAAAAAACAAATCAAGAGTGAAGAGAAAAACTTTTAATTTGTGTTTTCCCAGTTCCCAGGAGGCCTATCTTCTTTTTCAAATTATAGTCCCTCTTTTAAACACAGGTTAGTTGGGTAGGTCCTGAAACACATTAACTCAAGCTGTTGACCTTTGGAAAACAAATCAGAGACTATGTCGAGAAAGAATTGTATTAAGGCTCGGCTGCAGTGAGAGTTATTTAGGACACAAGCTCATGCTCAGTTACAGCTCCAGACCTCAGGGTCAGCAGGCCATTGGGACCTGTGACAGCTGCTGTGTAATGGACACAGCGGAGAGGACCTGAAACAGGCTGGTTCTCAGGGAGGGGGCACAGGACTTCCTTGGCAGTCTCTGCCAAGCTAGTGGACTCTTATCAGCTGGTGAGCATGTTTTTGCCATGTTTAAACACGGACTGCAAATTGAACACAACACGGGCAAGGGACTTTCTCTGCAATTTTAAAATAAAGTCACTTCTAGACCTGATATGGTTCAAATCAGCTGAAGCAGGGGGCCTCTCAGGGGTTGAGAAAGGCTTGGACCACTACCAATTTGGCTTTTAAATATGAAGGAATATCAAATTGGATTTTTAAATTGTGGTATATTTTAAATGTTTTCTTTAAATAAGTAACACTTTCAACACAAAAACATTGCTTTTATAACAGTGTTATTCTAAAGATGACTACAGAGTTTTATATATATGGATGGAGATACATATGTTTTCTTTTTGAAATGTATAGATAATTTTAAAAGTCAGGAAATAGGATAAGCTCATTTTTAAATAGTACATTAGTTACGTTTTCAAATAATGTTTAATATTTTTTCTTTAACTATTAGCAACTTTTATAGTACAGACGTCTAAATTTAAAACAATAGATTATTTGAAAAAATACAATACATACACAGGGAAATTACTTACATATATATAATTATCTATCTTTTAGGTATTCTGGTTTAATAAAGGAAGAAAATTCAAGGTGACATGATAGGTGTCTTCTTTTAATCCTGCCAGTGTGTCTCTGGGTCATGCACACCCTTGTATGGAGATGAAGCTCTTGGAGAATGTCCAACCTGGCCACCCACTCATGGCACGCCCTGCTCTGAGACAGCTTAGAGCTACAGTGAGTGAACAAACCAGTGGATCAGAATCAAAGAACTCAAGCTGGAATTGCAGTGATGTCATATCTTATGTCAACTCTGTGCCTACATCCTCCACAGCAAGATGGAGATAGTAATAAAACCTTCACGGTGTTCTGGAAGATTAACTGAGATATTGCAAAGGACAGTGCTTGAGGCAAGGTTTAGCACAAAGGCTGCTCAAATGTTTGCTTCCTTGGACACTTTCTTTCTAGCTGAATGTAAGGATTACATTGGATGATACATGTGAAAACAAATGTTGGTTATGATTAGAATTGGGTAACTGTGGCCCTGAGTCTATGTCAAGACTGCATGTTTGTTTGTGTGCAGATAGATGCTGGTGATAGGAGGTCTTTGACTATGTTGCCTCCTAACTTCTGGGTTATGTTAGTCCTCAAACTACGTAATAGTTTCTAACTTCCTTATGAGCCCTCCCGCCCCTCTGTTGGCAGTTCCTACATCTAGTTAGCTTTTCAGAATGGTTCTGGAAATGCAGAGGAACTATGGGTAACAGTTTCTGATGCTCAGTCCTTCAAGGGGCGTCCAAAGGCCCAACAAGCCCCTGACTTTTCCCTCTGACCTTATCTCTCATTGTTTCCCATCTTTCCTTACATTTCATCCATTCTGGCCTTCGTCCTGTCCCTAAAACATGTCAAGCTAAGTCTTAATAAAGGAAGGTGCATGCCTTCAAGGTGCATGCCTTGAAGATTCACTCCCCAAACACTTCACACAGCTGTTCCTTGAGGTTAGAGATCATGTCCAAGCCCTTGCACAGCAGCCCAAGTACAGAGAGGTCAAAACAAAGGTCTGAGGGATCCCAGACCTTTGCGGAGGAGACTTGTAACTGCTGCCAGAGGTGCGGAAGAAGGCTTTAAACATCTAGAAACCAACTTCTGAGCTGTGTATCAACTGTGTTCTTGCTGCTGTTTAAAAGAAAGCCCGAAGAAGCTGGCTATGTGACTCCAGTTATATTTTTCATGTGATCTTTAAGGCCATCTATGAGGTGTTAGTATGGTCATTTTACCACTTCTTCCTGGTTACACGGCTTGTAAGGGACTGACAGCTGGGCTAAATAAGAGAGCTTGTGGTGCTCCTAGTACAAGACTTATTGGGGGATCACTTTGTAAGTTATATAAATGTCTAACCACTATGCTGTACACCTGAAACTAATATAATGTTAAATGTCAACTGTAATTGAAAAAAAGTAAGGGAAAAAAATGCAACTTGGAGTCAAGGAATAAAGAATCAAAAGCATGGCAGAAAAAAATAAAAATAAACAAAATAAGTAAAATAAAATAAAGTAAGGGAACTTCCTGAAGATCTTGAGGCCAACTTCACTGCCCTCTCCTTGGCCCTGAGATTTGAAGGCCACATCCCCTGCCGCTGACCCAGGCAGGCACATACCTACCTTACCACCTGGCTCCCTTTTCCATGGCACCAGTTGCTCTTGGGGAGCAAGTCTGTCTGTTTGGAAGAGAGCAAAAGCGGCAGTTCTGCCTAACCCTGAAGCTCATTTACATCCTAAAAAACAAAACAAAACAAAATCCTACTCTATACTTCCTTGAAAGCCAAGTTTAAGTAGAAAGTGTTCTTTCTTTTTCATTTTGTTCCCTTCTTGGATGGAATTAAATAAATTCAAAGTGATGATATGATATTTATCGCAAACAGTTAGAACCTATGATTGGTTATTTGGAAGTGAAAAATAATTAACTTTACAGTTAAAAATACATAAAAAATTTAAAAGGGAGGAAGTGGGGATTGTTTACCCCCAAACTTTTTATTATTAAAAAAAATTAAACATACAAAAGAGTTAAAGATCCAATAATTGTTAATAAGTTGTCATAGTCATTGTGCGTGTGTATGTGTCCTCAAAGATTTGGAGATCATTTCAATTCTCCTCCATAAATGCCATAGCATGTCACACCTAAGAAAATTAACTATGATCAGACAGACTTTTTGAACACAGGTCTTGTTGGAAGGAGATAACATCTTTATCTCCATTTCTTATCTGGGAGCACAGGAAAGTTGCCACAGTGCTAGGCCAAGTGTGTGTGGGGGCGGGGGAGTGGAAATGAAAGGATTTTCTGAACCTCAAAGGCCCAGACAATGTGTGAAATTAGCATCATTTAAAGGTGTGTTTAAGACCATTTATGGGAGGAGGTCCTCAGCTGAATTCTGAACATGTGCAATTAATAGCCTGTGCATTAGCAAGCCCAGGAAGACCTTATAGATCTGTAGCATGAAAATGTCATGGAAAAGAGAAGTGAATGGGTCTTTGAGAGATGAATCAATCTGTAGCTACAAATCATCTTTGCAAGCATGAAGGGGAAATAGAAATAAAAGATTTAGTGCAAACAATTTCTGTTGTGACTGAACCCATATCTTCCTGGGGGAGGTCTAGGTGGGGATGATTTGATGGAGAAAGAAAGTGAGGCTCCAGCAGGAGGAATTCTTTGCTGTGTTAAGTTAATAAAGAATGTGCTGAACTAATAGCTCATTCCTTCCACCTCTGCCAGCTCTGGGTACAAGGGATACTTCCTGCCCTGGGAGGTTTTTGCAGAACCCTTTTGTGCATTCTATGATAGGATGAAACCCATAGTCTCCACTCTTATCCCCACCCCTCTACTACTTCTCCACCCCCCACAGAATGTTTCTCTTTATCTAAGTACCTAAATGTCTTCATCCATGTAATGGACACCAGGATATTTACTTGTAGAGCAATTCTTGGGCAGGGCTACATGGGGTGGCATGGGTGAATGTGACTAACACAGTGCCAGGCACATTAGAACAGGCCCTAAGTAAATGGTGTACGAATCATTTCTAAGGGGAGCCTCCATACTTGTGGAAACTACATTTTCCCGGCTCCCTTGCCAGTTGGTTCATAACTGGGTTCAGCTAAGGGGACATGCAAGGGGAAGACTGAAAGGTAGAAGGAAGGGAGATGTCAGGGTATTTCTCCCTTTCTTCCTCTCCTTGGGGATGAAATGGAAGCTGATGCTCCCCTGTAGCTCTCCCTCTCCACTAGGCTGCCCTTCCCTCTGTGACCCCCGTGACCACCTGGTAGCCCGCACATATCAGTTCCCACAGATAACTTCAGCCTCTAGGCTCTAGTAATATCATCTCTAGTCTTAAGAACAGGAGAGGCTTTCTATTGCTGTTGCTGATTTGTGGGTTTCCTACTATCTGCTGCTTAGCTTCCCAAATCTTCTGTTACCTGTGTAATTAACCCCTTTCATTAAACTCTTCTTGTTTTAAATAACTACAGTGGTTTCGATTTTCCTGATTGAACTCTAATACCCATGGTAATTGTTCAGACCAAGTATGCAGTAAAGGGATAGCTCAGCAGGCTTGAGGTACTCAAACTCTGTGAATTTCAAAAAGTGACTGGCCCTTGACTGGGTCTTGGGAGACAACTTTTAATCCTTGGAATAGCCTGCCTGATTGGAGTGCTTTTGTATACTTGGAGCTCTGGGACATGTCAAATAGCTATACTAACAATGTGATTTATGGCAAACACCTGTTTTTATTTGCAGGGGCTGTAGGCCATGCTGTTGCATTTGGCTTGGGGGTGAGGCGGTAGTGGAGACTGAATACCTATGGTCAGTCATTTGGGTGCTCCATGCCTATGTGACCAACCCTCAACAAAAACCCTGAACACAAGGCTCAGATTAGCTTCTCTTGTTGGCAGCATTTTGTGCATATTGTCGTACATCATTGCTGGTAAAATTGAGCACTGTCTGTAGGACTTCTGGGTAAAGACAACTGGAAGCTCATACCTGATCTCTCCTGGACTCTGCCCTATGCATTTTTTCCATTGCTGATTTTAATCTTTATTCTTTTGTTGTAACAAACTATGAGTATAATAGTTTTTCTGAGTTGTATGAGTCCTTCTAGTAAATTACTGAAACTGAGAGAGGTCCTGGTGACCCCCAACACACCAATTAAAAAGGAAACTTGCTTTTCCACAAACAAAATGACTAGGGTCCCCAGAACTTAAGTAACTTACCTGAACTGAATGCAGGTTCTACTTGACTAAAGGCCTGGCTCCCATTACCGTGCCACACTGCCTCTTGTAAAGGCAGAGCTGGGCGGGGGATGGGAGTGGGAGTGGGAGTGGGAGTGAGGAATATTGAAGCATAATAGTCACTTGATTGAGAATTTGAAGTAGATGGCTATTAAGAACCCTTGTAGTCTATGGCCATGCCACCCCGAACAAGCCTGATCCCGGAAGCTAAGCAAGGTCGGGCCTGGGTAGTACTTGGAAAGGAGACCACCTAGGAAGACCAGGTGCTGTAGGCATAAAAAATAAAATAAAAATAAAAATTAAGCGATTGTAAGCTGACAAGGTCCTGTGAGGTCAACCAAGGGTTGCCTCAACCAAAAACAAAACAAAACAAAACAAAAAAACACCCGTGTGGCTCCAAAAACTTATAGATCTGTGAATTAATGAGCAGCTATTGCACTCTTAGATTAAAAAATTGTTTGTCAGAGAGTCACTGGAGAAGGTTTGCAGATAAGGGAGGATTGGAGAATGAAACAGGGTGGAGGCTATTACAGAAGTCCAGGGAGTCAGGCTGGCACCCTGAACTAAGGGGTCGCAGTGAGAAAGGAAAGATAGGATGGGTTAAAGCGACCATGCAGGAAATGGGCTATTGGGCATCTCCACTGGGAATCTCGTTTTCTATCCCTTCCCCATACCGGTTAGTGTCCTAAGCTTCCCATTTCAATTAATGAAATTGGCTAATTAAAGCCAGAAATATTGACATCCCCTCTGATTCCTCCCTTTCTCTTACTTCACCCACCTACAGCAAATCATGTCAATTCTACTTTCAAAATATATTTGATATGGGTCTACTTTTCTCTCTCTCTGCCTCCTCCATCTTAGTCTAGACCAGAATCACCTTTTGTCTTTGCACTGGTTGTTATCTCCCCTATTTTATCCCTCCTATTTCATCCAAAACATGGTCTCAGAGAAGCCTTCCCTGCCTATCCGGTGAGATAAGATCGACTGTCCTGTTCTCTTCTACAGTTTCTTCCTTTTGTTCTTTATTTATGATCTTTTTTCTTTCTCTAACAATAACAACTAGCACTTGTGGAGCACTTACTGTGTGCCAGACATTGTTCTAAGCACATCATATTATATTAATTCATTTAGTCTTCATGTACTCAAATCTGTTGGATAAGTTATATTTTAAATTAATTTTCTAGCTAAGAAACCAGCTTAAAATTATTGCCTCAGCTATACTAGTATCAGGAAGCAAAATCTGCCTCTTTTGTTTTGCTGATCCCTAGAAGCCAAGCTTATAGCTTGGCCCCCTTATAAGGAGGAACTTTGTAAGTATTTGCTAGAGGGACAAAGAAGAATGCAGGTGGATTGTGAATATGAGAGGAAAGAAGACGTCAAGGATGGCTCCAGGGTTCTGGCTTGTGCAACTCGGTTATGCCATGAACAGACGTGAAGAGCTCTGCAGAGGAAGCCGATGGGTAGACTAGAGATAGGACAATGAGCTGGGTTAGGGAAATGTGGAGTTGAGAAGTCAGTTATTGTATTGTATTGGGTCTGGAGCTTGGTTTTGGGCAGTGGATTTCGATTTAAGAGTGGTCAGCCAGTAAGTAGTAACTTGAGTCTGAAATAATTAAAATTGCCCAGGGAAGTATGTTGAGTGAGAATAGAAGGCCTAGAGCAGAGCCATAAGCAGTGTCAACATCTAATGTTGTAAGAAGAAAGAATCTAACAAAATAGTGTAGAAAGCAACAGTTAAAAAGGTAAGTAGGAAACTAGAGCAATACAAGCCCGGGCCCCTGACCCTGGAAGCCAAGGAAAAAGAGAAAGGGGTACACTGTGGTGCCTAAAGGCATTACTGGACTGGAGCATGCTATTATGGGGCCCACATCTTCTTGGCCTGCACAATATTTTTAAACACTTTGATTCATTGCCAAAGTTAAAAATAAGATTAATTCTTTTGAAATCTTTATTTCCAGTTTCTCTGGAAAAATCTGAAGATTGGCCATTCTGGGCCTGAACTCCTGCATGCCAACAGCCAGGTGCAGTAAGTCATGGCTGCCCCATTAGCTGAGGTATATAATCTCCTATTTGCCACAGTCCCCACCTCTACCTGTTCCATTCCTGACATTGGAGACATGTCAGATTCCATTCACCATCTGTCTTAGCTTAAGCTTCTATAACAAAATACCAAAGCCTGGGTGGCTTAAATAGCAGACATTTATTTCTCACAGCCTCCAGGCTGGGAAGTCCAAGATGAAGGTGTTGGCAGATTCAGTTCCTGGTGGGGGTCTGTTTCCTGCCTTGTAGACAACCACCATCTTGTTAAGGATTCACATAGTCTTTTCTCATGGGGAATAAGACCTCTCTATTCCTTTTCTAATAATGGCACTAATCTCATCATGAGGGTCCAAACTTCACAAGCTAATCTAAACTTAATTACCTCTTTTTAAAAATTAAATGTATTGGGGTGTACAATTCAATAATACATCATCTGTATATCATATTGTGTGTTCACCACCCAAAATCCAATCTCATTCTGTCACCATATATTTGACCCCATTTACCTTTATCTACCTCCCCCCCACCACTTTCTCTCTGGTAATCACTGAACTGTTGTCTGTGTCTATGAGTTTTTGTTTGTCTTGTTCATTCGTTGCTTTCAGTTTTATATCACACATATGAGTGAAATCATATGGTTTTCAACTTTTTCTGTCTTACTTATTTCACTTTGCATGATTATCTCAAGATCCATTGATGTCGCAAATGGCAGTATTTCATCTTTTCTTAAGGCTGAATAATATTCCATTGTATATATTTACCACAGCTTCTTTATCCAATCATCTAACAAAGGTCACTTCAGTTGTTTCCATGTCTTAGCCACTGTTAATAATGCTGCAATGAACATCAAGGTGTATACGTCTTTACTGGTGAATGTTTTCAAATTTCTGGGGTAGATACCCAGAAGAGGGACTGCTGGGTCATATAGTAATTCTCTTCTGATTTTTTTTTTTGAACCTCCATACTGTTTTCCATAGTAGCTGTACCAATTTGCATTCCCACCAGCAGTGTATGAGGGTTCCTTTTTCTCCACGTCCTCTCCAACACTTATTATTAACTACCTCCTAATACCATCACATATTAATCTTGGGGGAACACAAACATTCAGCTCATGACACTATCTCAACTGCATAATTGCTTTTCTTTTATAAAGGAGAGTATTTATTCAGTTTGTTTCCATTGTAAATGAGAAAGCAAACGAAGATTGTAAAGCATTTCTTTAGAAATGAGATGGAACTTATTGTTTAATGGACATGCTTTCTCTGCCTAAGGGATGTCTAAGATAGTCCCCAATGACCCCTGCATTCTGGTATTCATTCTCTTGTATAAACCTCTTTGAATGTGGGCGAGACCCAATTATTTGCTTCTACCATGTAGGATATGACAAAAGTGATGAGATGTCACATCCACAATTAGATTACAAAAAATTCTGACTTCCTTCTCATTAGCAGACTCTCTCTATTGACTTCTTGGCTTAAATACTTTGAAGAAGGAAGCCAACACATTGGAGAGGCCCACATGGCAATGCACTGAGGGTAGCCTCTGGCTGACAGCCAGTGGGTGACTGAGGCCCTCAAGCCAATAGCACACAAAGAACTTAATCCTGCTAACAATCATAACAAACAATTTGGGAAGAGGGTCTTTCCCCAGTTGAGCCTTCAGATAAGAACCTAGCCCTTGTGCATCCTCATGAGAGAACCTGAAGCAGAGGAATCAGCTAAATTGTGCCCAGATCCCTATCCACAAAAACTGTGAGATAATAAATGTATGGGTTTTTTAAATTTTTTATTGTGGTAAAAAGCACATAACATAAAATTTACCATCTTAACTATTTTTAAGTTCAGTAGTGTTTGCTACATTCACAATGTTGTACAACAAATCTCTAGAATGTCTTCATTTTGCAAACTGAAATTCTATACCAATTGAACAACTTCTATTTCACCCTTGCCCCAGATCTTGGTAAACACCATTATAATTTCTATTTCTATGAATATGACTACCTTATATGCCTTATAAAAGTGAAATCATACAGTATTTTTTGTGCGTGTCTCATTTATTTCACTGAGCATAGTGTTCTTAAGGTTCATCCATCTTGTAGCATATGTCAGAATTTCATTTCTTTTTAAGATTGAATAATATCCCGTGCATATACAGACCACATTTTGTTTCTCTATTATCCATCAATGGACCCTTGGGTTGCTTCCATGTATTGACTATTGTGAATAATGCTGTTATGAATATGAGTATACAAATATTTCTTTAAGAGTGGTTTCCACTCTTAGATATATATCCAGAAGTAGAATTGATGGATCATATGGTAATTCTGTTTAATTTTTTGAGGAACCTCCATACTGTTTTCCACTGTGGCTGCACCATTTTACATTCCCACCAATAATGCACAAGCGTTCTGATTTCTCCACATCCTCACCCACACTTGTTTCCTGTGGGTGTTTGTTTGTTTGTTTGTTTGTTTGATAGTAGCCATCCTAATGGGGATGAGGTTGTATCTCATTAAACATGTGCTTTTTTTTAAACAGCTAAGTGGTGGGGTGATTTGTAAGTAACAATAGATAAGTAATACACCATCTCATTTGTTGAGTTCTAAGAAGGAAGTGGTTATTAGTTTCAAATGCAGCTGAAAAGTCAAGGAAGAATTTCCTGGGAGTTCTGAGTCAAAAGCCCTTCAAAAGCACCATAAACCTCTCCAGGGTCCTGGGATGCCTGAACTGGGTCCTTGCAGATGAAATGTGTTCCTGCTTTATTCACAAAGTGTGGTTTGCGTTCACTCCATGATATCTGTGGATGTAAAGATAATCTTATTCTAGGGAATTTCTGACTGCAAAATCCCCAGACCCATGCACAGTCCAATGTTTACTGGTACCAAGTATTATGGTTTGTATAAAGAGGCCCACCAAGGGGTGGGTGTAGGCCTTAGAGCTCATCACAGACACTTCCTTTTTATTAAACCATCATTATTCTTCAGTCTGCTGGTGAGTGGAGATGTTCTAAACTCTTTCTATTCATTGTCACCAGCTCCTGGTGAGTCACATAATAACGTTTCAGCCACATCACCCCTCCTGAAGGGTGGAGAGAGCTTGCAGGTGTCTGGCTGCTTCTCCTCCTACTTTGTGGTGACGGGAAAACTCTAAGTAATCCTGAAGCTTTGTGGCAAACCTGTTAGGCTTACAGTCACACACACAGAGAAGAGCAGGATGGGTGTTCTTGTTGTTGCTTGGAAACTGAGGATCCACAAGAAGCTGAGTTGCCCTCAGACTCTTAGCCCAGGGTCTTTCATCACACAAAAAGAAAACCATGCATCTGCACACATTGGTTTTACTTTAGATATCATATTTTCCCTTTGGTAAATCATCAGTGATCAATGTGAAGGAATTTCTTACTGAAGAAAAAGAATAAATATGGAGTTACATCAGGGCTGGAATCAGGACTCAGTCATTCATTCATTCAACTGCCATTTACTGAGTACTTACTATGTGCCAGGTGTCAAGGGATACAACAGACAAGGAGCTGCCTTAGCAGTTAAAGGTGAAGAGAGGGGTGGCTCCGTAATGTAGTGGTTAGCATGTCTGCTTTACACGCAGAAGGTCCTGGGTTTGCACCCCAGGTGGAGCCACAGGACCAGGCCCTGGGTGCGCCAGGGCCCTGGTGCACACCTTGAGTGTGTGGGAGGAGACGATCCGCCTTCAGAGATTCAGTTCTTAAGGGGAAACAACAACATCCATAGGTCAGAGGTAGTTGGGTGGGAGGAGAATTAAAGAGCGCCGGGGGTGGGGGGGGAGGTGAAGAGATAACAGTAAACAAGTGTGATGGTTAATTAATTTTATGTGTTAACTGGGTTATGAGGTGCCCAGATATCTGGTCAACTATTATTCTGGGTGCTTTTGTGAGGATGTTTTGGATGAGCTTAACATTTAATTTAAAGCAAATTATCCTCCCTAATGTGGGTGGGCCTCATCCAATCAGTCAGTTGAAGGCTCAAATGAAACAAAAAGGCTAAATTAGGGGGACTACACCTGCCTCACTACTTCAAATTGAGACATCAGCTTTTTTCCTGTCTTTGTACTTGATTTGAAACATCGGCTCTTCCTGTCTTGAGACAGGAACTACACCATCAGATCTTTAAATTTGGACTGGAAATAAATTATTGGCTTTCTTAAGTCTCCAGATTGCTGACTGCAGATCCTGGGACTTGCCTGGTACCATAACCGCATGAGTCAATTGCTTATTGTAAAAATGTCTCTCTCTCTCAATCTCTCTGTCTCTCTCTCTCGATATATATGCACATATACATATACATACACACACACACAGACACACATCCTATTGTTTCTGTTTCTCTGCAGGACCCTGACTAATACAACAAGCAAATAAATTTATATAGTGATAAATTTCCATGAAGAAAATAAAACTAGATCATGGAAAGAGAAGGGGTGATTTTTAGCTACAGAGTCAGGACTGCCTCTCTGAGGAGGTAGCCTTTCAGCTGAGTCAGAGTAGGAGAACAAGAACCATGTAACACTGGCCCTTTGTGTCCCTAGTTTGCTATATCATCTTGGGTAAATGCAATATATATATATATATTTTAGTTTCCTGACATTGTCGAGGATCAAATGAGATAATATAAGAGGACAAGTTAGTACTGTGTCTAGCCCAAAGAAATGGCTGTAGAAATGTCAATTTCTCTTTCTGGTCATTTATCAGGGACAATGATGGGTAAATGCTGACACTAAAACAAGCTGGGAAAGTGGAACTGACATGAAGTTTCTGAAAGGCTGTATACAGCACACTATTTTGACAAGGGAGTGCTCTACTGGGATTGTAACCTAGGGAAACAATGGAAAACAGGGACAAAATGCATACCAAATAGGTTTATCATGTCATTTACAAATGGAAAATCTTGAAACAAATAAATGTCTGAGATAGGGGATGGTTTAAAGACACTTTGGTACAATAAAGTTAGAGTTTTAGAGTCAAATAGACTTGGGCTCAAACTTTGGCTCTTCGATTGCATCCCCTGGCTGACATTGGGCCAGACATCCAATTCTGTAAACTTCAATTGACTTGGAAAATGAGGATAACAACAGCACTCCTCACCACCTTGAGTTATTGTGAGAATTAAATTAAAGTGCATGTGCAACACATAGCACAGTGCCTGGTACCCATCAAACCCTTAACATGTGGGAGCCATCAGGGAAATGCAAGTAAAACAAGATTAATTTTTTAAAAGTTAAAGAAAAAATACATATTTTGATGATAATACTAAAGATTATTTAGGTTGATCTATAGATTTAATCAATTCTACTTAAAATTCTAACAAGTTTGTTTATGGAGTGAGCTCTATTTGGAGGACTAAAGCTCAAGAAGAGGCAAGACAAGCCCAAAGGGGAATAAGATGGAAAGACTCGCCCTACTAGATATTGATATTCACACTTATTCAAAGACTAAGGTAATTAAGACATTGTGGAACTGACACAGGGATAGACAAAAAGAGAATGATACAGAAGAGGGAGCCCAGGAAAAGATTCATAGACATAAGCCTTTGATATATGACATAAACAGAATATAAATGGAAGTTTGATATAGGACAAAAGTGACATTTCAGATCAGTGTAAAAAGAACGAGTTCTTCAATAAATTGTGTTGGGGCAATTGATTATCCATATGGAAAAAAAATTGGCTTATTACCTCATACCATGCAAAAAATCGGTTCAGATGAAGTTAGAATGGAAATTTGAAAAACAAGATTTTAAATCTTTAGAAAAAATATAAAACTGTACTGGACAGCACAGATAGAGAACATTTCCATTATTGCAGAAAATTCTATTGGGCAGCACTGATATAGAAGAATATCATTCCAAGCTTGGGATAGGGAACTATTTCTTTAAAAAGACACAAAAATACTTCCCAAAAAAGAAAACTGATTATTTACAACATGTTTTAAACTTCCATTTATTAAAACACACAATAAAGAAAATGAAAAGACAAGTCATAAACTTGGAGATATAATTGCAATAAATTCAATTCACAAAGATTACGGTATCACTTATATCCAGCTCAAAAAACAAGCACAAATTACGAAGTTAATTGTTTAAGCACGCATGCATATGTGCTTTTTTTTTTTCCCAAAAAGCAGGGAAATGGTAAATTAAAAATTCAGGATGGTAGCTATTTCTGGGAGTTGGCAGGGCATGATAGTGTACCAGTGACTCTAATTATTGGTAATGTTCTAGATCTGCATTTGGGAGGTGAGTTCATGGGTGTCACTGCATTAATATGCTCCAAAACTTATACATATTTTGCATATATTCTTTTGTATGCACCAAATATAAAGAGCTCATTTTCTTTTTTTTTTTCTCACTTTGCTGTGTTATCCTAAAGTTCCCTCCTCCCAAGTATATATCCTTTATTTTCTAATCAGAAAGTAAAGAAATATATCAAATTACCTGGGAAATGTTCCTTGCTAAATTCAGAAATAATTTACAAGTAGAATTATAGTAGGGTTCTCAAAAGAAATAGTGTAAGAAAAGCATACTTAGGAGAATGAACTAATAACTTAATAACCATGTGTTATTCCTGAAGGTGGCTTCACTCTGATATTTCCTCAGTTGATGGCTTGGGGTTCAGAAAAAAACAGCAGTCTATGGAAATCAAGAAACCTGGTTTTCAATGCCAGCTCTGTCATTCAGTAGCTCTGTGTCCTTTAGCAATGTACATAACTCTTTAACACCCAGTTTTTGTGACTGTAAAAGCACAGTACAGGCATACATCAGAAATATTGCAGGTTCAGTTCCAGACCACTATGATAAAACAAATACCGTAATAAAGTGAATTACGTGACTTTTTTGGTTTTTCAGTGCATATAAAAGTTATGTTTATGATATACTCAGTCTATTAAATATCTAAAATTATGTCTAAAACAATGTACATACCGTGGTTTTAAATTACTTTATTGCTAAAAAATGTTAACCATGAGCCTTCAGGAAGTCATAATTATTTGCTGCTGAAGGGTCTTGCCTCAACATTGATGGCTGATGACTGATCAGAGTGGTAGTTGCTGAAGGTTGGGGTGGCTGTGGCAAGTTCCTTAAAACAGAACTACGGTGAAGTTTGCCACATTGACTGACTCTCCCTTTCACAAATGATTTCTCTGTAGCACACGATGCTGTTGGATAGCATTTTACCCACAGTAGAACTTCTTTCAAAATTGGAGTCAGTCTTCTCAAGCCCTGCCACTGCTTTATCAATTAAGTTGACAACTAAGTTTACAAATTGTTGTCATTTCAACAATCTTCACAGCATCTTCACCAGGAGTATATTCTCTCTGAAGAATCCACTTTCTCTACTGATCCATAAGAAGCAACTCCTCATCCATTCAAGTTTTATCATGAGATGGCGGCAATTTGGGCTCTACTTGTAATTCTAGTTCCCTTGCTATTTCCACCACATTTGCAGCTACTTCCTCCATTGGAGTCTTGAACCCCTCAAAGTCATCCATGAGAGTTGGAATCAACTTCTTCCAAACTCCTGTCAATGTTGCTTTTTTGACCTCTTCCCATAAATCATGAAATGTTCTTAATGGCATCTAGAATGGTGATTCCTTTCCAGAGGGTTTCAATTTACTTTGCCCAGATCCATCAGATGAATCACTATCTATGGCAGCTGTAGCCTTATGAAATGTATTTCTTAAATAATAATACTTTTTTTTTGACAATTGTAATTACTCCTTGATCCATGGGCTGCGGAATGGATGTTGTGTTAACATTGTTGTACCTCTCCATCAGAGATCGTGGGTGACCAGGTGCATGTCAATGAGCAGTAATATTTTGAAAGGAATCCTTTTTTTCTGAGTAGTAGGTCTCAACAGTGAGATTCAGTAAACCATGTTGTAAACAGATGTGCTGTTATCCATGCTTCGTTGTTCCATTTATAGAACACAGGCTGAGTAGATTTAACATAACTCTTAAAGAGCCCCAGGATTTTTAGAATGGTAAATGAGCGCTGGCTTCAACTTAATGTCACCAGTGGCATTAACTTCTAATAAGAGAGTCAACCTGTCCTTGGAAACTTTGAAGCTAAGCATTAACTTCTCTCTAGCTATGAAAGTCTTAGATGGCATCTTCTTTCAGTAGAAAGCTTTTACCTGCATTACCTGCATAGTGTAGCCACCTTCATTAATTATCTTAGCTAGATCTTCTGGATAACTCGTTGCAGCTTCTACAGCAGCACTTGCTGTTTCATCTTGCACTTTTATGTAATAGAGATGGCTTCTTTCCTTAAACCTCATTGACCAATCTCTGCTAGCTTCAAGCTTTTCTTATGCCATTTCATCACCTCTTTCAGCTTTCATAGAATTGAAGAGTTAAGTCCTTGCTCTGGATTAGGCTTTGGCTTAAAGGAATGTCATAGGCTGCTTGATTTTTCTGCAGACCACTAAAACTTTCTCCACATCAGCAATGTCTGTTTTGCTTTATCATTCATGTGTTCACTGGAGTAACACTTTTAATTTCCTTCAAGAATTTTTCCTTTACATCCACAAGTTGGCTAATTGCTTTGTCCAAGAGGCCTAACTTTTGACCTGTCTCAGCATTTGACATGTCTTCCTCACTAAGCTTTATCATTTCTAGCTTTTGATTTAAAGTGAGAGATATGTGACTCTTCCTTGATCTGAACACTTAGAGGCTTAATTTCAATATTATTGTGTCTCAGGGAAAAGAGAGAGATGCGGAACAGTTGGTTGGTGAGGGAGTCACAAGACATACATTTATCTATTAATTTGACCATCTTATATGGGTGTGGTTCGTGGCACACCCCCAAACAATTACAATAGTAACATCAAAGACCATTGATCACAGATCACCATAACAAATATCATAAGTGAAAAACTTTTAAATATTGTGAGAATTGCCAAAATATGACGCAGAGACAAGAAGTAAGCAAATGCTATTGGAAAAATGGTACCAGCAGACTTGCTTGATATGGGGTTGACACAACCTTTAATTTATATTTTAAAAAAACAAACCAACAAACAAAAAACATCTGGGAAGCACAATAAAGTGAAGCGCAATAAAATGAGGTATGGCTGTTTACTTCAAACTTTCTTTGGATGGTTAAGGATAAAATACATGAAGTGTAATAATCATAACTTATTACAGAGTAGCCTTATACAGTTTGCAAAACTGGGATGGAAAGGGTTATATTCATTATTTTATTCTTAAAAAGTCTAATTTTTATTAATAATAATGGCTTACATGTATAGATTACTTGCTCTGTTTACAAGAGCTATGTACTAGCAGGTGCTCAATAAATGCTGAATGAATGAATGCTTTCAAAGGTGGATGTGAGCAGAGAAGAAATAGGGGACTGCTTCTTTGACTGGAGGACTCATTTTATGAGGCTCAGGACTCTGAAAGTATCCTTAATCATTCTGGTGGTCAGCCAGGGAGTGGCAAGAGGCCCTGCCCTGGCAGAGCCTCTTCTGCTCTGACTTGTGAAAAAGTAGAGGTAAAAAGGGAGTTTGTGTCACCTGCAGGGCAAGAGTGAGCACCTCAGAGGAAGGCTGGGGAAATTTTTAGAACAAGACAGTTCTTTTATCTCTGGTGTGATGGTAGTGATGCTGGTGGTGGTGATGGTGGTGGTGGTGAGAAGGTACTATAAAAGTAATCTCTGTTTTCTAAATTAAAATTTCATTAATTGTAGATTGCCTGTAATTTTAAGAAATAATACAGAGATCTTTTGTACCCTTTGCCTGGATTCCCCCAATAGTAACATCTTACAAAACTATAGTAAATTAATGAAATACAATTGAGAGTCCAGAAATAAATCCATGTATTTAGAGTCAATTGTTTTTTGACAAAAGTGCTGATACAATTCAATGGGAAAAGAATAGTCTTTTCAACAAATGGTGCTGGGACAACTGGATGTCCACATGAGAAAGAAGCAAGTTGTACACCTATCTCACATGATATTCAAAAACTAACTTGAAATAGGTCAAAAACCTAAACGTAAGAGGTAAAGCTATAAAACTCTTAGAAACAAACATAGGGATTAATCTTCATGACTTTGGCTTAAACAATGATTTCTTATGTATGACACGAAAGCATAAGCAATAAAAGAAAAAAGAGATAAATTGGACCTTATAAAAAAAAAACTTTTGTGTTTCAAAGGACACTATAAAGTTAAGACAAAACCCATAGAATGCGAGAATATTTTTGCAAACCATATATCTGATAATTATCTGACATATATCCAAAATACATAAATAACTCTTAAAATTCTATAATGAAAAGATAAATAACCCAATTTAAAAATGAGCAAAAAATTTGAATAGACATTTCTTAGACTAAAGGTGCTTAGACCGCTAAGTACCTGAAAAGATACTCAACATCACTAGCCATCAGGAAAATGGCAAAGCTAAATCACAAGATACCACTTAACTATCACTAGTATGAATCTAATAAAAAGACAATAGTCTACGGCCATGCCACCCTGAAAAAGCCCGGTCTCATCTGATCTCGGAAGCTAAACAGGGTCGGGCCTGGTTAGTACTTGGACAGAAGACCACCTAGGAAGACCAGGTGCTGTTGGCATAAAAAAAAAAAAGGGATTGTAAGCTGACAAGTTCCTTGCAATCTGTGAGGTCAACCAAGGGTTACCTCGACTAAAAAAAACAAACCAACCAGCAACAACAACAAAAAACATAATAACAAACGTTGGTGAGAAAGTGGAGAAATTGGAACCCTTGTACACTGCTTGTAGGAATGAAAAGTGGTGCAGATGCTTTGTAAAACGAGCAGTTTCTCAAAAAATTAAGCATAGAGTTATCATATTGATGCAGGACAGGGCAAATTTTCCTGAGTAGTGGGGAGACCAAACCCTGTACCAAGAGAAGAAGAGGGTCCTTTGCAAATAGTGTAGAAAGAATTCAACACTCACACCAGAGTTAGGGTCAAAAGGAAAGTTTATTAGAAAAGGGGTAACACTCCGCAGACGGAATGTGGTCTCCTCTCAGAGGTAAAGAGTGAGAGGGACAGTGAGAGAGACAGTGAGAAACAGAATAAAGGCACTGAGAGGGACCCTGAGTGTTCAGGGAATTCAGTTTATGTATCATTCTTTAGTTCCTGTGTTATAGTTTAAAAGATGTTGTTAACCCATTTCCTTTGATATGGACCTATGTGAGGAAGGAGAAGAGTAAGTAGAGTGAAAAAGTGCAAGGCCTGCTGGCAGTTCCCCGCCTTTAATCCATAGGTTCTCCATGGTTTTAGACATAGGGAATGACTCTTGGTTTCTGTTTCCCCTTCTACAGGTGTGGGGAATGGGTTGTTAGCAATCTCAGCAGAAATCTTCCTTTGTTCTGAAGGTGTCCTGGCCTGGCTGCAGGGCTTATCAGCGTATTACAGTCTCTGAATGTGACTTGATTAATAATTGTTATTCTCTTGCCTCCTCCTTACAGTAATATGACCAGCATTTCTACTCAAGAAAAATGAAAACATAGGTCATACAAAAACTGTACACAAATGTTTATAGCAACATTATTCACAAGTGCCAAAAAGTAGAAACAACCCAAATGGCCATCAACTAATGAATGGCTAAACAAAATGTGGTATATCCATAAAATGTAATATTATTCAGCAATAAAAAGGACTTAAGTACTAATTAATGCTACAGCATAGACAGACCTTGAAAACATTATGCTAAATTAAAGAAGCCAGATACACAAAAGGCCATATACTACTGTGTGATTCAATTTATATGAAATATCCAGAATAGGTAAATCCATAGAAAAGGAAAGTAGATTAATGGTTGGGGCAAGGGGACTGGAGGAGGCGGTAGACTGGAGAATGACTGCCAATGAATATGGGTTTCTTGGGAGGGTAATGAAAATATTCTGGAATTAATGGTAATGGGAACACAAACTTTTGAATGTACTGAAAACCTCTAAATTATACACTTTAAAAGGGTGAATTTTAAAGTATTTTGTCTCAATTTTTTAAAAATAGTAAAATTAATAAAAATATCACAACTAGGATATTGATATTGGTACAATCTACCAATGTTATTCAGATTTCCCTAGCTTCTCCTGTACTCTCTGTATTCTGTTTCTACAAAGGACCTAGCAATTACCTTAAAGCATGTATATTACATTTAAAAAATAATAAAAATTCTACAATTACATATAAGCTCATATTTAGAGCTGGAGACGCAACCCATAATCCTCATTGTGAAGATGAGGTTTCTAAAAATTGTCTTTGGTATAAAATTTTATAGAATTAATATCATAACATAAAAGGTTATTTTAACTCAACACAATTCATCCGCATTTCACTTTCTAACAGCAATTCAAATCTCTGGGGTGCTTTTCTGGTTTTTAACTCGAGGCATATTTATTTTACCTTAATGGAGACCTCGTTTACACCTTGCTTTTCTTTTTTAATGTCTCATTTATTACAAGAAGTTTGCATATTGCCTCCCAAGTTCAACAGAAATATTCCTTTATCTGTCTAATCACTATGTGTACACCTGAATCTAATACATTATATGCCAACAATAAATCAAAAAATTAATTAAAAACAACAATGATATTTCTTTATAAAAGGCGCAGAATATTTCATCCGATAGCTGTACCATGATTCCTATATGATCCCTTTATTGCTGGACATTTAGGGTGTTTCCAATTTTCTTGCTATAAACTGCTGCAGTGGGCAACTTTCTTTTCTTCTTTTGGATGATTTCTTCCGGATAAGGGGTGGGGTTATTGATGAAAGATTTTAAACATCTTTCTGGCTCTTGACAATTGCACGCAGGCGCAAGATCCGGCCTCGCCCCACCCCCCCGCCCCGCCCTGCTTTCTGGCAGCCCCCAGCCTCACTCTGCAAAGCTCGCACTGCACCCCCCCCCCCCCCGCCACCACTCCTCTTCTTGCTCTGGATCACCTCCACCTTCTTCACCTGTGGGCGTCTGCCCCAACGGCTCAGCAAGGCTCCTTCTCCTTCCCGCCGGTCGTCTGGCTGCCCACTCCTGAGGCAAGCTGGTGCCACGCAACGCAGCACGTGGCCATCCTGACTTGACTTTGCCATGGCCAATGCAATTTGGCACGTTGGTTCTCATCGCCCTTACCTTGACTCTAAGGTGTCCCGACCAAGTCCCCAGGCACATAAAAAGGATGATGTTACACTCTGTTCTTCCCGATTCTTCTGGCTCCCAGCGCTAGGTGGAGCATCTAGCAGGCCCTTGACCAAAACCCGAAGTTTTTTAAAAAGCACGTTAAAGTTTCTAAGCTGATCTTTTTACTTTAGTTAGATCCCTGAAAGTTATAAGTCTAAAACAGTTTGCACCAGGAGCAGACGTGATAGGGGTGGGCAGATATGAATTATAACAGTAAATTCATACATTAATTCATTCAACAAGGATTTACTCAGCACCTACTGTATGCCAACATTATCCACAACAGCGAATAAAAGACAATAAAAGCAATAATGTAAAAAGTGTATTAGATGGTGATTCGAGCTAGGGAGAAAAATCAGGCTGGGGAAGGGGACTGAAAATGAGTGTCTAGTGAGGCCTCTCTAACTAGGTGACATAGTAAAAACAGGTAACATTAATGGGGGTAGGGGCGCGGAGAGGGGTGTCTTCTACGGGCCAATATGCTAGGAGGCTTCACTTCCGAAAGCCGTTTAAACTGACGCCACAATACATAGAGGCGGGGACTATTACTCCCATTGTACAGCTAGGGAGGGCATAAGGTGCCGAGCTGGAGTGCGGGTCAGTTCCAAGTCTAAGGTCCCAGCCGACTAGCCCGCGCTTGAGACAGGGTTAATGCCGTACGCGGTGGAGTGGCCCAAATATGCGCCTGCGCAGAGAGTGGAGTGCGCCTGCGCAGAGCGCAAAGCGCAGAGCGACGTGGCCAGCGGAAGTGGCTCGTGCGGAACCGCCATCAGACTATTTCTGCTAGCTGCGTCAGTCCCGCACAGATCTGCTGCTTTGCTTCCCCGCCGGCACCACCATGCTGAAGAAATTCGATAAGAAAGACGAAGAATCGGGTGAGGGGCCGAGGCTTGGACCTAGGCCTAGGGGAGGCTGGACCATAGCGCAGGCTCTCAGCATTCTCCCTGAGAGCCCTCTTTCGGGGTTCTGTCCTGACTCGAGGCCGAGGCTCAGTGAGGTACAGAGATTTGTGCGAAGATTCATAGCTGGTCAGTGGCAAGCCTCCAAGAGTCTGAGCATGCTCCACTACCCCTCTTCCATTTTTAAGAAGCTTGGATGACTTCGAGTGGGCTGTGCTCCCCCCTAGGCCTCAGTTTCCCCATCTGTCAGGGCAGTAGCAAATGCTCCGTTGTTACTTTAAGTGTCTGAACTCTTGGAATTCGCCGGGGCTATGTTGATACTGACCAAACTGGGGCATTATCTGTGTTGCCACTGTTCTGTGGCCAAGAACCTTAATTCTTACATTCATTTATTCAGCAAACATATATTGAGCGCTTACTGCATGCCAGGAACTTTACTGTGTCTTGATACTGCAGTAGGAAAATGAGACACTAAAAGCCTGAGCTGGGAATATTAGAATAGTCACAGGCATAGTGGAGGAGACAGACATCAACCAAATAATAACACATAATTAATTACAAATGTGACATCAGCTATGAATAAATCCTAGTCACTGGGAGATAGTGGTCCCCACATATAATAGGGATTCAATTGAGTACCTTTTGTGTACATGAATGCAAGACATAACACTATGAGAAGCCGAGAGGGACTGTACTTGGGCTGCTGGGTGACTATAAGTGGTTTGGGGTAGAGGGCACCCCCTTACAGGAAAGTGGTAGGATCTATACTCAGAGCTTTGATTGCCCTTTGGAGGAGTTTGAACTTGACTACATATACAAGAGGGACATGTGTCGCTTCTCTGTAGAAGAATTTTGCAATTCAGGGTCACAACTTGTACTCAGTTTTCTTTGTTCTTTGACTGTAGGTGGAGGTTCCAACCCCTTCCAGCACCTTGAAAAGAGTGCAGTACTCCAGGAGGCAAGTGTCATTTGCTCCCCTGTATCTTTCATCATAATGCTTACTATCAATGCGATTGAGATACTAACACGTTCAAAGTACTGGTTTAGAGAACAATAGTAGAGAAAACCTGTTCCTGGAAAGACAGGAAAACTTTGTTCCTGGAGAGAGTTCATTATGTTTACATTTTTGTTGTTGTTACTGATTTCTCTTTCTAGTTAACAAACATTTACCAATTGTCTGTTAGTCAATAAGTCAGTACAGTCTATGGCCATGCCACCCTGAACAAGCCCGATCTCGTTTGATCTCCGAAGCCAAGAAGGGTCGGGCCTGGTTAATACTTGGATGGGAGACTATCTAGGAAGACCAGGTGCTGTTGGTGTAAAAAATAAGGGATTGTAAGCTGACAAGGTCCTTGCAGTATGTGAGGTCAACCAAGGGTTGCCTCTCCTAAAAAAAAAAAAATTAAAAAATAAGTCAGTACATTTCTAACTAAATTAAGGAAGGTATCAGGAGGTGTTAATAGATGTATTAAAGGAAAAAAAAACAAGCTTGTCTGAGCAAGTGTATTTACCCTGGGACTTCTCAGCCTTTGAACTTGCTTGAGGGTAGTCAATGGAGGGAAAATAAACTGGCCTGGAAGGTAATATAATTCATCACTTCTTCTTAGGCCCGTGTGTTTAATGAGACTCCCATCAACCCTCGGAAGTGTGCCCACATCCTCACCAAGATCCTTTACCTCATAAACCAGGTAACAGGGTGAGGCTTCAGGGTGGAGAAAATGATGTTCGGGGTTATTGGGGGTGGTGTACTTAAGCTACCACTGTGTGGTTGTAGCCAGGTGCCCAGCTCTGGGTCCCCTCAGGTCCGATTCCAATGTGTTGCCTTTGATGGAGCCTCTGTAGGGTCTGAAGATCTGGCCTGGGCTGATACAACAGAAAGAGCCTTCTGGCCCCTCTGAGATTTCTTTTTTGATGAAAATAGGGGGAGCACCTGGGGACCACTGAAGCAACTGAGGCCTTTTTTGCCATGACCAAGCTCTTTCAATCCAACGATGTAAGTGCCCCAACCCCAGCTTTCCTTGAGAGGAAACAGCTTTGACAGGGTGGTGGGAGGGCCAAGGGAAAGTGACCCCACCAGTCAGTGTGGACTGCCTTTGTGTCTTCTGGAGTTTTCTTGGAGCCTTCTTTTGCTAACCTGGCCCTCATGCTAGGCTAGAGGTCATAGAGCTTTTCCCATTTCTTTACTAGCCCACCCTCCGTCGGATGTGCTACTTGACCATCAAGGAGATGTCTTGCATCGCAGAAGATGTCATCATCGTCACCAGTAGGTGAGTCTTGGGTGTGTGGATGGCTCCTCTGATGGGTTCCACTGATACAAGGCCATTTTTTTCTCATATGTACTGGACAATGAGATTTTTGATAGACATATTGCCAGGTACCCTTCATCTTCTGCCTCCCTCACCTTTCAGTTACCACTGCCCATCCCATGACAGCATCCAGAGCATGCTGTTTCCCTTTTAATTCTCTGGCCTTAGCTTAGGCACAGACCCTTTCCTTGATTTAGTAAACTGAGCCAGCCTGGAACTCTCACAAAGAGCTTAGTGAGTACCAAGAGAGCATAAGAAAAATAGACACAGAGAATGCAAGAGGTATGTAAAGGCTTCCTTACTACCTAGTGCTTTCTACATTAGATTGAGTAATTTAGGGGACAGAAGTTACTAAAGTTCAATCCTGTTTTTTAGAACTGGGGCTCAGTTCTATTATTTCTTGTCACAGGTTTTTTTTTTTTTTTTTAATGGAGGTGTTATATATTCATTTGTATGTCCATTAAGAGAAATATTTGTTGACTGTCTACCAGTCCCTGTGTGTAGCTCTGGGAATAGAGCAGCAAACAAGACAGACTTGGCTTCTGCAGCCCCAGAATTCACAGAGAAAACCAGGCAGTCAGGCCATTAAGATAGTATATAATATAGTTTTCCATGGAATATATGATGGGCTATGAAAACAGTAAAGAAGGGCACCAAACTTGAATTTGGATAAAGAAAGGCCTCCTAGAAGAAATGTCTGAGTAGAGTCTTGGAGGAGGAGTGAGAAATAGCAGGACAGAGATGGGGGTGAGGGGATGAGGAGTTCTCTGGGCTGAGGAAACAGCATACACAAACGCCTGGAGAGGAGAGATCACATAGTGTATGTGGGAACTTTGTTAAAGAGTTTATTCTGCTTCATGGTAATGGCAGTAGGAAGCAGAGGAATGACCTGGTCAGTTTTGAGTTATAAAAATCCCTCTAGCCGCTTTTTGGAGTTTGACTTGGAAGAGGCAAAAATAGAGAACACTAGTTAGGAGACTCATGTAGTAATCCAGGCAAGTGTGATGGTGGGAGCTAGAGAGAAGTGGGCATGGGCTTGTGCTTAGAGAAGGCAGGTCAGGCTCCTGGGCATGGACAATACCTTCTCCCACTACAGCCTGACAAAGGACATGACTGGCAAAGAAGATAACTACCGGGGCCCAGCCGTGCGAACCCTCTGCCAGATCACTGATGTGAGTCTGCTATTCTCACCCAGCCATCCTCCCCGTTTTCTGCTTTTCAGTCAAAGTTCAGTCTCATCCTTTGCATGCTTATCGTTGTCCCCCATCTCCTAGACAAAGCACTGAGCCAGGTGATGGAAGATGAGGGGTAGGGTGCACAGGAAACGTGTTTGCTTCCTTCTTCCTCACATCGCTTTTTCATACTCCATTACCTGCATTCCTGAAGGCTACTGAAGGTTGATTGGGTCCCCTCCTGCCCCACTCCTTGTTGTCCCCACAGAGTACCATGCTGCAGGCTATTGAGCGCTACATGAAACAGGCTATTGTGGACAAGGTGCCCAGTGTCTCCAGCTCTGCACTGGTGTCTTCCCTGGTGTGTAACTGTGGCCAAGGCCCTATGGGGCCAGGGGTGGGAGGTAGGGTGGGGTGCACGGGTGAGGATCAGGAAACCGAATAGCAGAGTCACTTTATAGTAGGAAATAAAAAGTGTTTTTGTATCCCTACATCTGATAGTCCCAACCACCTTGGTGAAGAGCGCTTGGGAACTCTGGGTTCATTGAGGAGGGGCCAGCTAGATGGCTCTGACCCATCTCTTGCAGTGACACATTGTTGGAGTTTGGGCCTAGCTGGAAATCATCCAGGGCAGGGAGAATGATGGTGGGAGCCATCCTGTGCTCATGTGTTGTCTCAGGACCAGCACAATGAAGAGGGCCTGGACTTTAAGGGAAGAACCAGGACTGAACTGTGAACTGGTCCCAAGAGTTGTATTGGCAGAGCCTCCTGCCTGCCTGCCCTTTAATGTGCCCTGTTGCCCACAGCACCTGCTGAAGTGCAGCTTTGATGTGGTCAAGCGCTGGGTGAATGAGGCCCAGGAGGCAGCATCCAGTGACAACATCATGGTCCAGGTGAGGTGTGAGTGGAGCAGTGGTATTTAAAATACTTAGGCAGATAGAATGGCATTGGCCAGTCAGAATGGATTCTCACCACAGAGATCCTGGTGGCCCCTAGCCGGAGCAGGCTTTAATCCTTTTGTCATTGGATTATGGCAAGATTTGGGAAAGAATCTGGGCTACCCCTTAGGGCCATGGTGGGGGTGTTGGGGGAGGGGGGCACGGTTAGAGATTGCTTACCATTTGGTGCTAAAATATTCAAGTATTTTGATAAACGGCTATGTAGTGTTTTGGGGTATGCAATGTAGCCAACCTGGCCCAGGCAGGCAGAGGGCCTTCGGCAAGCAGCTCTGTTAGTGATGCATGGAAATATCTTGGGTGGGACTTTTATCTGTGTAACTCTTCTTTAGTGATCTAGGCCAGGAATTTAATTCTCTTGAGTTTCAGTTTGTTTGTCTCTAAAATGGGAGTGAAAGTTTCTGCCTCACAAAGCTGTGAGGATAAAATGAGACAGCATCTATAACATCTGACCCATCTGGCGTGTACCTATAGGTGGTCCCTTTGTGTTCATCTCTTTCTCCTCGCCTTTTGCCCTGATTCTCATCTCCAGGGCCAGCTGTGGCTGCTCAAAACACTTCCCCAGAGTCAGAGAAGCTTCAAACATAAAAGGCACCCACAGCCTCAGCACTTAAATACTACTCTCATAAGGAAACAGAAAAGAGCAGAAGGAACAGGAAATAACTGTGTACCTTACATCTTCAAAAGGGAGTCCTGGATTTTGAGCCTTCCAGACTTTGCTTTGACAGTACCAGCCATGAGTCCTTGGGAGAGTCAGTGAGCTAAGAATACGTATCTTCAGGAGTGTCGTAGGGTTTACCATTGTAAGGTCTCAAGTCTGAGGTGTCTTGCATGACACCTTGCAACACATGTCCATGCTCAGGGCCCATGTCCCTCCTTCTCTTTTTTGCTGAAACACGCTGAGTTTCCTCCCATTCTTTCATCTCTGCGATGTCTGTTGTTCCCCTTCATGATGTCTGTCAGGGAATGGAACAAGAACTACAGATATATTTATGTGGTTTGTTGAGTACTCTGTCAGGAGCTATCTGTAAAGACCATCTGGGGGAATTGTCACAGCCACTTTGTGAAGCAGCTGCCATGATGCCCATTTTAGAAATGAGAAGGCTAAAGCCCTCTCAGCCAAACACAGTGGCCTGCCCAGGGCCACCCACACAGCTAGTAGACCTGGGCTTCTCATGCCTTCTCTGCTGCCATCTCCTGTCCTCTAGTACCATGCACTGGGGCTCCTATACCATGTGCGTAAGAATGACCGCTTGGCTGTTAATAAGATGATCAGCAAGTTCACCCGGTATGGCCTCAAGTCTCCCTTTGCCTACTGCATGATGATCCGGGTGGCCAGCAAGCAGCTAGAGGAGGAGGACGGCAGGTAATGGCTCTTGCCTCTCTTGGCTAAATGTTGCCTGATTCAACTTACCATGCCAAGCCATTTCCAACTTCTTGCCACCTGTGTTCTCTTGTAGCCGTGACAGCCCACTGTTTGACTTCATTGAGAGCTGCTTGCGCAACAAGCATGAGATGGTGGTATACGAGGCCGCCTCAGCCATCGTCAATCTGCCAGGCTGCAGTGCAAAAGAGCTGGCCCCAGCTGTGTCAGGTTATCGGAGATTCCTTCACCCAGCCTCACACATTGTGCTTGCTGGGAGCTAGGTCCTGGGCTAGGGGTCAGGGGAAGAAAGAAAATGCCCTCGCATAGGCCACAGTCTAATGTTAAGAAAAGGAATCAGTACCTAGTAAGCGTTGCTCTGTGACAGGCACTGTACTATGGCCTGTCATGTGTGTTGCATTTTGGGGATGGAGTACTTTTAGTTATATCTTACTACTAAAGAGGCTGGGGCTCTGGTAAGTGGCAGAGGTGAGATTCAAATCGATTCAGATCTGCTCTACAGCATGTTGGGCTGGCTAGCCATGTTACAAGAGGCTGGTGGAAGAACCCAGGATTTATGAAACCAATACATGCACCCTGGGGGCTGAGCCGTCTCAGGTAAAGGAGAAAGCAATTTAGAACCTGGACACTGGAGCATGATAGCCTGGATTGGACTGCCTCTGCCACTTAGCAGCGGAGTGCACTTGGGCAAGTCATCCATTTTCTCCATGCTTCACCTTCTCTGGAATGTGGATTGTAATTATGCCTGTTATGTAGGGTTACGGTAGATAGTAAATCTGTATAATCTATACATATGGCTTAGAATAGTGCCTAGCACGATGGTGGACAGTGTAAGTGTTATTTGTTATTATTAAGGAGAGTATACCCACCTCAAGTTGTTTTCACATCTAGTCTTTGAGTATTCAGTGCCTTGTTTGTACAGTTCCCTGTGCTAGGTGTTGAAATGTTAACTTTTCAGAGTAGCAAGCATGCGATGATGTGGTAAGTATTTGGTACTGGAAGTGGGTATGTTGAGGGGTTAGAAAAGGAGAGATTCTAAGCGGTGCTAAACCCAAATTCAGAGTGAGAGAGTGAGAAAGCAGGAGAGTGTTCTAAGACAAACCCAATGAAAGCCAAGATATTATGGCAGAAGAGTTCGAGTTGCAGATTTTTCAGTTGTATGGACCTTGTGGTTTTCTAATCTCTAATAATGGTGTAACCTGGTCAAGTAGAGAGATAGGATTCATGTTTAGAGAAAGAAGTCTCCCTTCTTAGAAATAAAAATATAAGAACAAAATGAATTCATTCACTGATTTGGGTGTTCATGCTTACTGTATTCCCCAAAAGGTATAAGAGAAGCCAAGGTACAAAGAAAGGAACATAGATACTTCAGAAAACAGGAGTCATGTTCACTATCACAGCCAGTGCAGAACTGAGCCATGAGCTTCCTGACAACCAAGGCACAGGGAGGGAGAGAGATGCTGCCTGATGTGTGCCCACACAGTTATAAGAGCTAAGGCTGTTGTTTAAGCCAGGACTGCATAAGTTCTGTTAGTTTCTGGATGTGCCTCAGGAGAGAAGAGTAGAGTTCTATTTCACAAAGGTCCAGGGGTCATGCTTCAGGTGCAGGCAGTCCTGGATTTCAGTCTGGTTCTGCCGATTATTGACTGCTAACACAATTACTTCAGTTTCTTTACCCCTTTGGGCCTCAGTCTTATCTGTTAAACGATTATTGTGATAAATAATAACAGTAGCTGCTTCATAAGGTTCTGAGGAATCAGAGACAAGGCACAGCAGTTCCTAAGCATAGTGCCTGGCATACAGCAGGTGCTCAGTAAACAGTAGCTGTCATCATTCACAAGACCCACTGGGCTGCCATACACATGTTAAGGCCTGTACACATGGCTCAGGGACCCAGGGAGAGAAGAGCTTATTTCCTTGTTTAAGGTGGGTGTGCCAGCAGGGAAATGAGCTGAACAGAGGGTTTGGAACTGAACAGCTTAGAGCCCTTGCATGTCCTCCCCTGTTCCTGCCCCTCCCCTGGAGATCTACTGGGTTTTCCCAGCTGCTGAGCAGTGAGGGCAGCCTGGCGCATGGCATCTGTCTCCCCACAGTGCTCCAGCTTTTCTGCAGTTCGCCCAAGGCCGCTCTCCGCTATGCTGCTGTCCGCACCCTCAATAAGGTAAGGGTCCAGGGTGGACAGAATGGGGATCTGGATGTTTGAAAGGATTGGTAGAGGTGGTGTGATCCAGCTGGAGGTGTTTTCTAGCCCCTGACCTGGATAGGTATAACACTGATCACATTTACTTTCTATCAGATGGTGAGATGAGTTCACCCAAGGGACCTCTGACCGGGATAGACCATCCACTAGATTGACAGAAGTCCTATATTTTTTGTCTTGTTCCTGTCCTTTTTTTTCTTCTCCTTCTCAAAACAGGTTGCCATGAAGCATCCATCAGCAGTGACAGCCTGTAATCTGGACCTGGAGAACCTGGTCACAGATTCAAATCGTAGCATCGCCACACTGGCCATCACCACCCTCCTCAAAACTGGCAGTGAGAGCAGCATTGACCGCCTCATGAAGCAGATCTCCTCCTTTATGTCAGAGATCTCAGATGAATTCAAGGTACCTGGGGCACCTTGGAGACCCCCACAGTCTCCAGAATCAGGAAGACTCTCTGAGCCCCCTTTTGATTTCCCTAGGTACTAGTCTAGGATTGACCTGAGGGGCTGTTCAGGCTTGAGGACTCAGTAGAGAGGGCTACCACATCACCCTTCACAGAATTCAGACTTGAGAGATGGTCACAGTCCTCCCTTTGGTGTTTGTCTGCATTGTTCCTTTTCAAGCCGGTTGGCAGGGCGTGGTGTGAGGGCTGAGGGAATAAATTTTGTCAAAGATGATACTGTTTTCCAGTTTTGGGTTGATGGTGGTACTGTTGATCAGTTTGCCTAAGGAAGGAGAGGGTCAGGTCTTGGATGAGGGAAGTGGGGAGGTAATTGTGATGACTGAAGACATGTTGTTTGTGGACACCGGTTGGAGTTGTCTGGTAGACATTTGGAAACACTGAGACTGAACTCAGACAAGATCTGCTGTCAATGGTATATAAGAGGTGGTTAAAACCATGGGAGAAGGTAAGATTACCGAAGAGACTGTGAGAAGAGAAGAGGGCCAGGGACAGAATACCCAAAGAGGAGGAGCCAGGAAAGATAATGGAGGGGATCACAGAGGGGTTGGCAAGGTGGTAGGAGACACAGAGAAGTAGGACAAGTGAGATAGAGAAGGAAGGCTTACATACTTACTTTGAGGTTTGAGTAGCAAAGCAGAGTTTAAGGGACCTAGAGTCTGAAACCGGGACTATTGAGATGGCTCTGTTCAACACCCTACCCTGTATGAGCTCGGGGACTGCGTGCTCCCTGAGGGTAGGGATAGAGTGCCGCTCGTCTCCCTGCCCTGTCACATCCAGGGCCTGGCCTTGCCTAAGAAAGGACTCCATTGGCACTTGGAGAATTATGTGACTCAACCCTGGTAGTAGCAGGCTGCTACTCACACATGTCTCTTTGACTCAGGTGGTGGTTGTCCAGGCCATCAGTGCCCTGTGTCAGAAGTATCCTCGCAAACATGCTGTCCTCATGAACTTCCTGTTTACCATGCTGCGGGAAGAGGTAAGAGTAGGGGGCATGTGGAACATGCAGGGCTCCTGGTGCAGGGAGTGACTTGGCTTCTGGCTGCATGTTCAACTTGGAGTCAAGTGCCCATTCTTCCTGGTTGTACCCAGATCAGCCTGTTAACAGTGTAAATTTCCTGGTGCCTGCAGCCCTTTAAACTCCTCATGGACCAAGAGATGAACATACATCAATTACTGGTATTTATAATAATAGCTATAATGACTTATTACCCTGGCTTTAAAGACATAGTGATGCTCTGAGGCAATGCTTGTGCGGAAGGTGGGAAGCCATGTACTGTCCTGGTAGCTAGTGTGGAAATATTCTGGGCCATTCAAGGAGCTCCCTGGGTGGTTTTTGTGAAACTGATGCTAATGTGACATTTGCTTTATTTTTGTTCCTGACATGAATTAATGATTCACTATGCCACCTTTCTTGGATGTTTTAACAAAACTGGTCAATTCAGAAGAGCAGAAGCAAACGGTTTGTGGAGTAGATTTGGTCCCCAGATATTTGGTGTCCTTTGCCCCAGCCCCAGAGTGGCCCTTGGACTGAGGCAGTAGAGGATCTATTGCCTTGGGTGTCTTTGGGTTTCCCAAGAATATTGGGAAGAGAGCACTAATGCTTAGGGAGCCTTCAGCTAATGAGCCAAGCACTTTGGAGACACTACACAGGATACACAATCTTGTGATCCTTATGACAGGCTTTGTCCATAGACATTATTTTCTCCCTTTAAAAATCAGGGATTTGAGACTCAGAGAGGTGCGTTGAGATGCCTGTGGTCATCTGACCAGTAAGTGTCTGCGCCAAGACCTGAATGCAGATCTGTCTGACTCTAAAGCCCATGATTTTCTCCCAGATCTCCTTTCCTCCCAGGAAAACTCATGGTTCCACAGAATAATTGCATGTAAGTCCTTCACTCATTAGAATACTGGACTTAGACACTGAGACCTTGTCTTCTGGAAATGGTTCTGTTTCTAGCTTTCTGCAGAGAGGCTTGTCATTCTCTAGTTAGAGCGACTGCCAGTAAAGCCTTGATGCACTTATTCTGAACTTAAAAATGAACTTAAATGCCCAACCGGCTGACTGGCTGTGGAACAAATAATGAAATAGTGTTTGCAAGTTTATGGTGCACCTACTCATATAATAGCTTTATTAAAATGTATAGTGTCGTACACATAGCATCTTTGTTCTTCAAAATAACCTGTGAGGTAAGCACACTACTGGTCCTTATTATGAAGGATGATGAGGCTCAGACAAGGAAAGTGGCTCACAGACATAAAACAAACTAATCTGAAAACAGGGGCCATTTTTGAACCCACAGATAAATTTTTCTTTACAAAGTTTGGAAAAACAAATTTCACATATTTAAATAAAGTAGCCATTATTTAAAAATCATCTATTACCACAGATTTCCAGTTTTCTCTTGAAAAACTTGTAAGATCTGGCAACACTAGGCTAAGTGGTGATTTCCCTCTTTAGATGAGACAGGTGCTGTCTATTGCCCCACCAGTCCCATCCGATTGGCTTGGTGTTGTCAGGTTACATGCCTGGCAACCTACAGGCATCTCATTTATCACCTTTGTCATTAGAGTCTGTAAGTAGTGGAGCATAGTTTTAATCCAGGATCTTCTGACTCTGCAGCCCAGTTTTGCCTTTCTATTTTAATCATGATAAAATACCTATGACATAAAAATTTACCATTTTTAAGTGTAGAGATTAATCAGTATTGTTAAATATGTTCACATTGTTGTGCGACAGACCTCCAGAACTTCTTCATGGTGCAAAACTGAAACTCTATACCCGTTAAACACTAACTCCTCACTACCCCTCCTACAATCCCTGGCTATGAATTATACGACTGTAGGGACCTTATATAAGTGGAATCATGCAATATTTGTCCTTTTGTGACTATCTTCTTTCACTAAGCGTGATGTCCTCAAGGTTCACCCACATTGTAGCATGTATTGAAATTTGCTTTTTAAGGCTGAATAATATTCCACTGTATATATAGACCACATTTTGTTTATCCACCTGTCAATGGACAGCTGAGTTGCTTCCACCTCTTGGCTGTTGTGAATAATGATGCTATGACCATGGGTATACATATATCTCGTCAAGACTCAGCTTTCAATTTTGGGGGGTGTGTACCCTGAAGTGGAATTGGGATCACATGGTAATTCCATTCTTAAAAAAATTTTTTGAGGAACCACTGAACTGTTTTCCATAGCATGTGTAGCACCATTTTGCCTTTTATCTCAAAGCTGAGAAGAAAATAATACTCAAAATGTTTCTTTTAACCCAAATACTGTTAGAACTGAAAAGGCCCCAGAGAGCATTCAGTCCAAGCCTTTTGTTTTACACAAAAAAAGGAGATTGAGCACAGAGAGCCAAGTCTTGTCTCCAGGTTCTGTGTTTGGACCACTGTCCCTGGTCCTGGTTAGGCTCTGAGCCTCACAGCTCATTTCTGGAGAGAGCAGCTTCCTTGTTCAGATTGAATCCCCTCTGCTGTAGGGTGGCTTTGAGTACAAGCGGGCCATCGTGGACTGCATCATCAGCATCATTGAGGAGAACTCAGAGAGCAAGGAGACAGGGCTGTCACACCTGTGTGAATTCATTGAAGACTGCGAATTCACTGTGCTGGCCACCCGCATCCTGCATCTCCTGGGTCAGGAGGGGCCCAAGACTAACAACCCCTCCAAATACATCCGCTTCATCTATAACCGAGTAGTTCTGGAGCATGAGGAGGTCCGGGCAGGTAGGTCTGAGCCAGGACTGAACTTGAACTCTTAACTTGTTCTTGAGTAGACTGCCCTAGCAAAGGGACCTGAGCCCCCGTTGGGGACAGGGCACTTGGTGTTCTTGCCTCTTAAGCTCAGTTTTTATAATATTATAGAATGACCTTAGATGCTTAGAGGTCATCTAGGTGAATGGTTGTTAACCTCTCTAATTTGTTTTATTGATTTTTTTAAGTTTCACTTTATATTAGTGTTTAACTATTTCTTTTTTTAATAATAGCTTTGTTGAAATATAATTCGTATACCATAAAACTCACTTTTAAATGAATGTGCAACCATTATATTTTATTTTTAATTTATTGTTTTTCTCATGCCCACTGGACAGATTTTCCTATTTCAGTAATCTATAATCATTAAGTAATAAATAGTTCATTTTCTCATTGATATTTTACATTTACTGTGAATTAAGGCCATTTGGCTACAGAAGCTGAGAAGCCTGACATTGTGTCCAGCTCCTGGGGACTCATCAGAGTTAATGCTGAAAATGGCTCTTGAAACTCTAGTTTGGGGCTGCCTTCTCCACGAAATAGATGAAGTTGAAGCCAGGTGGTACCAAGATCCACCCAGAGCCACTCATTGTGTTGATTCTGGTGTGTCACGTATATCATATGTACTTGATAAACACAGGTGCTGTGAGTGCTCTGGCCAAGTTTGGAGCCCAGAATGAGGAGATGTTACCCAGTATCTTGGTGTTGCTGAAGAGGTGAGTGTAGGCCTGAAGGCCATGATGAATGACAGTTCTCTCAAGCTCAGGCAGCTTTCCTTTGTCTCTTTTCAACTAAAAAAAGGGTGGCTGTAGGGAGGGAGTTACACAACTATGGATTGTAAGGAAAAAATAGAAGGCATAGAAGAGCATGAAAAAGTGATTAACGAAAAATTTCTTCACCCAGATGTGACTGTTAACATTTATAGAGTTGCACAGCCATCACCACAATCTAAGTTTAAAAGATTTTTGTCACCCCAAAAAGAAACCCTGTATCCATTAGTAATAATTCTCTATTCCCCTAATCCAACCCTAGACAACTACTAATCTACTTTCTATCTCTACAGATTTTACCTATTCTAGATATTTCATATAAATGCCATCATACAATCTTATGACCTTTTGTGTGTCTGGCTTCCTCACAATATTTTCAGGGTTCATTCATGTTGCAACATGTACTAGTACTTCATTCCTTTTTATTGCCAAATATTTCATTGTACAGCTATATACTACATTTTATCCACCCATCAGTTCATGGACATTTGGGTTGTTCCTACTTTTTGGCTCTTATAAATAATGCTACTATGAACATTCCTCTACAGATTTTTGTGTGGACATAGGTTTTCAGTTATCTTGAGGATATAACTAGGAATGGAATTGCTGGGTCAGATTAAATTCTTTTTTGCTGTGCTATTGGATACAGGAGATTGCTTCTCTCACTGGAGGGGCTTTAGTGAGAAGATCCAAGGAATATAAATATAGTTACCTCTTAGTTAATTAGAGTTTTATGGACCCCTCTGTGGGTTTGATGGCTGGATATCACATCTGGGGACTGAGCTCTCAGCTCTAGGAGATCTGTTTTTTCTCACCACCCTCTGATGAAGCCCTTCAGGATTCCTCCTGTCACCCCTGTGGGGCACCAGTAAAGAGTACCTTGTGTTCCAACTGCAGGTGTGTGATGGATGATGACAATGAAGTCAGGGACCGAGCTACCTTTTATCTTAATGTCCTGGAGCAGAAGCAGAAGGCTCTCAATGCAGGCTATATTCTAAATGGTGAGTCTTTCCCTGTTTGTCTTTGACCCAGACCCCTATCAGAGCTGTGACCCTTTTCATCACTCCAGAGCAGACACACCCTCCCTGAGCAGTTATAATTTGAGGTGAGATGCTCTTGGCTAGACTTTCATGGCAACTTCATGGCATCCCCGTGACCTTAGGAGACCTCAGGTCTTACAGTTTATAGCAGCGTGGGTGGAAACAGCCCAGTGAATTGAAACACTAATCATTAATAAAAACCTCTATTTGCATAGCGTTTTACCCTTTATCAGTCACTCCTGTATGGATTTTTACTCTGCACACCAATCCTATGAAGGAGAGTATGGATAAGGAAGTGGAGGCTCAGAGGTTAAGTGACTTTCTTGGGGTCATACAACTTAGATTCCAGGGCCTCAGTTTTCTGTGGAGGATTCCTGGTCCTCATTCTGTCATGCATTCCAAGCAGAATAGCCTCTCTCCCCCTGGCCTCTAGGTCTGACTGTGTCCATTCCTGGTTTGGAGAGGGCTCTACAGCAGTATACTCTAGAACCATCAGAAAAACCTTTTGATCTCAAGTCTGTGCCTCTGGCCACCACACCCATGGCAGAGCAAAGAACAGGTAAGTAACACCTGTACTCCTTTCAGAGGCCCTGCATTGGCTGCAAAACCACTGAACAACGGGGATGGATGGGGTTGTGCTGGAGGAGGGAATAATCAATCCTTTTTGTCTCTGCCTCAGGAAATGGAGACACATGCACCAACACTTGCTTGCTTTCTCACATGTTCTGTACTTCACACTCTCAGGAAATTATAATCCCTAAGTGACAGCATCATGCTGCCCCATTACTGGAGTTATTGGTCACCATGTGTATTTGCTCCTGCAGAAAGTACTCCCATCCCAGCAACCAAGCAGCCTGAGAAAGTGGCAACTACCCGACAGGAGATCTTTCAGGGTAAGTAGCAATGCTCAGTGGGGCTATCAGGAGCAGGGCTCAGTCTCCTCAGCTTTGGAGTAGTTGCTCACCTCAGGGGAATTCAGAGTAAGAACTGTTGTTTATTGAGTCTGTCCTGAGTTCTGGGCCCTGAGAGAACCAGAGACAGTACATTTGACCCTCATGTGGAGGATATTAGGTCCATTTGGAATCTGAGGAATAGGAAGTTCAGAGAGAGTAAGTGATTTGTCTAAGGTTGCAGAGCAAGAAAATGGAGGGACTGGAATTGATCCAGAAAAAACCGGCTCAGAGCTGCCTCTCAACCTTGGTTCTGAAAGCTCAAAACCATGGAGCCCAGGCCAGTTCAGGATTTCTGATTCAGCACAGTTGGGGTCCAAAGACATTGGTACTTTTTCTTGAGTCCCAGATGTGTTCAGTCCACATTGTAACACTTTGTTTAGGTATCCATCCATTCCTCTGTCTTGCATTTTTAAGGGGCGAGGCTGTGTATATAATCAGTAGACCTTTTCTCCATTGAGTTCCTTCAAGGACTAGCACATACTTTTCTTCCTTTGTGAAGCCCTCCTTGATCTAAGCTCTTTCATCAGATCACTTCTACTCTAGCTCTTCTGTCTTTTCTAAAATAGTTCTGTGTGATTCTTTACATATTTTTGCCTTTTATTTTCTCTGTCACAGCACTTAGCACAGTGCCTTCCTTCCTCTAAACAGGCCCAGTTATTGTTGAATTGAATTAAATCCTTCCTATTCCATTCCAGAATCTTGTCTCCTGTCAACATATTATCTTTCAGATTCAAGAAAACTAGGATCCTGAGCCAACTGGGATCACCAAACTTAACCTTAAAGTTAAACTTAACCTGAAACTTCCTTTGTATTAGTTCTGTCTTGCTGCTATCAGAGATCACCAAAAACTCAGTGGCTTGACATAACACAAATTTATTATCTTATAATTCTAAGTCCAGAAGTCCAAAATGGGTGTCACTGTGTTGGGAGTGCTGAGTCCCCTCTGAAGGTTCTAGGAGAAAATCATTTCCTTGCCTTTTCTAGTTTCTGAAGGCCGCCTACATTCTTTGCATCGTGACCCCTGCCTCCCTCTCATAAGGACCCCCATTGGGCTCACCCAGGTAATCCAAGATAATCTCCCCACCCCAAGATCCAACTTAATTATATCTACAAAGTCCCTTTTATCATGCAACATAACATATTCACAGGTTCTGGGAATTAGTGCCTTAACATCTTGGGGGAGGAGGGTAGTCATTCTGCCACACCTTCCAAGGAAGACTCCTTCTAAGCCCCTTTGAAGGTATCATTTCCATTTTAAAACAACCTTCCAAAGCTTAACATTTATTGACTACATGTTAAGTCCCAGGACTTAGCTAGATCTAGACTATTGCCTCATTTATCTTCACAACAACCCTGTGAGCAAGATTATTGTACTCATTTTATTGATGAAGACTCTGAAACTAAGAGGCATTAACTGAGAACTACCAGCAGAATCCCCTAGGTAGTAAGTGTCAGGTCTGAAAATTGAGGCCCAATGAAATGAATTCCCATAGAAAAGCACTCTGGTTTCTCATGATCATGGTGGCCTAAAAATTCCTCCTAATAGCTAAGCTGGCTCTTTCTGGGCATCTGGTAAGGCCTAGCCCTATACCACACAGCCAGGTTCTAGCAGTGGGCTGGGTCCTCTTGCCTGCACATTGTACTTTTTCGTGAGTCCTTTGGGCTGCAGAGGGCTGAAGCAATCACATAGGCTCTTTTTGTGGAGGGTTGGGAGGAGCAAAATAATAATAATGCTACTTTCTATCTCTGTCCCAGAAACATGAATTGAGTACCTTCTAAGAACAGGGCAAAATATTGGATCCCTGGCCTCAGGGTATAATTCCTGTCCTTACAGAGTTCATTTTAATTGGGAAGACAAGTTGAAAATCTTAGAACAGTGGTCTTCAAATATCAGTAGATATCAGAGTCATCTGAGGACAGTTCTTAGAAATTCAGATTCCTGGGTCCCAAACCCAGAGATTCTGATAGAGCAGATTCAGAATGGGTCCAGGAATCAGAGTTTTTAACAAGCCCCCACTCCCAGGTAATTCTGACACAAGTGATCCATTGTCATCGTTTGGGGAATACTGCCCCTGCCATAGACTGGGGAAGAGAGCAGCAGCTTTAGCCATCATAGGCGGATGTCATGTGCAGACAGCTGTCAGATGCCTCATTCACCTGGACAGGCCAGGGTGGGGCTCCATGGGCTTTGAGCCAGAGGACCCAGCCCACTGCTAGAACCTGGCTGTGGAGTGTAGGGCTAGGCCTTACCAGATGCCCTTCTGCAATACTCTGAATCTGAAACATCTCTTTTTGTTTTATTTTTTAAATTACAGTTGACATACAATATATTAGTTTCAGCTGTACAGTGAAATACCTGTTTATTGGCCATTTGTCTTAAGTGACAAATGTATAGTAGCAGTTTTTCTTTTATCTGTTTCTGCAGCTATAACAGCATTTATCTCATTCTCTTAACCTTTTCCGACTCCCCATCTTCTTTTACGAATCTTTGCTGAGTTTCTAAGGTTGAGAGAGTCTCCAAATGGATTATGCCTAGGACATTGGGGTCTCCCAGTCAGTTTGTTGCTTCTGAGGTCTTTTCTGGGCCAGAGGCGAGGAGAGTATTTATGGTGGGTGGTACAACTTGAGAAAAGTTAGGAAGATGAGAAAATGCATCAATATATTTAGGAAATAGTGAGTAATCAGTTGTGTATACTTATCTACCTCCAGAAGGTGAAAGACTTTGAAAATTAGGCAGAGCATTTATTAGAAACCATCACAAGTTGGTCTGGAAATTGAGAAGTTGAGTAAATGTGTGGCCTGTGGTTTTCAGAGCAGCTGGCAGCAGTGCCAGAGTTCCATGGGCTGGGGCCCCTCTTCAAATCCTCGCCTGAGCCCGTGGCCCTCACTGAGTCAGAGACAGAGTATGTCATCCACTGTACCAAACACACCTTCACTGACCACATGGTGTTTCAGGTGAGCAGGAAGGGCTGAGGCCCTGGTAAAGGCCTCCTGAGGTCTCATGGGTCCTATAGGGTCCTAGGTACCTTCCCCATACACTAAGTTGGTTGGGAGCCCAACTCGTTGACGGGGTCTGTCATCAGCTGGTATGTCTCTTGTATCCTTGACCCAGGACCTTTCTGGCTCCTTAGTGTCAGCATGGAGCCTGGGTAGGGTGACTGGATGGGAGGCAGCTTGGCCCATAGCATGAGAGGTGGAACCTCCTGGCTCTTCCACTGCAACAGGGCTTGGACCTAGAGCAGTGTCTATTTAACCCCTTTCCTTTCTGGTCCAGTTTGACTGCACAAACACTCTCAACGACCAGACCTTGGAACATGTCACGGTGCAGATGGACCCCACTGAGGCCTATGAGGTACTCTGTTACGTGCCTGCCCAGAGCCTGCCCTACAACCAGCCTGGGACCTGCTACACGCTGGTGGCACTGCCTAAGGAAGACCCCACAGCTGGTGAGACTCTCCCAGATACCAGCCTGGCTTTATGGAAGCCCTCAGGATCAGGATGGGTGGGGGGGGGTGGTAAGCAGCTTGTGTACCAACCATTTGTCTTCTATTAGAGATTCAGCTCCTTTGATTTCAGTCCTTGGAGAAGAAAGGATGGCTAAAGTGCTGGTACTTTTTTCATACATGATTTCATTTCCTCCTCCTGGAAGACCAAGGGGATAAGTACCCTCTGTATTCATAGATGAGGAAACTGAGACTCAGGTTAAATGACTTATCTAAGTTCAAATGGCTGATAAGAGGCAGAACCCAGGTCTATCTTGTCCTGAAACCAGTACCCTTTCATTATACCATGAAAGAGTACAAAGATAGGCACAAAGACAGGGACAAATCCTGAAACATCCTAAATCCATTCCTCCCAAGGAAACCACTAGCTTCTTTTTCCAGGCCTCAGACAGTGGGCTTGTGGTATGTGGATGTAGCCGTCCTGTGTCATTTCTGCTTTCCTCCACTTCCTTTCCCTACGAGGGGACTCTTTGAACCCATGACCTGACTCTCCTGCCCTTCTACAAGGTGGGGCCTTCTGTCCAGACTTGCGGGGCTGGATGATGTGTTGCTGGTACTGATAACATGACAGAGGCCTAAAGAGCTAGTAGTGGCTACCTGCCCTGTGGAAGATCTCATCCCTGTAGTGGCTCAGGACATATTAACCAGAGAGCCTTTCTTTCCCACAGTGTCCTGCACATTCAGCTGCATAATGAAGTTCACTGTCAAGGACTGTGACCCCACCACTGGGGAAACTGATGATGAAGGCTACGAGGATGAATATGTGGTAAGAAGTTAGTGTCAGGAGGCACAGTTTTGTGCCTGCAGCTAAGAGCGACTCTCTCCATGAGCTAATGACCAGACTTGAAGCATTTTCTTCATGTTTTTAGTTTTGCAGCTCTCTCAAAATTTGTTTAACTTGAAAAAAGTGACATGCTTGTGTATGAAAAGAAAACTTGAGAAATGCAAAAAAAAAACCAAGTATAAACAGAAAAACATTACCCACAGACCTTGGGAGTTATTTTGGGGTAGGAGGAGAGTTATATAATTGAAGTCATTCTGTACATTATAGATCTTACTGTTTTCACTTAAAACCATAGCATATTTCCTGTGTCATTACAAGTACTTCTTAAACACAATTTTTAATGACTTTAAAATACTCTGTTACATAGTTATATCGTAACTCACTTGATTCCTTTAATGTTGGGCATTTGGGACTCCACATTTTCAGTATTTACAAATGCTGCATTAAACATCCCTTTCAGTACAAATTTTTATCTGCATTTCAGGTTATTACCTTAGGATAGATTTCTAAAAGTAGAATAATTGCGTCAAAGGTAAGCATGATTTTAAGACTTCAATTCATATTATCAGATTGCTTTCTAGAGAAATTATGAGTTTGCATCTACTAGACAGTCCTTTCATGCACTAAAATAGCCCTACCAATCCTACCTTCCTGAGCTACGATGGAGTCATTCTGGGATTTGATCATGGGGCAGTGGTTCAGTGCCACCTGAGTATAGACCATGATGCTCAGTTTGGAGACAGAGATTATTAGAGCTGCTGTGACTAGAGGACCAGTCACTGTGAAATACAACTGACATCACTGTTGTGTCATCCTAGAACCATTGTTGAGGAGGGCCTTCTCTGAGCCAATAGTGACCCTATGGGCAAGAACTGCTCCTTGGGAGAGCTGGGTCTGAGGTATTGTTTTTATTGTAGGAGCTGAGTCCTACTTATGCACACCTTAAACATCTTCAAGAGTAGGGCCTCAATGAAGATCTGCTGGGTAAATGAATGGGGAATCTTTATGTACACTCAGGTCCAAGGTTAGAGAAGGGGGAAATTGTGTGTCATTTAGTGAGGACACAGCTAAGATTGAGGTGTGGGTCAAATATATGTCGGGCCTAGAGGACACAGCTGAGGTAAGCGAGAGGACATGCTGAGTCAGACTTCTGTGAGTATTCCTGTGCAGTCCCTGAATCCTTGAGCCACTGACTCTAGTGAGGCTTTTAGGAGAGATGTGATCTTGCAGCTGAAACTCCAAGGTAAGTACTTGAGTCAGGGCGTTTTCCATTGAATGACTGCTTATCTGTGAGCGCCTTGAGGACAGATACCTGGTCAAGTTGCTCTGTTCCCAGAGCCTAGCACAGTGCTCAGTACCTAGCAAGTACCTGCTTAATGTGTTGCAACAGGTGTGAGCAGTGAGTTCAGAGCAGAGGCCCAGAGGTGTGCAGAGCTAGGACTCTGTCTCCTGAGGGATAAGTGCCTAACTTCTACCTCCATCTCCAGCTGGAAGATTTGGAAGTCACTATAGCTGATCACATCCAAAAGGTCATGAAGCTGAACTTTGAAGCAGCCTGGGATGAGGTAGGGGAGGAGTTTGAGAAGGAGGAGACATTCACCTTGTCTACCATCAAGACACTTGAAGGTAAAATCCTTGGCTGCTGTTGAAGTACTCCTCATCTTTCCTCCCCACCCCTGCCCCCACAAGGACTCAGGGCCATGTCTCCAGCACATACTTCAGATGCCACTTCATTAAAAGCCCCTCAGGGCAGGATTAGGGAATGGGGGAGTTTTGGTGGCACAAAGGGAGACAACATATATGACTTAATGATATTGGAATTTCTCCTACAGAGGCTGTGGGAAATATTGTGAAATTCCTGGGAATGCACCCTTGTGAGCGGTCAGACAAAGTGCCGGATAACAAGAACACCCACATGTTGCTCCTGGCTGGTAAGCAGCATTTCTAGGTGGGAAAGGCCTGGGTAGCTGTAGCCTGGATGCTGCTGCAGCCTGGGCGAGGGCTGCCACTAGGAATGAAGGATTCTAAATTCATGATGTCGAAGATTCACAAAGAAAAAAAAAGACTTGCAGTGAAATATCTATTTCCCAACCCTTGTTGCCAGTCATCCAGTTCCTTTCCAATAGGCAACCATTGCTACTATTAAAACAATGCCAGTATGTCCTTCCAGTGATGTTATGAATATAAAAGCTAATATATCCCTTTTTAATCAAATGTTTACATACAAATGGTTTTGCTTTTCACTGACAGTAGTGCATCTTAGAGATCTTTCCTATCAATACATAGTCTCATTTTTTTTTAAATCATGGTAAGACGTGTCTCAGAATTTCCCATTTTAACCATCTTTAGTTGTACAGTTCAGAGACATTAAATACACTCACGTTATTGTGCAATTATCGCCACTATCCATCTCCAGAACTTTTTTATCATCCCAAACTGTATCCCTATTCTTTTTTATAGCTGCCTCATATCCCATTGTATGGATGTACCATATTTTATAGAACCATCCTGTATTGATGAACATTTAGATTGTTCCAGTCTTTTGCTATTACAAACAGTGCTATAGTAAGTAATCACACACACATATATGCATGTACACACACATACTTTATTTTGTTTGTGTGTGCTGAGGTCAAAGTGCATTTCTCATTTTGATAAATATTTGCCTTCCAGTTGCCTTCCATAGGAATTGTATGCCTGTCTTCCCACACTCTGGACAACGTGGTGTGTTATCATACCTTACGATTTTTGCCAATCTGGGTGGAAAATGGTATCTTAGTGTAGTTTTATTTTACATTTCTTATATATTGAATGATGTTAAGAATCTTCTCCTGTGAAGTGCCATTTGTATTTTTTGTTGTGTGAATTGTTTTCATATTCATTGTCTAATTTCTAATAGGAATGGGATTTAAGCATTCATCATGGAAATCTTTAAACATACACAAAAATTGATTAGTATAATGAACCCCCAAGTGCTCATCTTCCAGCTTAAACAACTACAGCATTTATAGCTCCTGCCCCCAGATTATTTTAAAGCCAACTATAAATATAGCATTTTGTATGTAAATCTTTCTGTATCAGTGCTTTTCTCTGAGATAATGACCCTTTATTTAAAAGGGAAAGGGGCAATACAATTATCAAACCTAAAACAATGAATAAAAGGAAATGGGAGGTTCCTCCCACCCCCTGAGTATTAACAGGGCAGGGAGGTTGCTCTGCTTCAGTGCCCTGCTCACAGCTGACAGCCCCTAAGACCATGTTTCTGGCCACACTGAAGCAACCCAGTCCCTTGGTCTTGCGGACACCTGCTCTGTAGTTTTGTCATGATGGGGCTGTCTCTTTATCTGTGCTCTTAGATTCAGCCAACATGTATGAGAACCTCTGTGACACCTGGTACAGACTAATATGTCCATTAATTTTATCTTGGCACAAACTTAAAATATGGTTAGTATTATTATCTCCTCCACTTTATAGCTGAAAATTCTACAGCTCAGAGAGGTAAAGTAACTTGTGCAAGGCCTCACTCAGGGATTTCAGCCCAGGTCTCCTGGTCCCAGACCCACTCGCATTTCACTACCCAGACCTGCCTTGATCAGTTGCTGTGAATAACACTCTCAGCATAGCTTCTGCCTTACACACCTGTACTTTTCTCTTCCCTTCTAGGTGTATTCCGGGGTGGTCATGACATCCTGGTACGTTCCCGGCTGCTGCTTTTGGACACAGTTACAATGCAAGTGACAGCCAGAAGTTCAGAGGAGCTGCCAGTAGACATCATTTTGGCATCTGTGGGCTAAGAGGCCAGGCTGCATAGGCCCCACTCTTCACCTCTGTCCCCAGCACTATGCAGAAGTCTCACCTTTGTCATGTACCCAGTGGAAACTCCTTCCCAAGCCTCTATATACAAAAACAATTAGGAATCATTCGGGATTTTTTTTTTTTTTAATTTAACTTTGGCCCCAGGACTGTTTGTTAGGGGGTAACCTTTTTTTTCTTGTTATGAATAGGGGATGATTTTAGTTTATCCTAGAAGTTGCTCCCCTGCCTGCCAGGGCGGGACATTGCAAATAAATAAAATGCTCACATTTCTTAAATTTCTCCTCGAAGAAACCAGCTTATCCCTATTAAAAAATCAGCATGTATATATTGAACGACTGGTAACTTCTGCAGACTCATGCATAGGGGTTCCATCTTCTCTTCTCACCACCACTAAGAAAACACCTACTGTATCCCTTTGCATCCATAGCCCTTTGCTGCGGGACTTACCATGAGGCAGGACCTCTTCTCGTTTGTCAACCCCACACCCAGGAACAGGAGCAGTGCAGGTTTGCTGAGGGAATGGCAGCAACCAACAGAGTTCACACACTTACTCTTGCATTTTCACAACCACCCTCCTTTTCTAGAGATAGACGGAGGTTCCAGAGGGTTTGCGGTGGATGACCCAGGTGTGTCCTAGCATCAGATCTGAGATGGAGTATGCTCTGGGGTTTGCCTGCTCCCCACTTGAGTCCAATTCAGGGAATGCACAGAGGGGAAGAAAAGCCCTTAAAGAGCATTCTGGCTCCAGATGCAGAAATTCCTGGTTTATGTCCCAGGGGAGCAGGCTCAGCAACAACCTCAGCTGTATTTTTAAACTCAAGCCAGGTGGTTTACCAGCTTTGTGGCTGTAATAGATGTATTTGCAAAGCCCATTTAAAAAAATCCTAGACCTCACCCTTAGAGATTCAGATTGGGTAGTGGGGAAAATGACCCTGGAAAGGCTCATTCTGGTGTCCACTGAAGTTTGAGTGACTTGAGTGATTCATGGAAGTTTTCCTGATGGTTTATGTTTTGCCCCAAACTATGAGGCAGTAGGACTGCAAAGAAAATGTTTCCTGATTTCACCCCTCCAACAACTTGGTGCCCTAGAGTTATGGTTCCCGCTATACGAAGCAGGGCACTTCAGGCTCCCTGGGACGCATCTACAATCTCTGCCAGCGCCACAGGGATGAGCCTTGTCCTTGCAGGTTCTTCCCCAGCCCCATTCCTGCAGTTCACCCTGGTAGGGGAGTTTAGCACCACAGGGGAACAGCCGAATATATAAGGAATTGGATCTCTGAGAACGCAGATCGAGGAGCACCGAAGACAATCCTAGACTCCTGGGTACTTTTAGAAGATTCAGATGCACAGGCCGCCTGCCATCGCCAGGATGGGGGAGGGGAGGAAGCCCGGGCCACGTCCCACGCTGGGGCGGGGCTGGGGGGGTACGGCGCCCGTACGTGTGTCGTTGTTTGGAGCGTGAGAGGGTGGGGGAGAGATTCGCGGGAGGCCGAGCGGGCGCCGTACAGGGCTGAGGTAAAAGTGAGGCGGGTTGGGCGGACAGCGGGACCCCAGCCCTGTTGCGGAGGGGCAAGGTGGCGCCAGCGGGAGAACCTTTGGGCCACCTTGACGCCTAGGCTTGCGCCAAGAGCCTGGGGTCGGCGGGGCGGGGCGGCCTGGGGGTCCCTGGTGTTGGGGAGGAGAGGTACATGCCGGACAGCGAAGAAGCTGAGTTTTGATGCTACTAAGAGCGCCCACTCAGCGGAGGTTGCCGTCACCGAGGTTAGCCGCTGCTCGATGGTGTGAGGATCCCAAAAAGGGAGAGAAGGAAAAGGAGTGGGACGAGACGGTGAGGACAAAAAGAGTCGCGTACAGGAAGAGAGCTTGTGGCTCCAGAAGTGACCACAGATACCGTACCTTTTTGCCTTTCTTGGCAGAAACATTAAGCTGAAAAAAATTAACCTCCACAGGGAAATCTATTTTCTTACATTCAGTCAGGTATTTATGGAGCACCTCCCAATTTTTAATGCTTTATATGGGCCTGGTAGTAGACAAAACAGGCATAGTCGGTTTCTTGAGGAAAGACTTTCCTGGGGAAGGCCTTAAGAGATGGTTGGTTACATAAACTACAGGTGGTGCTGGAAGTAGAGTCTGTGGGAGTCTTGAGAGAATGCTGTAAATAACGGAATAAGACCTAATATTTGAGCAATACAAACCTAATGTTTCATGATGTAAAGGTTGTAGAGAAACAGTGTTGAAGAATGTGTGGGCGAACATCCTGTCACTTACCTAGAGATGTTCTCACAAGAGCTTGTGCCTATCAAGATCGGCAGGGCCAGCAGCGGCTCCCAGAGTGGAGAGACCCTGACAAGTATGGCCCTTCATACAACAAGAGCCTCAATCAAATAGCCCAGTGCTTCTGTCGCGACTACACTTTGAGAAGGTAACCAGTTTTTCTGCACCATATTAGCTTCTGCGTGGGCATTGTGATGGTCATCTGCCTCTATGCTATGGTTGACTCTTGAACAATGCACGGACTAGGAACACCCACCCCCACACAGCCAAAATCCAAAAATCTACAAAAACTTAAGACTCTCTAAAAACTTAACTAATAGCCTACTGTTAACCAGAAGCCTTACCAATTAGGAAACTAAATTAACACATATTTTATATGTTTGTACGTGTTGTAAACTGTGTTCTTACAGTAAGCTAGAGAAGAGAAATGTTATTAAAAAATTTAAGGAAAGTATGTTTACAGTATTCACTGAAAAAACATCCACGTATAATTGGACCCATGCAGTTTAAATCTGTGTGGTTCAGGGTCATCCGTATTTGGTTTGGTGTATGCTCAGCCTCTGAGGTGACATTAAAACCAGCCTTTATTTGACTCCTCAGTTGAGAACTACTCGGGGCCTCACTGAAAGGAGTTATATTGGTATCTTCTAATCTTCAAAATAATTCACTATCCTTCAGGCTAATTTAAGTGCCTTCTCTATACAAGGCATACTACCCTTAATGCATATCAAGTTATATGATCCTTGTATTTGAATACATTTTTTAAGACAGTATCTTTCAACCATCACTGATCATCAGGGTCAATTGAGTACCTTAAAAAAACATTTTTTTCCATACCCTTACCAATCCGCTGAATCAGAATCTCTGGGCCTAGGACAGCATTAAGACTAGCTGATCTAAAAACACTCTGATGTTACTTGAACACTATTCATTCTGCTTGTATTTTCAATTTCTTTATGTTTGTTTTTTAGTGAAGCTATAAACATGTATTTGGTTTGGTTTTCTGAAGTTTAATTGCATCCATTAGTACTATATGTAAATTCATATAGTATTTACCCATTGTGTTGGAGTGACCAATAATTTATAATCATGTTTGTAAAGAGAGAAGTGTAGGAAGATTGTGACTTGTCGTCGTCACCCAGTCTTTGAGGTATAGATCTGGGGACTTAGGTCCAGACCACTGTCCCCACTCCTGGGGATGTGTCCTGGAACTAGGAATGGGAAAGGTGGAAGGCCTAGCAAGCATAGCCTCCCTTTTCTGTCAGTGGTATGAATTTGCTGATTGATGTAGTATTTTGATTTGATTCCACATCTCTAATAAATTTTGTTAATATTGCTAGGGGGTTCCTAATTTTTGATAAGTAATTGAGGCTTCATTTTTCTCAAATCTGTAAATTGTAAAGCAAAATTAGAACCATTTCAGCATATTAATCTATATTAACGGCCAGCACATATGTATAGATTGCAAAATTTGCATTTGAAACCACTGATTTGCAGATGACTTCCTCTTTCATTTATCTACCCCAGTGCTACCAGCTCTTCTGCTCACAAGTCCAAAAAGGCTGGGGAAAAGATGACTAATATTGAGCAATATTTTCAGTATTTTCCCTCCGCAGCCGCTTTTTATTCATCATTCTCAGTAGAGGGCAGCTTCACATATGGTTTGATTTACAATTGTCCATTAAACACATTGTAAAAGCGAGATTTCTCAACCTTGGCACTATTGACATTTTTGCATTCTATTTAATGCTATGTTTTTAGCATTTCTGTGCTTTTTAGTCATTGATTTCACTGTATAAAATTGTCTCCAAACGTAGTGCTAAAGTGCTGGCTGGTATTCCTAAACATAAGAAGGCCTGATATGCCTTACAGAGAAAATACATGGTGTTAGATAAGCTTCATTCAGGCATGAGTTACTGTGCTGTTGGTTGTGAATTCAACTTCAGTGAATCAATAATATATATGAAATCAACTGTCTTTAAACAGAAAATACACATTAAATAAGGTGATGTAAAAATCAAAATGATGAATATGTTGTCATCATAGGCTCATGAGAAACTAACCCTGTATTTCCCCTAAGAGCAGCAATCAGTTCAGTATTCACTAATTCAATGTTCACAACAACTTTGTAGAACCTACCTGCTATGAATAATGAGAATAGAGTGTGTGTGTGTGTTTATAGAAAGAGGATTAACTAATACAGGCAAAATTTTGAAAGAAACAGGGTGGGATCTTATCAAGAGCACAGTAGAGGGATTAGCCTTATACAAAAGGGAAGCCCTTCTGAAATAACTGCTGCTGATGATTTCTTTCTTGGAATTCCATCCTTTCTTGACTTTTTTTTCTCTCTAGGTATTTTTTCTTGGACTCTACTTTTTCCTCATTTTGCCTTTTTCTGTTTTTGTACCCCCAGGTTAAATCCTATGCTCGGTTTACCCCCTAAGATACTATCCTAATGGCTTTAACAATCACCTTTATATAGAAAATTTTACTATTTCTTTTTAATTCTAACCTTAAAAAATATTAAACTACGATTTGTATGCCTGTTCCATGCCACACATTTAATGAATCAGTAGGGTAGGTATTGTTCACTCTATTTTGACAGAAAAGAAAGTTGAGGGTCCAGGAAGTTGAGACTAGGCCAACTTTCTAAGTGGCAGAGAGGGATTTTTGAAGCAAAGTCTTCTTACAAAGGCCTATTCTTTCCCTTATACCAGAAGTTAGCAAACTATGGTCCTCAGACCAAATCTGGCCCTTTGCCTGTTTTTGTAAATAAAGTTTTATTAGAACTCAGCAATACTCATTCATTCTTTGGCTGCTTTAATGCTACCAATGGCAGGAGAGTTCAGTTACCTGAGTCATTGCAACAGAGACCATATGGACTCAAAAAGGCAAAAATATTTACTGTCTGGTCCATTACAGAAAAAGTTTGATGACCCATTCTCTCTACCTTGCTGCCTGTCACTTAAACTTTAATTCTACACACTTTTTTGACATAGTAAACAACCCTCTTGGATTTTTATTGTAGTGACTTAAAACAACCTTCATTATTTTTCACCCATGAGGAGTTAAGACAAGGCATTGTAGATATGGTTTTGTCTTTTCCTGAAGTTTGGGGCCTCAGCAGAAAAAACTTAGCATCTGGGGCTAGAATCATCTAGAACAGGAATCAGAAAACTAGGATCCTCTGACCATTTCTGTAAATGAAATTTATGGAATACTGCAATATCCATTTATTTATCTGTCTATGGATGCTTTGTACCTATAACAACAATTATAGTTGCAACAGAGACTATGACTTACAAGGTATTTAATATCTGATCTAGAGGCATCTTCAGTCACTTACCTGGCAGTTGATGTTGGTTTTTTAACCCGGGCTGTTGACTAGAGTACCACATGTGGCCTCTCCATGCAGCTTGGGCTTTTTCACAGCGTGGTAGTCTTAGGGAAATTAGATTTCTTACATGGCAGCTCAGAGCTCCAAAAGAGATGTCTCAGCAAACAAAAAGAAGCTGAAAACCTTTTCTGACCTAAGCCTTAGAAATCATAGTGTCACTCATGCCACATTCTGCGAGTCACAACCCATCCAGATTCAAAGGAAGGGAACACAGACCCCCAGCTCTCAATGGGAAGAACAGGAAAGATTTTGTGACTGTTTCTTTAAACTGCCACTGACTTGCCACTATTATCAAAATTCAACACATGATCTTTCCCCAAATCAAATCCCTTTTCAGATTTTCCCTTTTGTACATAGTACCATCATTATTTTAGTTTTCTAGGCCTGAAAACTTAATCATCCCTGTTTTCTTTTTCCCTTTGCGTGACGATTTTATTTTTTTTTATCTTTGGATGTCTTTTATTCTCGCTGCTGTCACCGAACCTACTGTATCCTTATCACCAGACCCTGAACCATTGTAGCACCCAAAATGCACTCTCTACTACTGGTTCCTTCCAACCCATACTGTACTACTCCATGCAAAATAATGTGTGTATTTGCATTTTAATCTAGATTTCATCAAATTCTCAAGGGCCGGTTACCAAAAAGCAGTTTAGCATCTATGTATTGAGGACTCCAAAATTTCCCCCACATTTGGAGATTCATTTGAAGAACTCATCATATAAGGTGTATAGTGGCTAAGGTTTATTACAATGAAAAGATATAGAATAGAATCAGTAAGGGAAATAGACAAGTAAACTCTGGAAAAATCCATGCACAGGCTTCCTTATGTTCTCTCCTTCTGTGAGGGGACACACTAAGCATGTGTCTTCTCCAGCAGTAAAAAATATAGTAACATGTTCACAGTGTTTCTGCCTAGGGAAACACATTAGAAACTCAGGGCCCTATGTTTGTATTGGGGGCTGGTCACATAAGCACTTTCTGTTTATCAAATACCAAAATTCCAGATGCCCAGAAGAAAAACAAGTGTTCAGCATAAAACTCATTTTTTGTACAAACAAGTCACAGTAAACCATCCTTATCAGTAAGGGAAAGATGAGAATACTCAAAATCCAAGTTCCCAGATGCTAACTGAAAGCCAGCCTTGTGAGCAGGCCTTCCTAAAAATAGCTTCCTCATGCTTGCTTTTGTGCACAAAACCACTTCCTGCATGTTTTCGATATGGCCTGTTTGCTCATCTAATTTCATATCCGGTCTTTCCTCCATCTCTTCTCTGTCTGAATTCTGTACAGCTTGTGGGATCCAATTTAAGAATCATCCCACCCTATCTCCATCCCTTCTGCTCCTTCTGAAGAGCTGATATTTCTCCATTCTGTTCATCACAGATCACTCTCCAGAACTTCTTAGACACTCATTATGTACCACCATGTGGCCCTTAGCCTATAATAGTTTGTATTATTACTTAATATATTTATGTCTGTGTGGCCTCACATTACAGTGCAAGCCCTTTGAGACTAAGCACTACTCCATGTGCCCCCATAGCACTCAATATATCCCTTAATCACAGCATGTACCTCATTGTATTATGGTTGTCTGTAACTTGTGCTTCTTAAGACCTGGAAGCACATGAAGTACAGGGCCTAGCACTATGTCTCTTCCATAGTAGGCACTAATTAAAAGTTAACAGGAACAAAAACTCTTTGTATCCCTCACCTTACCCAAGCAGAATATCTTATATGCTAATAAATATGATTGCTAAAGAACACAAGTTACTCATGTCATGATAAATCACTAAATTTATTTTCAAGTACAATCTTTCCCTTTTAATAATCTCTCTATTCTTTGTATTTTGATACTAATAGTAATATAATGCATGTGCTAAATTTGGTTTTCTAAATTTCATTGTGATCTCACTGGAGTCTTAACCTTTTTCCATGGCAGGGTGCAGACTCATCTGAGCGTATCATTGCTCCCATGAGATGGGGCTTGGTTCCATCTTGGTTCAAAGATGATCCTTCCAAGCTGCAGTTCAACACTGCCAACTGTCGTAGTGACACCATAATGGAAAAACGGTCTTTCAAGGTAGGTGGCTTATCTAGGAAAAAGGCACATAGTCTGTTTTTTTTTCCTAATAGAGCTGTTAGTGCCTTATATACCTAAGAAATAAAATAGGGTTCTCTTTGGAACCTTCCTTAAGGTCCCAAAGTGCATTCCTAGTTATTAATGTTGAGTGCTGTTTTCTTTGCTACTGTGTAACAAACCATGCCAGAACTTGGTGGTTTAAAACAAAACAACTATTTATATTATTTCTTATATTCTGTGGGTTCAGCTAGACTGTTTTCACTTGGAGGTTCTCATGTAGTTAACATCTAGTGACAGCTGGGGCTGGTTGTCTAAAATGGCTTCTTCACCAACATCTCTGACATCCCAGCCAGGATGGGAGAACAACTGGAAGCCTTTTCACATGCCTAGTTGGGGTAGTCAAGCTTCTTACATGGCATCTGGCTTACCCAAAGCTCATGATTTAAGACAGCAGGGCAGAAGCTGCAGGGCTTTGTGACTTAGCTTTGGAAGTTGTACGGCAGTCATAAGCATCACTCTGCAGCATTCTGTTGGCCCAGTCTAAAATTACTGTGGGAGGGAACCACATGAGGTATAAGTACTGGGATGAAAGGCTCATTGCGGAGCCAGCTTTGGAAGCTACCTACCACAAGCACCTATTTGTTAGAGAGCTTTTGCTGCTATGTACGTTATTTAATCTTTTCAACATCTGTGTGAGTGGTGACATTATACATGTGAAAAATTGAGGTGCAGAGAATTAAATAACTGCTCTAAGATCACACATTGGTAGACCTAATATTTTAACCCAAGTTCATGAAACATGATTCTATCACTAAGACCATATTTTGCTCACATTTTCCCTCAGGTGCCTTTGGGAAAGGGAAGACGCTGTGTTGTTTTAGCAGATGGATTCTACGAGTGGCAGCGAAGTCAGGGAACAAGCCAGAGGCAGCCATACTTCATCTACTTCCCCCAAATCAAAACAGTAAAGGTATTATCATCAGCACTCACAGTAAATATTTAGAAAAGTACAGAGAAACTAATCCAAAGAAGAACATGCGTTTCCTTCCCTTATAGAGTTTTTTATAATAATAGCTTTATTGAGGTATAATTCACCTTTTTTTTAAAGTACGCAAGTCAGTTATTTCTTAGTATATATAAAGTTGTGCAACCATTACTGCTATCTAATTTTAGAACATTTTCATCACCCCAAAAAGAAACCCTGAATCTATTAGCAGTCACTCTCCGTTCCCTACCCCTAGCCTTGGCAACCACTAATTTACTTACTGTCTCTATAGAGTTGCCTATTTTGGACATTTCAGATATATGGGATCATGCATTATGTGGTTTTTTGCATCTGGCTCCTTTTACTCAGCATAATGTTCTCAAAGTTCATCTACATTGTAGCATGTATCACTATTTCATTCTTATATAGATACCAGATTTTGCTTATTCATTCACCATTTGGTGGACACTCGGGTTGTTTCTACTCTTTAGCTATTATGAATAGTGTTGCTGTGAACATTCATGTACAAGTTTTGGCATGTATATATGTTTTAATTTCTCTTGGATTTATACCTAGGAGTGGATTTGCTTAGTTGTATGATAACTACATTTAACATTTCCTTCATAGAACTTTCATTTTAAGACATAATAAACTTCACCTGTTCACATAACATTATAAGGAGATTGAAAACAAATCAGACATGACATCATGTTTTCTTTTTAATTAAATTTATTACTCTGACTGCTAAAACATTTGCATTCTCACTGCAGTTTCCCTTGCTAAAATTGAGAATTGTTTGTCCTTCAGATGATGTCACCTCATTTTGGGGGACTTCTCATAGCCAAGAGCATATGCCTCACTCACCCTCCTCAGAAAGTTCCCTCTCTAGCCAACCTGTTAACACACAAATGATTTGGTAGAGGACAAGACTTAAATCTATAAAAGTTAATAACTATTCATTATAATGGTTAAATACTAAGCACTTACTGTGAGGTGGATACTCTTTCTGGGAACTTAATGTGTATTAATTTATTTAGTGCTTCTAATTACCTGTGAAGGAAGTACTGTTTTATTCTCATTTATCAGATGAAGAAACTGAGACACAAGAGAGAAAATACAAAAACTGTCTGATCTCCAAGACCTATTTTAATTTCACCTGAGGACCAGTCATTCATCATACAACAATTATTAAAGCCCTTGCTTCTGAGTGGTATGGGCAAGAAACAGAAATTCGTACTATTTTATAGTAAGAAACCAGTGCACAAAGTTGAAAATCAAGGTATTGGGAAAAGAACTGGAATTAGAATTTCTAAATCCTGTGATTCCCTAACTCAGTGCTTTAACTTTGGTTTACACATGAAGTCTTTTGTCCCTAATAGTAAATTCTTAATGTGGTTGGTCAGTAATATTCTGACTCTCGTGTTGTTTGGGAGTAAAAGTTTATTGGTTTGTCTGGAGACAATCGATTTAATGCTTTGTCAGGAGATTTAGCCTTCAAATAATTATTGATTACTTTTTCCCCCTTAAGCGCTTTCCTGTACTCAGGAGCATTTCTATCATGAGCAAAGGGTCCTGGCTAAAGTGGAGGCCAGAGTGGAAATTAAACTTTAAGAGAGGAAGAAATGCCAGTTCAAAGAATTATCTATGGTGTGTTCTGTTTCCCCTTTAATTCCAGGATGCCACTCCTGTTTGTATTCAGGTTAATATTTTTTCTTAAGGTAAAAATTCACATAACACAAAATTCCCCATTATAACCATTTTAAAGTGTATAATTCACTTTTAGTTTATTCACAATGTTGTGCAGCTTTCTTCTTTCACAACATTTTCATCACCTCTTAAAGGAACTCTGTACCCATGAGCAGTCCCTGTCCATTTCTCCCTTACTCTAGCCCCTGGCAACCATTAATCTACTTTCTATGTCTACAAGTTCACCTCTTCTGGGCATTTTGTATAAATGGAATCATACAATATATGTTCTTTTATGTGTCTAGCTACTTTGCATGATGTTTCCTAAGTTCATACATGCAGCAAATATCAGTACTTCATTCATTTTTATTGCCAAATAAGATTCTATCGTAAGGATAATACCACACTTTTTCTTCCATTCTTCAGTTGATGGATGTGTGGGTTGTTTCTAGTTTTGGGGTATTATAAATAATGCTGTTATATGAACATTGGTATACAAGTATCTTTTGAATCTTTCTTCAATTCTTTTGGGTTATGTTCCCACTCACAGTGTACAAGCATTCTGGTTTTTCCACATCCCCATCAACACTTGTTATTTTCTGTTTTTTGTTTTTGTTTTCATTTTTTTTTTTAATGATAGCCATCCTAGTGGGGATGAAGTAGTATCTCATTGTGGTTTTGATTTGCATTTTCCTAATGACATTTGATCATCTTTCATGTTTGTTGGCACTCACAGTAAATATTTAGGTACCTTCTTTGGAGAAATATCTTTTCATGTCCTTTAAATTTAATTGTTTGTCTTTTTGTTGAGTTGTAAGCCTTTATATAGTTTGGCTACTTGACCCTTTCCAGATGTACAATTTGCAGATATTTTTTCTCTGTGGATTGTCTTTTACTGTCTTGATAGTGTCCTTAAAGCACAAAAGTTATAAATTTTGATGAAGTCCAGTTTATCTACTTTTTCCTTCATTGTGCCTATGGTGTCATATTTAAGAATCCATTGCCAGATTCAGGGTCATAAAGATTTACCCCTCTGTTTTCTCCTTAAGGTTTTATAGTGTTAGCTGTACATGTAGATCTTTGATCTATTTTGAATTAATCTTTGTATATGGTGTGAGATATGGTTATCCAGTACCATTTGTTGAAAATGTTCTGTCCCCATTGCATGGCTGTGATACCATGTGTGGTCAAAATCAATTGACCACAGAGGTATATAGGTTTATCTCTGGACTCTAGATTCTGTTCATTGATTAATATGGCCATTCTTATGCAATATCACTCTGTAGCTTTGTAGTTGAAATATGAGTCCTCCAAATTTGTTGTTCTTTTTCAGAATTGTTTTGGTTGTTCATGTTTCTTTGAAGCTCCATATAAATCTCAGGATCAACTTATTCGTTCTGCAAAAAGGACAATTAGAATTTTGATAGAAATTGCATCGATCAATTTGGGGTATTGCCTATTTTGCCATTTTTATTATATTAAGTCTTCCAATCCATAAGCAGTGAGTGTCTTTCCATTTATTTAGGTCTTTCAACAATATTTCTTTCAACAATATTTCTGTGTACAAGTCTTATAACTCTTAAGTATTTTCCTAAGTCTAATATAAAATTATACTTTTACCTCTTCCTAGACAATGCAGGCATCTTAGGAAATTTTATTCTCAGATCAGTATATACAAATCAACAATATTTCTATATACTAGCAACAAACAATTGGAAATAACAGCATTTTTGTAAACTGTTAAAGATAATCCAGGGAGAAAGCGTAAGTCACTGGAAGAATGTACTTGCGTATGTGAGGAGGAGTAGTGCACCAGTGGGGAGGTTGACCTAGCAAAAAGCACAGACCATTAGAAAGAGGAAGGAAGGCAACATATATGGTAGGTGGGGAGATTCATTAATAGGAAGCAAAAGCTCTCTTTTGAATGCTTCTGTTTTGCCAGTGAAATAGGAAGCAAAGTCATCAGCTGAAAGTGAGGATGGGAGGGAGTGTCAGATATTTGAGAATAGGGTAAAGAGTATTGAATGATTTTAAGTAAATGGACAACAGAAATGTACTAGGATTGCCAAGTCATTGATCCATCTGTATTTTGTTTTGTTTAAGGAGTAAAGTAGGGTTTTAACTTTCTTTTTCCCAGTATCTACCCAGTTATCCCACATCTATCATTGCATACTTTCATTACCTTTTCGTTAGTTATTTTCTTTCTCCCATTAGCTCTACTTTTCTTCAACTCAGTCTCTTCTTTTCTGTTTACCTAGTCCCTCTAAGTAGGCTAGAATTTTTCTTTGTCAGATTGTAGTAGTGTATTCTTCAAATATTCCTTCCTATATATAGGGTTTTCCAACAGTAGCAAACAAACTATCAGACTGTAAAAGGTAGGCCATTTCTGGTTTTATTTGTGTCTAGTCAATGCATTAGCCAATTGTAACCCATCTTCCAAGGAAAGGGAATAAAGCCTTTCTACAGACACTTCTCTCCCAGCTGGAGAGTTGAACCCTCTAAGGACCCTACACAGCAAGTAGACAGGCTCTTCTGAAAAAATCCCCAGACATCTTTCTACCCTCTTCAGGGAGGTGCTAACTGCAAGCAAGATCCCTGTCCCAGACCTTCATATCAGTGGCCCTTGCTCTTTCCTCAGAGGAGCCAATATACTTGTCCCGGCTGTTTTGTTATTTTAGGGAGAGAGTCAAGGTTATGCTTTCAGGCTGCTGTCTTCCTAGATTCTCCACTGTGATTTTTTTCCACTTAAAATGAACTGTAAGAACTTCTGGGACTGTTTCTTGAGGGAACCACTCTATGAGATTTCTATTCCTTTGTTTCTCCATCTTTAAACTAGAAATTGTATATCCAAAAAGAGACTTGTCCTCTGGCACTCTCCTTGAGAGACTGTTAAGCACTTGTGGGGACTAGGATGGCACTTTTCTCAATTCTATACAATTAGTCTCTTGCCCATAAAAATGTATCTCTATTCAGTGGACATTTATTAAGCATATACCATGTGTTCTGGTAGGCTCCTGGAAGTTCAATGACACATGATTTTTATCCTTGAAGCCTTACTGCTAAGACACAGACAAATCAAAAATCAGAGACTAGGGGTGAATGTTCATGGAAGGCATGCTTATGAGGTTGTGGGGGCCCAGAGGACAGCATATAAGTTAGACTGGGGCATCACAGACAACTTTCTACAGGAGAGAATTTTGTAGACGTAAATAACTGGGTCTTTCTTTCCTTATCCAATATGGCAATCATTCTTTTACTTTGTGTTCAGAACATTTACATTTAATGTAATTATTTATGTGATAGGTTAAAATCATTAGTTGTTTTCTGTTTGTTTCATCAGTTCTTTTTTTCCTTTTCTCTATTTTTTCTGCCTGCTTTTGGATTGAGTATATTTTTATTATTTAATTTTATCTCCACCATTAGCTAATTATTTTTATTTAAAAAAATGTTTTTACTACCCGGTCTGTAATATACATTTTAAATTAAGAGCAGTGTACTTTCAAATAATATACCGTTTCTTGTGGAATATAAGGACCTAACAACACAGTATTCCCAGTTCCTTCCACTTTTTGGTGTATTGTCATACATTTACTTTTTCATATGCTTTAAACTTAAAATATATGGCTACTGTTTTGTTTTAGACTGTCAGTTATATTTTAGAGTGATAAAAAATAAGAAATCCTACTATACTTATTTTCAATTTGCTGATATTTTCAGTATTTGGGAAATGTAATCCTTTGAGTCTGGTTTTATTGATTTCTATATCTTTTGGCAATTGAATGGTTGTTTTGTCTGTTTTTGGCTATTTAACATCTTGTAATTTTATTTATTTATTTTTTTACTATTTAACTTTTTATTTTGAAACAGTTATCAATTCACAGGAAGCTGCAAATACAGTACAGAGAGGTCCTCTATACCCTTTACCCAGTTTCCCCCATTGGTTACATCTTATGTAACTATAGCACACACAACCAGGAAATTGATTTTGGTATGAAGTGTATAGTTCTTTGTAATTTTGTCACATGTAGATTTGTGTGACCATCAAGATATAGCACTGTTTCATCCACAGAGATCTCTCTCTTGCTACCCTGTTTTAGTCACAATGTGCTCCTCTCCCCCAACCAGTAACGAACTGCTGGTAACCACTAATCTGTTTTCCATCTCTTATTGTTTGAGTTTTGGAAAGCATCAGATAAAAAAAAAATCAAAACATCAATGAAAGTAAATGACAGGTGAGGAAGTGAAAGTGGTGGTCAGATTGCTTAGTGGTGAAAGAAATTATGTTATAAACTGGGCCAGCTATGAAAGTCAGCTTTGTATGTGCAGGGCCACTCCCCAGGCTCACACACAAAGGGAGTTGTGTCAGTGCAGGTAGACAGCACTGATCTTGCTCCTCAATGTGTTCCTCACCAGGCTCACATGAGAACAGCAACAAGTTTGCAGTAGAGCCCCCAGCCTTGGTTATTTCCTTATGTTCCTCTTGCCACACTGGTGGGAACTGCTTTATTTGGGGTCTGTCTCTCCCACTTATCCCTCGGCTCCAAAGGGTGACAGTGGAGCTTTATCTCTAAGGCTTCCCCAGCTTTTGGCTCTTGGTTGAAGGACTGTTCAGTGATGCAGGTGTATAGATGAGATGACCCTCACCCCCACTCTTGGGCTGTGGGGCAGCTCTAGTATTCAGTCTAGGCCCTGTGCTTCCATAGTCCATTCCTGTTCCTTAGCTTGTGTGTCTCTGCTCAGGGCTCTTTGTTACTCTCCAGGATATATATATTTTTCTCTTTATTGAAATATAATAAACAGTTAGTTGCTTGTATTTATGTTGTACAATTCAATGAGTTTTTTTCAATGATAATTGGCATACAATAATATACCAATTTCAGTTGTACGGCATAGTGATCGGAGATCCATATAACTCGCAAAGTGATCACCCCACTAAATCTAGTACCCCTGTTCCCCCTTTCCTATTCATTATGACATTAACCATCTTCCCCATGATACACTCTACATCTCCACGTCTATTCTGCAACTATCTATTTGTACCTCTTAATCCCTTTGCCTTTTTGTGACCCCCAACCCCTCCCATATGATATCCCTCAAAATATTCTCTGTATCTATTTCTGCTTTTGCTGTTGTTAATTTTGTACTTTAGATTCCACATGTATGTGAAATCATGCAATATTTGTCTTTCTCTATCCTGCCCATTTTCTTCAGTGCAATACCCTCTAGGTCTATCAAGGCAATATCTTTTTCCACCTTCTTCCTTCTAATCTGTGTGTGCCTTTTAATCTGAAGTGAGTCTCTTGTAGGCACCATAGGTAGGGGTCTTGTTTTCTTATCCATTTAGCCACTCATCTTTTGGTTGGAGCACTTAATTCTTTTCCATTTGAGGTACTTGTTGATAAGAATGTAGTTATTACCACCCCATATTCATGTTTTTGACACATGTTTTTTCTTCTTAAAGAAGTGCCTCCAGCATTTCCTGTAATACTGTCTTGGTGTTGATAAATTCCTTTCACTTTTTTTTTTTGGAAAGCTCTTTATAGGTCCCTCAATTCTAAATGATAGCTTTGCTGGATAAAGTATTTTTGGTTGTAGATCCTGGATTTTCATCACGTTGAATATTTTGTGCTAAGCCCTTCTGTCCTGCCTAGTTTCTTTTGAGAACTCAGCTGCCAGTCTTATGGGTGCTCCCTTGAAGGTAACTGCTTTTCTCTTGCTGCTTTTAAGATTGCCTCTTTGTATTTTAACCTTTGGCATTTTAATTATGGTGTGTCTTGGTGTGGGCTTCTTTGGGTTCCTGGTTTTGGGGAATCTCTGAGCTTCCTGGGGTTTTAGGTCTATTTCCTTCATCAGGTGAGGAAAGTTTTCCATCATTATTTCTTCAAATAGCTCTTCAGCTTCTTGTTTTCCTTCAGTTACCCCTATGACACGAATATTTTCATTTTTAATTGTGTTCCATAGGCTCCTTAAATTATTATTATAGTCTTGGCTTCTTTTTTCTTGCCATTCTGATTGAGTATCCTTGGCTTTCCCATCCTCTATAGAGGTCATTTGATCCTCTTTTTTATTCTCTCTTTATTCCATTTAATATACTTCTCATCTCAGATAATGTGTTCTTCATTTCTGACTGGTTCCTTTTTATAATTTCCATTTCCATTTTTTTTTCTCTTTATTAAAGTTCTCACCGGATTCATCTGCACTTTCCATAAGTTCATTGAACATCTTTATAACCAGTGTTTTGAACTCTGCATCTGTTAGATTGCTTGACTCCATTATTTCTGGATCTCTATTCTGTTCTCTCATATGGCTTCTGCTAATATGTTTTCCCTTTTTGGCTGCCTTACTGTGTCTGTGTCTATGTACTAAGCAAAGCTCCTAAGTCTCCCAGTCTTATTAGTGCAGTGGCACATTCCTGAGAGGGGTTCAGCTGTATGCCAAATTTAGCCCCAGCCTGTGCCCCTCTGAGGCCACCAGTTAAGACTGAGCTAGCAATCCACAGATGCTGTGCTTATAGTTGCCTCAAAAGGCCACACCAGAAACTGAGGCCAGCTGCCACCTTTGTGAGTCTAGGAGCTGCTCAGCAAGGGGCACCTGACTAAGTGAGGACGCACCTGGATGTGGCTAGGGTCGGGCCGCAAGTTGAGGGAGGTGGAGTTTTGTGGAATCCTCTGGGTGGAGTGACCTGTTATCCAGTTTGATAACATCTCAGCTATGGTGGTGCTGAGTCCGCACACTGGGAAAGGGGAGGGCTCAACAGTGGAACAATGGATACCGTTGGCACTTCTGTACAGAGCGAGTCTAGCTTTGGCCCTCATTCCGACAATTCAGTGTGTCCCTGTAGGTTCCTGGTGCCCCCTATGCAGCTGACCAGACGCTGGTGCTCAGAGTGAGCAAGTTTGTCATCGCGAAAGTCCGCTTGCGGACATGGCCCCTTTAAGAGGCGTCTGCAGCTGCTGGCTGCCACTGGTATGGCCCCTGTTCACTCAGCTGCTAGGCACTAGCCAGCCTCACGTCCTCGCCCTATCCTACCTTCTGCCATTGCAGGGTGATTTCTTAGATTTCTCCCTAGTTGTATGGCTTATTCATCTAGATCCCAGCCAATTTTTCTTTCCTGTTTGCTTGTTGTTTCTGTCACAACTTTGATTCAGTCACCAGAGGGATGAACAGAGCCTCTATTATCGACGCCATTTTTTCCCGTGTCTTGTAATTTTTGATTAATTGCCATAGTATGTAGAACAGAGACCAAGATAAATAATATTTATGCCTAGAAATGGATACACTTATCCTTATATTAGGCTATTAACATGTACAATTAAGTTGATCTTGTCAGTTGCTGAACTGGGTTTGTGTTTTATTGTTGTTATTACCTTTGTTCACCACTGGTTTTAAATTTCTCTTGTGTTTAGGATAAGGGTTGATTCTCCAGAGGGTTTTCCTCAGTAGTCCTGCTCCCTGCAGCTGTCGTATTTCCGTTAGTGCCTGTGCATTAGAGAAGATCTCTCCATGCTCTTGCCCCTTCTCCAGAATGTATCTACTATTTTGCTTGTCACTTGGTGCCATTAATATGAAGGCAGGTAGAAAAGCATTCCCTGTCATCTTTGTTCATTCTCAGTCTTAGGCATAACTGTGCCCTGGGTTCTCAGGCTCAGCCTTTCTCAGTGATCTTGCTACTTCCCCATGGGTTGTAGAGGGTTTTTTTCTTTTACCCTCCTGGCCTCAGTGAGTTTTACCAATATCTTAGGAGTGGTAGGGTTTATTACCCTTCTTCTGACCCCTTACGGCTGTTATTCCTCAGAGAAGTGATCAGGTGCAGCTTCTTGCCTTTGCTAAAGCAGAAGAGCTCCCCTCCTCTAGGCATGCTCCAGCAAGGAAGGCTTTCTCTAGTCTCCTGTCTTTCTTGTGAGCACCCAGGGAGGTCTGTGAGGAAGAGTCTGCAAGCTGATACAAATGCCCCTGATGCATTTAGCCCCCAGGGATTCTGTACTCTTAGGCTGGCCCAATACTCTGCATTTAGCAATTTGATGATAATTTTATCTGAATTCTTGCCTGCTGTATTAAGGCCTTGCCTTCTTCCTGTTGCCACTGGTAAACCAGTGCTTATGTCATCTTCCTGCAGAGGCCTCTGTGTTTCTATATAGTTCAGGCTAATTGGTTGCCCTATGACCTCAGTTCTCTAATGAGTTTAAGAAAAGTTAGATTTTATAGATTATCTAGCTTTTTTTTTTCTTATTGTTAAGATGGAGGTGACAGCCTTTGTAGCTTTCTGTATTCTAGGCCTTGAACTGAATCTTAAATGGCGAGTAGGATTTGGCATGATAAGGAAAGGTGGGAATGACATTTTGGCAGAGGAAGGTTGCTTCAGCAAGACACAGTGAGAACAAAATTGCATAAGAGCTTCATTTACAGACAGCTGCGTTTGGTTCAGGTTAACATTTTAAGTGAAAGCTGGAATGATGTGCCAGACCATAGAAGGCCTAAATGCCTAGCGAAGGTGTTAAATTGTATTCCGAAAACATTTAAGGAGTCGTAAATCTTTAGCTTTGGTGGTATTTACCACCAGGCCTCTTTTCTTTAGTGACAGTGGATCAGGAGGAGTTAATAAGGCATGGGCTAAATTATTTCTTAAATGATTGCAATGCTCTTAAGTCTGTGGTAGTTAGTACTCAACCTACGTGTAGAAGAAGGGTGCTGAGTATCTAATCTGCCCATGTATTTTGCTTCCAGTCAGGCAGCATTGGTGCTTCTGACAATCCTGAAGACTGGGAGAAAGTCTGGGACAACTGGAGACTACTAACAATGGCCGGACTCTTTGACTGCTGGGAGCCACCAGAGGGAGGAGACTGCCTGTATTCCTACACCATTATTACAGTGGATTCCTGCAAAGGCTTGAATGACATCCACCCATAGGCAAGTCACACTTCTTATCTTCAGGTCCAAAAGCATTCAGGGAGAGTTTGTCCTCTTTGCTTTTAGATAGGTAGCTTATGGAATTTAAAGTTTCTGTGTTTAGAGAGTAGGAAACTAAGACAGTTGTTTTGCAAAATACAGTTACAGTCAGTTTGTCTGTAACATGACATGCATTCCTAAAAATCACCACATTTGTGCAAAATACTACAGTGAAAACCACAGAACTTTTGGGAAAAGTAGGGTTAAGAGGACAACACTTAAAAACTTTGTCAGTGGCACATTAAAAAATAATACTAATCTGTTAAAAACTACCACAGTTTTATACATTGGGGATTACGAAATACATAGATTCTACAACAAATATGGCACTTTACTTTAAAAAGACCCAATATTTGCTTATGGAAGTGAGTGTCTGAAGAGTTGTAGCTTGTGAGTTATTGTCAAGTGGTGGAAGGAAGATTACGCAAAATTTATTATCTTTTGTGGTTTAAGCCTGGGCATGTTTTTCTACCCTCAAAATATAGTTCCTTTAATACATGCATTTATAATATACATATTTAATCAGAATCAAAGACTTCGATCCAATGCATAGCCTTCTCCTTCAATTAACTTCTGTATCACTGCTGGAAATTCTTTAGTGGCATTTCCATCTGTGCTTATGTCTTCTCCCAACAACTAAAGGCTTTAAAAATGGCATCAGTGTTTGAAACACGTCCGGGTTTTTCACTGTTTGGTATTCAATCCATATGCTAAAGAATCTTTCCATTGCTTCTATTCCTTTAGGCCTGATTGATATTGACTTCACAACACCTCTTGAAGTTTTTCCATGTATGGATGTTCATTTTATTTTCACAATGTTGTCGTTTATGTGGATTCCTTTATGTCTGTTGCTCAGGAGGTATCACATGTTCTCTTTTTACTTTCAAGATGCTTTGTTATGTCAAGCTTCTCCTCAATACTTAAAAGTTCCCATTTATATGCACTGCTTAGCATGCACTGAGTTAGGAAGCTTAGACATGTTTAAGGTGTTGAATGGATAATTTTTTTATATGTAGAGAGAAGTTCACAAATGCAAAATAAAAGCAAAATACAACTTTGAAGGCTAATTATAGTGAACCAAGATAGCTGTCAATGTTTGAGTTTATGCATGTGTGTGTTTTGTGTATTCCTACCAGGCTTATTTCAGCAGGGTACAGTTTTTGTGTTCACCTTGACTTTCTCACAGACAAAACCGTATATAAGCAAATGCAAATCTTTGTTTATATTGCACTCTAATATATCAGTCACGTTGAAACAGATTTCCATTTTTCAAATGAGTAACTTAACTACCAGAACTGACTATACTTGTGTAGCACTTTCACAATTTTTGCCAAATCTGAGTGCCCTCAGGAGTGATTTTGATGCTTTGCTAAAAAGAATACAATGCTACACATACCAGGATTACCTCTTTTAGCCTTGTCCTACATATTCTCTGTGAAAGTATGCTCTCATGTGATAAAGTAGTTTTGGTGTTTACTAATTCACCTTAAAGTAAATTCCCATTTCATCTAATCTAAGACACAACCATTTTGGAATGTACCATTATTTTATATGCTGTTACGTAAAGTGCTGCAAATTACTGCCAGCTAAACCATAATACAATGCAGAGATGCCATTCATCATAAAATGCACCTGGGTTTCAGAGGTTGTAAAATATTTGGGTGGGGGGTACATAAATTTTATTTTATTCTTAAAATATAAGAAATTTTAAAATTACAGTTGGTATTTAATATTATATAAGTTTCAGATATATAGCATAGTAGTTACACATGTATGTAACTTATAAAGTGATTCCCCTGGTAAATCATACCCACCTGGCACCATACATTCCCTAAGCTCATAACTATTTTGTAACTGCCAACTTGTACTTATTAATCCCTTCACCTTTTCACCCAGTCCCCCTTCTATCTGGCAACCATCAGTTTGTTCTCTGCATCTGTGAGTTTACTTCCATCTTGCTTGTTTGTTTGCGTTTTAGATTCCACATATAAGTGAAATCATATGGTATTTGTCTTTCTCTGTCAGACTTATTTCACCTAACATAATACCCTCTAGGTCTATCCATGTCGTTGCAAATAATAAGACTTCATTCTTTTTTATGGCCAAGTAATATTACATTGTGTGTGTGTGTGTGTATCACCTGTTCTTTATCCACTGGTCTTTGATTAAAGCATTTAATCCATTTACGTTTAAATACATTGTTGACAGCTTTGTAGTTATTGCCATTTTCTTGTTTTCTGATTGTTTTTGTAGTTCTCTATTCCTTTCTTATTCTCTTACTCTCTCCTCTTGCATGTTAATGACTTTCTGTAGTGTTGTGTTGGAGTCATTTCTCTTTTTTTCTTGTATATCTCTTGTATATTTTGGTTTGTGGTTACCCTGTGCTTCATATGTACCGATCTGTGTTTATAGCAGTCTAGTTTAAGTTGAATGTCACTCAACTTTGAACACATTTGAAAATCACTAGTATTTTTACTCAACCCTTCCATGTTTATGTTTTTGTCATTTATTACTTATTTTGTGTGTATCCCTTAATTTACTGTCGTAATTATACATGCTGTTCTGACCTTTTTTGCCTTTTAACTTCTGAACCGTGCTTTAGTGTTGATTGATCCACTGGTTTTATTGTGTGTTTGCCTTTGTCAGTGGGAATTCTTCTTTGTGTGTGTGATATTTCCATTTTCGTATTTTTTTTTTCTTAAAAAAGTCTCTAACATTTCTTTTAATACTGGTTTGGTGGTGATGAACTCCTTCAGCTTTATCTTCTTTCAGAAACTGTTTATCTCTCCTTTGATTCTAAATAATAGCTTTACTGGGTAGAGTAATCTTGGTTATAGGTCCTTGCTTTTCATCACTTTGGATATTTGGTGCTCTTCCCTTCTGGCCTGCAAAGTTTCTTTTTAGAAATCAGCTTACAGTCTTAGGGGAGCTCCCCTGTAGATAACTAACTGCTTTTCTTTTGCTGCTTTTAAGATCCTCTCTTCCACCTCAATAATTTTAATTACAAAAAAAAAAAAAAAAAAAGTCTGTCTTTAAGCTTTTGCACATTAATTCCATGGCTTGGTGTAGGCCTTTTCGGGTTCATCTTATTAGTGACTCTGCACTTCCTGGACTTATATGTCTATTTCCTTTGCCTGGTTAAAGACATTTTCTGTTATTATTTATTCAGACAGGTTTTCAATCCCTTGTTCTCTCTCTTCTCCTGACAGCCCTATGATGCGAATGTTGTTACTCTTGATGTTGTCCCAGAGCTCTGATTTTTTAAAATTCTTTTTTCTTTTTTGCTGGTCTGAGTAGGTGTTTTCAGCTGCTTTGTTTTCCAAATCACTGATTTAGTCCTGTGCTTCATCTAATCTTCTGTCTATTCCTTCTAATATGTTCTTCATTTCAGTTATTCTTTTTTCCGACTGGTTCTTTTTTATGTTTTTTATCTTCTTTTTTATGTTTCCTATATTTTTGTTAAGTTCTCACTGAGTTCATCTATTCTTCCCCTAAGTTCATTTAGCATCCTTATAACCAGTGTTTTGATCTCTGTATCTATTAGATGCTTGCCTCCATTTTGTTTAGTTCTTTTTTGAAGTTTTGTCTTGTTTCTTCACGTTTGGGATGTGTTTCTTTGTCTCCTCATTTTGGCTGTCTACCTGTGTTTGTTTCTATGTGTTAAGGAGGGCTGCTATGTCTCTGTCTTAGTAGAGCGGCTTTAGGTAATAGGTGCCCTGTGGAGCCCAGTGGCACAGTCTCCCTGAGTCATTTACTCTAGGAGTGTCCCTTGTGTGCACTGTGTGTGCTCTCCTGTTGTCATTGAGCCTTGATTGCTGTTGGCACATCAGTAGATGAGATTGACCCTCAGGCTGACTTGATGTGAGTACTGGCCATGGCTACAGTGGACAAGCTGTTGTGCAGAAGTTGACCCCACAGAGCGGGATTCATTTTAGCCAGGCTCTGGGTGTGCTGTTTATGGCACTAACTGGCTGGTGCTCTGGTGTGGTCTGGCACTGGCCCCTGGGTATGTTGATTCTGGGGCCTTTTGGGAAGGGCTCCAATGTAGGCCAAGGTCAGCTACTGCCTGTATCAGGCTGGAGCCACCTAATAGGAGCTACAGGGACCTGGGATAGGTTACAGTGTGAACTGAATCTGCAATCACGAGTACCAGGCTTAGCAAGAGGTACAGGGCACACTAAGGCCAGGCACTGCTTATTTGAGGTTTGTGGATTTTCGAGAGATTTTAGCAAAGTCTGCAGCACTGGCCGATGCCTGCCACTTAGGAGAAATAGCTGCTGAAAGAGGTTCAGGTCAGGAGGGTGAATTGAGTGGAATGGGGTCTTAGAGAATCGCTAGGGTGGGATAAGAGCTGTGTTAGTGAGATTAAAGGAGACTGAGATTTGGTGCCTGCCTGGACCTGCTGGCTGGGTGGGGGATGGGCTGAACAAAGGAACAATAGCTCCTGCTGCTCCAGCCCTTGCCCTGAACCCAGTCAGTTCCTCCCCCATGTGTTTGCTGTGTTTGGGTGTTTTTCCAGCTGCTATCTCTTCACTGGAGCTTAGGGCAAGTGTTTGTGAGGGAGTGAGTCTGTGCTCTGGCCCTTAAAAAGGGCTCCAGGGTCTATAGTGGTGAGTCCCTACTGATTTTTGCAGGTGGCTGTCATGGAGAATTTTCTTCCTGGCACTGGTCCTCCAGGCTGGGGAGCCCACTGTGGGCCTGGAATGGTTCACTCCTCAGCAGGGATTCCACAGCTAAAATGTCCTGATTCTTAACTAGCACATGTAGTTGTGGGACCTATTCATTCTGCATCTCCATCCCTGCTGCCAGTCTTGACGTGGCTTTTTTATATCCATAGTTATAGGAGTTCTGTTCAGCTAGTCTTCAGGTGCTTCTCAAGGGTGGCTGATTTATAGTTTAGTTGTAATTTTGATGTGGTCACGTGGGAGGTGAACACATTTACCTACTCCCTATAAAATATTTTTTCCAAGTACATGTTTGATTTAAACAAATCAAAGTGATAATGATTATATTAAAATGCTTATACATTTATCTCCTACAGTCAACTATATATCACCCACCAATGAAGTATGTACCCTGCTTTGCATTGGCCTAGGTTATAAATCTGGGAGCTAAACATAGGATCTTTCTTAACATTTTTCTGGGTACCAGAAGTTGTCTTGCTTTCCGAGGCATAGTTTCCTTTGTTCACAATTATGTGAATAGCTCTTTCTTACTGTAAATCTGTCATAGGTGTTAAGGCTGGAGATTATTGTTGATAGACAGTTCTAGGCTGAGGCATCTTAGAAAGGTCACCAGTTTGTTAATATGTACACTACAGTGCATTGGATCTAATCATAGCACTATTCACTGTCTTTGCCATAAAATTTTATAAGCTAGCTTTCCTAGTGTTAAATTTTGTGCCCTGTCAAGTCAGTAGTAATCAGCATGTGAGGTACAGAGGGAGGGTGAGCTTTCCTTGTGATAATTTGTGCTATCAACTGACTCAAGTCTCTCTCCCTTTTCCCCTCACCCTCACCTTGCCTCTCCCAACCAATGTCTTGACCTCACTGGCTAGGATGCCTGCCATATTAGATGGAGAGGAGGCAGTCTCTAAATGGCTTGATTTTGGTGAGGTCTCAACTGAGGAAGCTCTGAAGTTAATCCACCCCACAGAGAACATCACCTTCCATCCAGTCTCTCCTGTGGTGAACAACTCCCGAAACAACACTCCTGAGTGTCTGGTTCCCGTCGACTTATTGGTCAAAAAGGTAGGGGCTTGTAACTTGGACAATTCTTTTTGAGCTTTCTGTCTTCTGTCCGTATAGCATTTTCTTTGAGAATACAGCCTTTTACACACTCAGAGTTTTAATTTAAACCATCCAAAACACATATTCCTTATTCATGGCAAAGTTGAGTAGAGCAGTGATTCAAAGCTGGCTGAACTCAGAGTTCTTTAGGGAGCTCTTCCAAAATGTAAATGTCAGAACCTATCTACAACTACTGAGTCAATCAGTATTCCAGACTGAGCTTGGGCTTCTGTATCATTTAAAGCTTCTTAAGTGAGTCTGATAATATGCCAAGTGTGAAGACTCCTAATCTAGAGGGCGATTGTAAGAAAGATAAAGGAGGCCTTAACCATAATTGTATCTCTGTTCATAACCAACTGTGATTTTTGATGTATCTTCTCTGTACTGCTTTCTCAGCCACAAGTTGGAGGAGTTCTAATCCTTGTCCTCCTTTAGGACAAGTTGAGAACATTCCTGCCATAAACTTTAACTTCTTAGAATTGGTAAGGATCCAGAAGAAGTATTTTGAAGGGAAGGCGAACAAGCAACAGGCCTCCATGCAATAGGGAGGGGAGCTCCAGAGTAAAAAGCTGGCCCCTATTGACATTTGGGGATAAAGGTTTAGGAGTAGCAACTATTTTTAGGTTGGCATAGAGGGATCTGAAGTAGGGCATGGCTCTGGGTGTCCCAGGAATAGGCATCTTAGAAAACTTAAAAGAAAAATGTTGAGCAGCTGTCATCCTTTTTCTTTTGTCTCAGTTCTCTGCAAACTCCCACAACCCTGACACTTTTTTATTAGATGTCTCTAAAAATGATTCTTTTTGCACTAGGTGCAGCCCCATTTCTCAGTGGCCTTTACTCCAAAAGAATTCACATTCTGGAGAGGTGGCATTATTGCAAATTAAGAGCCTTTTTTTTCAATAAGCTTCCCTTACCTGCACCCCAGGTAAGGGAAGCAGAACAGCAGTGCCAGGCAAGGAGAGGCTATGCAGGGGGGCTGTGTAGTCGGGAAAGAGCCAGTTCAGACTTAGGCTGAATCCCTCATCATGCGGGCTGTTTGAAGCCATTATCTCCTCAGCTTCATTTCTCAACTCCCTGCCTGGTCATAATGAATTACATTCTTCTTCCTGAGAATGCTTCATTCTCTGCATGTTTGAATGCCTGTCAGTTCTCTTCTCTGACTGGCCCCACACACCTTCTCTGCAAAGCCTTCTCTAAGAGCTACTCCCTACCACTGGCACCCTTTGGAACACACTCAGGTGCTCCTCTCTTCCCACTCCTCACTAGTGGGCCCTATTTGGCCCTTAGTAACATTTTCTAAATCTGGGTCAGTACCTAATGCCTCTTCCCTTCATTCTTCCCTTGGAGTTAGCCTTTTCCCAAAAGTTTGAGCTGGGTGATTTGAGCTTTTTCATCTTTTTCCTAGGAGCTCGAGGCAAGTGACAGCAGCCAGAAGATGTTGCAGTGGCTGACCAAAAAGCCACCCAAAAAGGAAGATCTCAAAACACCCCAAAAGACAGAGTCAGATGTGCCCACCTGGTCCAGCCTGAAGAAGGGCCCATTTGCCACCAAGAGAGGTAGTGCTAGACTCCTGGAGCAATGGCTGAAGCAAGAGAAAGAGGAAGAGCCAGTGGCCAAGCGGCTTCAGAGCCAGTAATGCAGGACTTTCAGTGACCAACGTCACACTTTGCTGCACTAAATACTGTTGCTGATAACAGATTTTTGTATTATGTGTGTATGGGTTTGCTTTGGGGGGAGTTAGCACAGTATTAATTGACAGTTGTGGGTTCACTGGGGAGTGGCAATCCTGGCTGTGACCAGGAACCCACGATGGGGCTATGGGCAGCCTGGGAAGACGTAGTTCATTATGGACTGGTGGAACCTTCCCTCAAAGCCTGACCCTACATGCAGTTCTCAGCCCCAGCCTGACCTGGTCCTGCTAGCAAAAGGCCATTTTCAGCTCAGCCTTTGGGCTCTTTCAGGTCTTTTGCAATTAAATTTTTAAAACATTGTATTTTTTTTCTGAATAAATTATATTTGATAAACTTTCCACATTTCAGAAAATGCAGCTAATGTTGAGGAGAGTTTTGGATTACTGTTTGGGGCTTTCTGTAGACAAAACTGCTTTTTTGGAAACAATAAAAAGGCTTAGGGTTCTTTGTTGAGTCTTTTTTCCTGTCAGTTTGGAAGCTGTCTGAATCCTTTACCTTAAAACCAACCTGACTGCCTGCCAAACACAAGCGCTAGGGGAGAACTCAGTACAGAGTCCAAGACCCTGACCTTACACAAGTAGTGTGTGGTCTGGGTGAGAGTCCCAGTCACAGCTCTCCAAGCCGTATCCAAATTCCCAGCCTCTGGGTAGAGCAGGACAGGACACAGGGGGTGACTTGGGCTTAGGGTGGAGGCGAGAGCTGACCATCCGTCTGCCCCAGCATGGTCAGAGTCTTTGTGATTTGCTCTGCAGGCCCCTCCTTGGAACTGTTTTATAATTAGATATTTATTTGGGGTGGTTAGCTATTGTCCCTCCTCGCCCAGATCATTAGTTCCATTAAAGTAGGGATGGCTTTTTTCACCATGTTTTTCCTTCCACTGTTAACGGTAAGTGTGCAAGTATTTGTTAAATGAATTTGAGCAGTAACTACATGCCTTGCCCTGTGCTAGTCAAGGAGCCAAAGGCATTTGCCAGGTGACACACCGGCAATTAAGCACTCGTGTGCAAGTGCGCAAGCGGGGCACTGCTGTCACAGGAGGGGAACTTCCTGTGGATCCAGGGGATGGAGCCTGTGAATCTCCAGAAGCGCCAAGGCCAAGCATTCTTCCCCCTTTGCAGCTTCCAGGAGACAAGGCTTGATAAGATGTCAGGTGATTGGACAGAAGCAGCCTAGCTGCCGAGGACAAGGCAGGTGCTGACCTCCTGCTGCCACAGAACCACCCAGAGGTGGCACCGGCCCAAGCCCTATGCAAATCAGGGATCAGGACTTCCACCAATTAAAGGGCAGCTTTGGCACCTCACACAGGCCCTGCTGGGAGCCAGCCAAGACTGGTGGTACGGGGATCTCTGCCCCTGACCCCTGCAGTGACCTGCCCAGCCTGCCTTGGCTCTAAGTTCCTTGTCAGATTGCCCTTCTGGTTGAGGAGGCAAGATTAGCTAGTGGTCGTACTCAGGCACCCTGTACTGAAGGCCCGGGATAGGTTCCCCATGACACCCAGTTTTGTTTGAGTTGATTTGCATGGAGTTTTGGTGGTTTTACTGAGAGATATTAAAAATACATATAACTTACCAGAATGTTGACTGTTATGGCTTTTGTCATACTTGCTTCAGGTTTAATAAGCAACAAAAATTAAATTCTCTTTATTTTTGATTACTTATCTCCCCATCATCAGGTAACTAAGTTTGGTAGGGTCTTTTCATTTTAACATAAAAGAATAAACCGTCCTCCGCCTTTTCATTTAGATATTTATACTTTCACATAAATGTGATGTTAAAAGCACATTTTTATATCTGAGATCATATTTTGTGATTTCAGATTTACATAAATGGTATCTTGGACATTTCATTCTGCAGTTTTGTTTTTTAATCTGGGTCATCAGCTTTACTAGGTATTGCCAAATTGTTCTCCAAATATTCACTTACTTCATGAGCATGCGAATCACCATTTTCCCACTTTTTGCCAATACTTAATCTTGCTTACTAGAGCACTGGAGCGTGTAATCCCGTCCTTTGTTTTTAAAGAACAAATCTCAAGGACAAACAAAGCAGCCTTCACCTGCTTGTCTAGTTATTGCCCAGTCAAGCCAGGACCCCAGCTTTTCTCTGGGGCAAATGGGACAGCTCTAGTATATGGCTGTCTGGTCCCTGGGCTAGGCTCCCAGATGGCAGCCCTTCTTCACTCCTACCCTACTAGTGCAGTTACCAGGCTTGATGGCTTGATTCCAGGCCTAATTTAGGGAATTCTTCTATCCTTAGAAGAGGCAGATGGTCCCCAGCACTTCAGGTCCTCATAGACAGATGTCCATCCTCCATTCATGTCTGCTGTTCAACTGGATCCATCTCCTGGTGATAAGCTTGTGTGCTTAAAGCCCAACCCTGCTTTGTATGGAGGCAGAACAGACCTAGGCAAGGGGGGCTTGGCCAAAGGTACACACACAGTTTCACAAACGTAAGTTGAGAACAAATCCAAGGGGCTCCTGGCCTGGGAGGGGTATCTAATCTTGGAGAGTTTGGACAAGATCCCGCTTGCTGTGTGGAAAGCCCAAAGAGCAGGTTGGTGGTGGGAACCAGAGAAAGGAAGGGGTAGCCTCAGACTCCTAGCTTCCCATCTGGGCCTATACACCCTCCCTCCCCTCAACCAGAGCAAGGAACAAGTGGTGGGAAAGGTATAACCTCATTCCTTGAGGAAAGGAGCTTCAGCTCAGGTTGTATGAGAGGGTTCCCAGTATGTGAGAAACTGACCAAGTCCTTGTTCTCTCTGAGATTTGGTTTGCCCATCTCTGAATCAGGAGAGTGGGTACTCACAATTGAACTTCCAGGAACCCAGAGGAACAGATGCTGGTTGTTGGAGATCCAGAACGTACCTTTGGGCTGGTGTCCCCCTCATATGGAGATAGATGAGGAATCCCCTCTCCTTTGCGCCCTGGGACTCCAGGGAGGAGAAGCATGCTGCAGGCTCTGCGAGCAAAACTCTCACTGGGCAGCAGAAGCTTAAGGGCTATTTGGAGGAGCTGGAGGCATCAGTGAAATGGGTTGGACAATCAAGCTGAACAACACGTTTTAAAGGGCAAACAGGTTGGGGCAAGGCAACAGTGCCACACTCCTAGCCCATAATGGAGGCAGCCACAAGAAAGATCGGAGCTGAGAGAGAGACAAGAGAAGGTGGGTGAGAAATGAGACCTATGGAAGCACATATTTGTAGGGTAGGGTGCATTACACAAGGGTCTGGGATCCTAATGACAATCTTGTATGGAGAGATTGTTACCCATGGTGTAGACCCTCAGGACCAATGGCTGGATCTCTGGCTTTCAACATTTTATGGCTTACTTTGATTCAATTTCCTTGAGGACAATACCATCCAGGGCTTCTTGTCTCGTGAAGCAGCCATAAGGGCCCTTATAGAAGATCAAACTGGTCTCAAAAGAGAGACTGGAGGTCACATTGAGCTCATACATGATTTGTTTTGCCCATACAGTATCTATTTTTAATTATGGCAAAATATACATAACATAAACTTTACCATCTTAACCATTGTAAGTGTATAACTCAATAATATTAAGTATATTCACATTGTTGTACAACCAATCTCCAGAACTTTTTCATCTTGCAAACGTAAAACTCAGTACCCATTAAACACCAGTTCCTTATTCCCCCTCCCCCTAGCTAGTTCCTGTCAACCACCATTCTACTTTTTATGAATTTGATTCTAGATATATAAAATTATACAGTATTTGTCTTTGTGTCTGTCTTATTTCACTTAGCATAGTTTCCTCAGGATTCATCCCATGTTGTAGCATGTGTCAGAATTTCCTTCCTTTCTAGGGCTATACATATATACCACATTTTGTCTACCCATTCATCTGTTGATGGACACTTGGGGTGCTTCTACCTTTTGGCTACTGCAAATAACGCTGCAATGAACATGGGTATACAAATTTCTCTTTAAAACTGTGCTTTCAATTCTTTTGAGTGTGTACCCAGAAGTGGAATTGTTGGATCATATGGTAATTCTGTTTAATTTTTTGAGGAACCTCCATACAGTTTTACACATCAGCTACACCATCTTACATTCCCACCAACAGTGAACAAGGGTTTCAATTTCCCCACATCCTCACCAATATTTGTGTTCTGTTTGTTTTTTTATAGTAGCCATCCTAATAGATGTGAGATAGAATAATTTTTTAAGCATACATCTTAAAAGTGGGAGGTTTCACACAAAAAATTAAAGTTTGTAGTTTCCACATAAAAAAATTCTTGTGAGAGGTGCCTCGTATGATTGAGCCTCCTGTGAAACTATTGCCAGGCTGAAGCACCCTCCCCCCTTCCTCCCTGAATGACACAGGCCACACCCCCTGCCTCTGGAGGGGGCAGTAGAAATATTTCATGAGGTGCTTCTGACATGGTCTGAAAAAATGAAAAGTTCTGGCCATATTGAGCCACAATGCTGCCTGGCAACAATCAGCAGGACTGGGTAGTCACTACTCCAATTCAGGTGGGGTCTGTGTCCTCCACTCAGCCAGAATGCCCTGTCTGGCCTGGTGCCTATGCACCTCTGTATTTGAGACCCTGGTCTAGTCTCTCCTTACACTCATCACACACAGACCTAATTTTATAATGAGGAACTGTGATGGCTTTGTAATGTCAACTTGCTGGGCTGAACTACATTTTTCAGAACTCTCTTACTTGTATGTTTCCTGTTAGGAAGGGTCACAAAGCAGATACTCACCAGATTAGAGAGGAAGCAACCATTTTGATTGCTGATCCACTGATGTACCTCTTTGGTGTGAAGCAGCACCTAGGCCTTCAATTACTCTGTTTCCCTGGATTCCCCTTCAGATTTTCTGAACCCTTAGCCAGGTGTATGCATGGTTAGCTCTGTGACAAAGGGCCTTTGCTTCTGTAGGGTACCCTTATCACCAAACTCAGAGTCAACAAGAATGGGCACAGGTGTTAGTCCATTCTGGGGTTCCAGCTTGCGCTAGTTGGTTTCAGCTTGTTTGTGATCTTCACCTCCTGTCTGGGCACCTCAAGCCCCAGTATCAGTCACAGAGATTCAGACTTCCAGAACTGTTTAATCAGTCCTACAGTGTGCAGGCCAGTTCCCTGTAGTAAATTGAATATGTGGTTGTGTATGCACCTATATTCCTTCTGGTTCTCCTTTTTTGTTGAACTCTGATACAGGAACCTGGAGGTCTGCTGACTATTCCTGCCTCACAATCTGTCAGTCGACTCACTGCTTTCACCATTCCCCAAACTCAGCTTTTCCCATACCTGGGGGTTCTGTGCTAGTGCTGCTCCAGCCTGGAATGTCCCTACTTTGAAACTGCTGGCTTAAATATCCTCCTGCATGTGGCTGAGCTCTTCCAGAACAGGGAGCAGATCTGATAGGTCCCCATCCCTGTCTCTGCTCAGTCAGTATGTGCTGAATGAATGGCTGTGGACTGGATCCCTTGATATAGGAAACTGCAATCTGTTCTTCCAATAACTCTGTGTCACTGTGCCCATTTTGCAACTGCCAGTGGCCCCAATAGCAGTTGCTGCCTCATGACTGATAGACCTGTCTCTGGCCACATCATCCAAGGTCTGATGCCGGGGCACAGAGATGTCGGTGCTCTTTGTGCTGAGTGCTCAGACCTCCCCAACAGGTATTGTGCTCAGCACTAAGCCCTGCCTGGCAGAGGGACAGGCTCAGCTAGGTTGGTCCACAAAAGTCAAGTCGATGGGTTGCTAAAGCTTCATAGACTGGAAAGGGGCCCTTCCAGGGCCAGCAGGGCTGTCCTGGGGCCAGGGAGAAGTTGGATCTAGGGACCCCAAAGGTATATCTGAGATCCTGCGGAGATTCACAGGGAGGCAGGAAGAGAGCACCCTATACACGGGGAAGGGGGCGGGGTGTGATGCAAGTGATGGAGGCAGGGAAATCTGGAGACCCTGGCCAGAAGCAATGTGTTCAGACCCTCCCTAGTTAGCAGATAAATAAATATTTCTTGGCTCTGCTTATAGATGAAGAAACTGAAGCTTGGGAAGAACAATCTTGCCCCAGACCAAAAGACTATGACGGGGCCGGATCCAGAATGCTGACCTCAGCCTCTGGGACCTGGTTCCACTGGACCTCCCTCCTGATCAGTGGGTGCTGAGAGGTGTCCCAGCCTGAGCCATTGCTACATACCTTGCCCTTTGCCTCCTTGCTGCACTGAGGTCACCTCCCCCAGGAAGCCATCCTCCTGGGCCTTGCAGTGTTATGGGCCTTCAGTGTTCATCTGGAATTGAGGCTCCTTAAAACCAAGTCCAAGAGACACAGTAGATAAATGATGTACCCTGAGCTCTCCAACTCTATGGAGTTGCTAAGTGTAGTGTCATGGCAGAAAATAAAGCCTCCCAGTCTCAGTACCTATACCAGTAAGAAAGGCTTTCAAACACTTTCTTCACTGGGGCTGCCATGAGGCAGATGAGGCCTGTGCAGTCTTCCTCAGAATTCCTGGCCCACACTGAGCATTTACATGGGGCCAGGGTCTTTCAGCTTGGGGTGCATGTTAGAAATGCAGGACCCACCCACAGAGGTGCAGCTCAGCTAAAGGGCTTGAGTGAGCAAGCTGGGAAGAGAGGAGGGGAGGGGCCTGTGGACAGGGAGTGAGATACCGAAGAGTGGTTTTAGAGGAAGAGCAATTTGAAGGGATGACAAAGTCAGGTTGTGAGCATGGGAAGGTAAAGAGAGTCAAAGGGGTGAGAGACCAGATTGCAAGTGACAGAAACTCAATTCAAACTAGCTTATTTAAAAACAATGTATCAGCTCACATGGCAGTCAGGTCTAAAGTAACCTCAGACACAGCTGGACCTAGAGGCTCTATTCATGTCCTCAGGTATCTGTCTCTCCATTTTGGGTTCTGACATTCTGTCTTGGCTCCCTTTTCACGTAGGTTTTCCCTATGTGTTGAGCATGATGGCTGCTGGGAACTCTGGCCCCATATTGCCACCTTTAGTGATCCTGGTAGAGAGAGCACTCTTTTTCAGTAGTACCAGGAAAAGTCCCAGGATTGACTCTCATTGAACCTACAAGGGTCAAGAAATCTTTTCTGACCCAATCATTGTGGTGAAGTGAACAACTGACTCAGCACTCATTGGCTATTTTTGAGTCATGCAATCATGCCCAAGACTGAAGGGGTCAGACTCCCAGAGCCACGTGGCCTGAGAGTAGGGTGGATGGGTCCCCAGAGGAAAATTTAAATGTTCTTTATTATCAGATTTCAGGGGCCTGTCCCCAAGGGCTGGTCCATGGGGTGCTTCAGGACTTCTGGAGGAGGCAGGCCTTAGGGTGAAGTAGCCAGCCAGCCAGGGGCCAAAGTTATCAAGGTACAGAAAGCAGGTGACAGGAGAGAGGGGTACAGCATCATCCAAACAGGAGGCCACTGGGAGAGCCAGGAGGTGTGAGCAGCAAAAGGAGGACTTTGATGGGAAATAGGAAAAGGCACTTCAGGATACAGATAACCTGAAGGGTACTTGGGGAGCCCTTGGTCAGCAGGGTAGAAGGTGGGATGGCTCCAAGAACGGGCTGAAGCTCAGTGTGAATTGTCGGGCAGGAAGAAACAGTATTCAAGTGCTGGAGTCCTCTGCAGTAACCCTTCCTAACTCTCTCTGAACCTCAAGAGACACCTGGGAACTGATCAGGAAGCAAAGACCTAGGCCCCAGCTTCAGATTCTGACAGATAACTGGGGTGAGCCATTAAGTTTCTCATTTAAGGAAAGAAGGTGGAATCTGAGGGATCACTTATAACTGGTCAGGAGCATCATGCCTCAGAATCCTGAGGCTGAGGCCTCTCTCATGGTCCCTAGCTGCTGGGGCCTACTGACTGGCCCTGCAGTCGGTATGGGACAGTACCTGGGCTAGTGCAGTCAGTATGGGACAGTACCTGGGCTAGTACAATGACCCTGTAGCAGGGCGCCAGGTGCATTAACCCCCAATGAAAACTGTAAATTAGGTGAAGCCATTACTTATCAGGAAATGGCTAGGACATGGGTTGGCAGAGTAGGTGGTGCTGTCAGCCCTGGCCCACTGCAGGGCAGGCACTTGTGGTGGTTTTAACCACTGCTGTGTCCTCTGGGCCCAACACAGAACAGGTAAGACTCACACTGGCACCTGGCCCTGTAGTCCTGAAGCAGGTAGCAGTGGGGAGGAGCCCCCAGCAAGATTTGAAGAAACTTTAAGTGGAGTGGCTACTTGCCCCATGTGGGAAGGGTCTTCGGGGTGGCAGGTGAATGTGGAGATGTACCCTGTGGCTCCAGCTGGTATGCCAGGGGAGGTGAGCAGCTGTCAGGCTCAAGTCAGCAATACCAGTAGGCCAATAGCTCTTCTCCACTGGTGCTCCCTCCCCTCTCCCAAATTATGGCCCTTTTCCCCAACTTCCTCTAGTTCCTACACAGGGACCAAAAGATCCCCTGCATCTCACCTAACCCCAGACCAGGCCTGTCCTGCTTGATACATGTACTACCCCAGTTCTAGGGTATTCTCTCTGTTTTAGGGTTATCTAAAACCTGTTTTGCAGGGTTGTCTTTTCATAAGACTATGTCAGAATGGGCCTCGGCCTGTTGCCCAACTGGACAGACCATTGCAGGGCTGGGAGTCATTCTTCCCAATTTACTCAGTAACCCTCCAGTCCCATCTGCACCCGAGATTAGCTAACAGAGGATCAGTAGTCAGTGAGCCAGAGTCCATGGCCTCCACATCTGTCACATCAGTTGCACAGAACTCAGAATTAGCCTCTGCAAAGGCCCAGCCCTGTACCTTGTTGCCGAGGAGCCCAGATCAGTAAACCCTGAAAAAGTACTGCTCCCTCTCCCCCAATGGCCAGGAGACCCTTGTCTGGGACGGGACCAGCCTATCTCTAGCATCTTCCCACCTGTGCTCATAGATCAGTCCCGAGGACCCTACCGGGATCAACTGGTCGTCCCCTCCCGTGCAGAGATCTCCAGGTTCCAGGACTACACATCTAGGGTGTCGAGGACTCCTGCGGCTCATCATCCCACCCAAGATGCACGCCGACCGCACTCATCCTTATTCCACTCGGAAGAAAACGAGAGCGGTTCAAAGCTTTGAACAATTTATTGTGCCCCCCAAAAGGATGACGGGATGAAGGGAAGAGCCGCGCAGCACCGCGCGATTGTCGCACACCCAAAGGTGGGCAGCATAGGGAGTCGGAAAGGGCGGATTAGAGAGGCCTTGGCCATTGGCGCCTAGAGGCCGGTAACCATAGCGACAGCCGTTGCCAAGGGCGAAGAGCCAATGGGGGCGACTTCAGGGCCATTTCAAAATCCAAAGCAAACAAACAAAAAACAAAAAAACAAAAAAAACCGCTACCACGGAGGGCGGGGGATGGGGAAGACAGAGAGACTCCGGGCCCCTCGCTGCACTCAGAGCGGGCGCAGCGGCCCAGGCTAGGGTCTAACCGTACAAAACTACATTCACTTGGGGTACAAAAACCGAACACTGAGCCGACCCCGCAGGCCGGCGCGCTCACTTGCGGCCCTTTGGCACTTTAGGGACGCTGGGCTTGGCCACCTTCTTCACCTTTTTGCCCCCAGCCGCCGTCGCCGCCGCCTTCTTAGCCTTGCCTTTGTCCTTCTTGGAGGCGACGCCCTTCTTGTGAGAACGCTTCTCGGGCTTCTGGGCCTTGGCGGGCTTCTGGCTCGAGCGCCGGGCGCCGGCGGCTCTCGGGGCCGCTGCCTTGGCCTTGTGCACCGCGGCCGCCGCGTCAGTGGCGGCTGCCGGGGCTCCGCGCCGGTCGCCACCGCCCTCTAGCTTCTTGCGGTTGAGCTTAAACGAGCCGTTGGCGCCGGTGCCCTTCACCTGCAGTAGCGTATCATTCTGCACCAGGGCCTTGATGGAATATTTGAGGTAGGTGCGGCCGTTCTGCTGGTCAAACCACGCCACTTTCTTGGCTTCCGTGTAGATCTTCGCCAGCGACGAGCCGTTGCGCTCGCCCAGCCTACGAATGGTCTCTACCACGAGCTGGCTGTACTTGCCCGGTTGGTTCTTTTTCTTATTCTTCCTCTTCTTGGCTGGGGACAGCGACGCCGAGCCGCCAGCCTTGGCGATCTTTTTGGCCGCCCCTTCTGCGGTAGTCAGCGGCAGGGCTTCCTCAAGCTCCACAGACATGGTAGCAAGCGGGTTGGTGGCAGGCGGGGCGCGGAAGCCCGGAGGCCGCGCCGGGAAAAGGAAGGCGAGGGGCCGAGGGGGCGCCGGAGGACTAGGGGCTCGCGGCGGCTCCAGGCGGGAGCGGCCGCGGCCGGGCCTGGGGCCAGGCGGCAGGGCTGGGGCGGAGACCGGGCCGGATGGAGTAGGCGTCCCGAGCTGGGCCTGGGCCTGGGCCTGGGCCGGAGCAGAGAAAACCGGAACGAAGCTGGTCCGAACCGAGAAACCTCGCGAAAGAGCTGTTGCTGCCACTGCCGTTCACAGTAGCACCACCAGAAACGCGTAGGCGTGCACCGTGCGCTCTGGCGGAGCGAGCGCCCCGCTCCGCTTTTATGGCTCCGCGGCGGACCACGTTGAGAACAACAACAGCCTGGTCCGGAGCCAGCTACGACTTGTGCTTTTTGGAGCCCCTTCCCGGGCCGCTGGCTTCCCGGACCGAGACTCTCCGGGAACGCTGTACTTGCACACATGCGCCCCAGACAGGGCTCGAGCCCAAGGTGCAGCGAAGAGGCACCCTGCACCCAGGAAGGGCCTAGCATTGGGGAACGAAAGGGTGCACCCTAGGTTGTGGGCTCGCGAGAGGAGGGGGGACCCGGTTTGGGGGCGAATAGCTTGGGCTCCAGGGGAGGCCCTACGGCCCTGAACTTCGCAACCGGCAGCCAAGAGTGCGCTACGGGCACCCAAGCCCTAAACACGTCCCGGGAGCCCTGGGCCTGCCCTTAGGACTGGCTTTAATTTGGCCGAACTAACACAGGGTACGCCCTCACGTGGTCGACTGGGGCACTGTGACGTAAACTAGGACATTGACGGGGGCCTCCGCCCGCTTCCAGCCGTGCACCAGCGGTCTTATGCCTCGCGGGGCTCGGGTACCACACGGAAGGAAGTGGGGGAAGACCGCAGTGCCTCTTTGGAGACATTTCATTACTGCCCCCAACCCCTCGCCGCTGACGCTCCAAGTACCCCATTTTGCGGTACTCCTTCCCCCACCCCAACCCAAATGGCGGCTCTGGGGCGGGACTTGGTGGGCGTCTGTGAGGCCGTGACTCCCAGGGAAGTTCCCTGAGAGGAGGGAAGCAGTTGTTCTTAGATCCCGGCCACACTCCTCCCCCTTTTGTTTGAGGAGGAAAATTGAGAGTGGGCCCTGGAGGGACGGACGTCTCCTGGCCCTCCGCTCTTGGGCTTCCAGGCGAAATCCTCCGCCAAGGCCCGTGGCTGTGATCTCTGCTGGATCCAGTATTGGGGGTGCGAAGGAGGCGCAGGACAGTCTCAAAGCCAAAGAAGACACTTTGGGGAAGCAGAGAGCACGGGGGAGACGCTCAGGGAGGAGAGCTGATCCTTTTGGAGTATATGATTAGTCCCGGGACTGTGGGGGACATGGCGGGGATGCAAACAAGAAACAATCCTCTGAGACCCGAGCATAGAGGAGGGCTGGGTAGGTAGGACAGGAGGCTGGATAATTAGGGTTCCAGGGTGCGGAGAGCTGGAGGCTGTGAGGTCCCTAAAAGTTGGCACATTTTGGGCCTTCTGCCCCAGCAGGCCCCTCTGAGTAAGCATGGTGGTCCCTTTTCTCTTGTGGGCGCTCACAACTTTCATAGTTCCTACACAGACCCCATTTACCCTCAGAAAAGCCAGTGAATAAGCCCCAGGAGGAGGAAGTTGAGGCTGAGAAAGGTGAGGGTTTTTGCAGGGGAAGAGGGGGTTCAGGAGCCTGGAGCCAGGAAAGGACTTCTGCCCCTATGACTGAGTACCCTGCAAAGAAAGCAAGCCCCTCACCCAGGAAGAAGGACCCCTTGAGTGGACTGTCTGCTGAGGTTTCTGAAAGTGTCCTTGAGCTGAGCCCTGGAGGCAGCCCTGTGGAGCAGAGGCACGGGAAGGGTCTTGCAGAGACTGCACTGCTTGAGCAAAGACCTCGAATTCTGAAAATGCAAGATATATGTGGTTTTGAGGGCCAGGCTTTGTGGAGAATGAGAGAAACAGCAAGGTGCAGGTGCAGCTGTCCATCCATGAGTGTCTGCCCAGGAGCAGAAGCCTTCCAAAAGCGAGCAGAGGGCACACTGGGAGATGCATGGGAGCCCTCTTGGGGTGAACCACAGTACCTGAAGATGGGATGGGAACAGGGATACCGAGAAGAAAGCTGGCTGAGGAAAGCAGGTGGAGGAGAGATGACCTGGTGACAGGCTGAGAGGTGTATGAACTTGGTCTCTGAAAGGTCAAAGGGAGAGCAGAGGGTAATGCCCTTGATGGAACCCCAGTGTGGGCAGCAAGGCCACCCCACCCCCTTGACTGACATTTGTACCACCATCATGGGAGAGAAGGTCGCTGGAAATGTGAATCTGGAGCTTGTGGCAGCAGCATGCTGGGTGAGGGAAATGGTAGAAAAGGAAAGCTGTTCTTTTGGAGACAGAGGAAGAACGGTCAGAGAGGAAGGAGGAAAAACCAGGTATGGCTGGTGTCACAGAAGCTAAGGAGGAGGGAGTTTCAAGAAGGAAGGGATGGTCTGTCACAGTGCAGCCCACTCAGTGAATTTATGGTTAGGATGGACAGGTTCAGCAGAGCCGAGGAGACTGTTAGACTTCCAACCATAGAGGTCAAAATCACCACTCCAAGACCCATCGGCTGGACTCTTCACCAGTGTTTTAAAAAAACCTAAAGTAGTTTCAGGATTAAAAAAATCAAGCTATTTCAGTTAAAAATGCAGTTCAGATTTCAGATTTCCCTTTTTAAAACATAAAGATTTGATCTGGGTAGGTGGGAAAATGAGTGGGAACCTACTCTAGATGAGCGGACACCCAGTACCTGGTCAGTGAGGGAATGCAGCTAGTGTGGGGCAGAGGGGAGGTTCTTGAGCCCTGGGGAGGCCTGGCTATGACTGGAGGAGAGGGGAGAGGTACAGCAGGCAGGCAGTGTGGCCCTGGCCATGGGGAAGGATATAGAAGACATGGTTCAGAGTCCACACCAGCCTGGATGGGTTCCTGGCACTGGAGGGGTGCTTTTGCCAGTGGGGGGAGGGCAGGAGGAGAAGGGGCACTGCCTGTGGACCTGTGAACCAGGGTCCAGGAAGACCCTGTTCCCAGGCTTTGGAAGCTGGCAGGAACCAAGTGGTTTCATTATACAGATGAAGAAACTGAAGCCTGGAGGAAAAGCTTAGCATCTAAAGCTGAGGTCCTGCCAGCCTTCAGGGATACTTCTCAATCACCACATTCCCAGGTAGGTAACTCCCCTGCCACCTCTAAGGAAACTATGGGCAGAAGGCCTCGAGTGGCCAATGAAAGATGACAAAATACAAAAAAAGGAGCATCTGGAAATGGCCAGGGCCTAGCAGAGATACCCCTTCCCCAGGGCCTGGCTGGTCTGGAGGAAGTTCAGGGGATGGGTCTTCTCCTCCCTAGGTGAGCTTGTTCAGTCCTGGGGCTCCAAACACCATCCATACACTGATGACACCCTTTCTTTCCCCAGCCCTGATTTCTCCCTCCTGATAACAGAGTCTGGCATGCAGCTGCCTGCCACCATCTCCACATCTCTCCTGTGCCATGGCTAAAACAACTCCTGACTTTATCTTACAAAACTCCTTCCCAAACTTTCACAAACTGTTCTAGCCAGAAAGCACAACATTTCTCTGATTTCTTTTTTCTTCTACCCTCACCCAATCCATCATCAGTCGGGCCCCACATTTGTCCACTTCTCCATAAGCCCTGTCACTTCTGGTCTCTCTAGTCTTCTACACAGAAGCAGAGGGAGCCGCTAACAGAAGTCCAATCCTGTGTGTCCTGTCTCTGCTAAAGGTCTCTGATGAATTCTCATCAGACTTAGGATAAATCTGCCCTCAGCCACGTTGGCCTTTTTGTTCCTCACATATTACCTAGGGGGTTCCCGCCTCAGGACCTTTGCACTTGCTCTGTAGCTGGCTCTTTTCATTCAGATCTCAATCCATAAATACCTCTTCAGAACACCTTCCCTGACCGTCTGTGCTAAAATACCTCCCCAGAATTCCTGTCATCACCCTACTTTATTTTCTTCATAGCACTTATAATTATCTGACCCAATTTTGCCTATTTATTTGAGTATTGAGAACTCTGTAAGAGCAAAGCAGGGTCTGCCTTGCTCCCCGCTGGACCCTCAACCCTGAGCACACCCTACCTGGTTGATACTCCTGCTCATTGTTATCTGGGCCTGAAGACAACAGGTTTGCCTACCAGTGGCAACAGGAAGATGAACAAGGAGTCAGGAGCCCCCAGTTTGGCTTGGACCTTGCTCTCTCACAAACCCCATGTGTGAGCCACGTCTCCCCCAACACTGCCCAGCCCCAGTTCCTATCTGTGAAAAGGGGTTGGATGTGTGGAGTTTGAATAATACTTCCAGCTTTGACAGTCTGATTCTGGACTTCTGAACAGAGATAGATGGCTTCGAGAGAAGTGAGGATCCCACAAGAATACAGCCTGGCTGGAGAACAGGCTCAAGTGTCAGGGGAGTTGTCAGTGGGACCTAGGGGCAAGTCTAGGACTGCAAGGCCATGAGCTCTGGGCAGGGTCTTTATCTCTGGGCCTCAGTGTTGTTATCTGTGACAGGTGTACAGCACAAGAGCTCATGGAAGCACCTCCACTTGCAAGGGTTTCTGAAAGCCTGGGTAGGAACCTTGGGGTGGGGGAGGGGATGTGGGAAGCCAAAAGGTGCTGCAGGAGTCACCAGCCCTGGGGACTGGGTTCAGTGGCCCTGACAGCTAAGTGCCCCAGCCAGGGAAGGTCCAGTTGGCTTGAGCTAGGCCAAAGAATGTCTCCCCAAAATGTGTTTTAAATCAAGCCTGTGCCTGGGCTTGAAGAGAGGGTAGGTGATCCAGTTTGGATTTAAAATGGAAACAGGCATTAGGTGCTTTTCAGCATTTAAGGGGAAACAAAGGGAAGTAACCAAAGGGATTACTGGGAAGGTTGCTTTAAGATCAAGTGTGTATTGTGAAGCCCTGAATGGGGACAATGTTAGGGACTCTGGCCCTTCACACACACCTCTCCTCACCCCTCCACCTCCGCCCCCATGAACTCTGAGGGGCCATGGGCCTGACGAAATAGGGTGGACGGGCCAGAGCTCAAAAGATTAGACAAGTTGCTGGGGCTGAGAGGATGCAAAATGTGAGGACTAGAATAGAACAGAGTTTCTGGAGGTCCAACTTAGAGGGACTCTCATGGCCCCTCCTGCCCAAGTGGGGGTTAAAGGAGGTGCTGGGAACAAGGTGCCTCCACCTCCCCTTCTCACACCTGCTGGTTCCTAACTGCCCACGGCCCAGGCTAGGGCACCAGCAAAGCGGGAGACCCTCAAAGGGTTCTGATAAAACAGGCAATCTTTTTTTTTTTTTAAAGAATGACTTAGTACTCATTGTGGAAGAAACCAGAATTTTTAAGACTTCACACAACATCGGTGATATTTTTACTTGGATTCACATTGAGAGGGCCTGTGTTTCAGTCTCCAGCCAGAGGCCAACATGCATACGTCTGCATTATTTGGCCTCAAGGGAGGGCTTCATCCCAAGGACCTAGCACCGTGCTGAGTAAGAATCCCCAACCTAGAGAAAGGTCCTGAGACGCTGAAAGAGTTTGTGGACAATTATAGAGATTTGAACCTGTCACCTTGAATATGAACCATTATTCATTTCCAGGAAGGATTTAGCCACCCTCTTCTGTTGGTTTTCCAAGAACCGTGAAGGTGGCTGGACTAGGCAGCACGATAGCATAGTAGAAAATAGAAGTGAGGTCCCTGGCCTGGGCCCAATCCTGCTGTAAGTCACACTGCCTTTCTCCAGGCATTTTTCCTTTTTATTTTTTTAAAAGTCTGTTAAGTATAATACTCATGGTATAGGAGGATGTGAAGTGAAAACAAAGTCTCCTCCCTTTGTAAACACCTGGATATGATAACAGCCTGTGGTGGGCATACAGCTGAACCTAAACACGTGCCACACAACTGTGAACAGCACCTTTGTATTTCTTGCAGTGGATACACACATTCACTTCTGCGTCCTGCTTTTGTTCACTCTGAGCATCTCCGTCACTTCATTTGGGTGTAACTTGTTCTTTCGAATAGCTGGAGAGTCCCACAGATGGTTGTGTCCAAGTTTATTTAGCCAGTATTCTAGATGGGTATGCAGTGCTAGTACAGTGTTGCAACCACCATCCCTTTTTTACTGGCCTGGAGATATCTACATGATTTATCCTTACCAGTGGGGTTTCTCTATCAAAGAGAAATGTTAATTCTTGATGACCTGTGACCAGGTTGCCCTGAGAGCAAGCACCTCCCCCTTTCCTCATACCCATACCTGCATCTCCCATGTGGGGCCTGTTTCCACACTTCATGCTACCCTGGTGTGAGCACTCGGACCTCAGGATTTATTTTTCATTCCTTTCACATTTTGTGACTCCAATCATCTTGTTTTTGTGTGTCTTCACCTAGGTCCCCGTTTCAGGTGCTGCCATTACTGCCAAACCCTCAGTGACCTGGTGTCATCCTCAGGGCCTTCCTCCTTGTCCTTACCCCTCACCCCCACTGCCATCTCTTTTGGGCCATGGCACAGTCGACAAACAGCCTTTCTTGGGAGTGTGAAAGCATGTGACTTCATGCCCTCTTAAGGGTCTGGCTTCTGCCTACTTTCCTAACTTCATCTCCCATTCTTCATTCCCACCAGAAGTCAGCCTCCTGCCCTCTGCAGCAACACTGAGGGGCCTGGCCTGGCTGCCTTTTGCTCCATGTCTCATCAGAGACTTGACTTTCTGCCTCCTGCAGAAGCCTCGGCTCAGAACCGAGGCTTCTGCCCAGCTCTCCATCCTGTGGGGTGTGCAGGGCCAGGTGCTGGAGCTCAAAACGCTTGGACCGGGATGATGGGATGAATGAGGGGATGAGCAGAGGAAACTAGAAAATGCCTTCTCCAGGCCCCGCTCTCAAATAGCTGCCAGGGCATGAGTCAGGAGAGAAGAGCTGCTGCTCAAGTTCACCCTTGGGTGGGAACGGAGAGAGAAGTTCAGAGGAGCTCAGTCATTTAGGAAACATTTATGGAGTAAAGGCCTGCAGAGGAGAGGGGAGCCAGTGACTCTTATAGTCTAGGAGAGGCTGGCTCTCGGCCTCCACCATCTGTCTTCGGGGGATTTCCTTTCCTTTGGGGGCCAGGGTTCTCCTAGGTACAATCCTGAATAAACACACCCTCCCCACCCCTCTACCCCCTGTCCCTGAATGCCAGTTTAGAGGCTCAGAGAGTGTACTGGCCCAGTTTGAGCTTACAGGGACCCCAAATAGCCCATCTGTAGCAGCCTTGCCTCTGTGAAAGGAGCCTCCTCTCAGGGCTTGGCTTCTACTGTTGGGCCAATTTGTCTTCCAACCCCAGACCTGTGGTAGAGCTTGACATCTCTTCTCCAGGATCCCCAAGGTTTGAAGCCCAAGGATCCCAGACAGAATCAAGAGACCATTCTGGCAAGGATCTCTGTGTGAACAGGACAAAACCTGACAGAAACGATCTTCCAGTGTCTTCCTGTGCAGTTCCCCCTAAGCAACCTGCTCTGGCTTCTGCTGCTGCAGGTTCCCTCTTGGTTGAGGTGCAGGCAAGGGAATCTTGGCTTTATCTCCCTTTCATATAAGCAGCCTGAGTTTGTGGGGAATTCCTGGGGAAGAACTGAAAGCCATAAAGGGTATGGGAGCAGCCTGAAGCCCCATGTTCAGCAGACAGAGCTGGGGACACCATGCAGCGTGGCCCACTTGCCAGGAATTGTACATTCCCATGGTGGGGTTATTTATACTTCCACTGTCCAGATGAAGAAACTGAGGCTCAAGATAGATTAGGTAATATTCCCAATGCTTTTTAGCAGGAAAAGATGGCAAAGCATTTGCTGTTTTCCCCATTTCAAGTCACCCCTATGCCACCCTCCAGTCACTTTCTAGTGTTTTGTTTTATACCATTTATCACTTTCTGAAGTTACCCTGTTTCATGGCTGTCACCCTACTAGAGCAGAGCCCCTTAACTCCTGCTCAGGGTCTGGCACATAGTAGGCCCTCAATAAATATTTGTTGAATGAATAAGATGGGATTCAAACCCAGTTCCAGCTTATTGCACTTGTGCTTCCTGTCATAGCACTAACCCTACATAGGTCCCAACAAAGTGTGTGTGTGTGCTGGGCCCTCTAGGCCACAGGGCAGAGCAGGCAGGGGAGTCGTTACACTTTTAAAAAACCTAGTTGGAAACATACTGTGACCTTTGCAAGGCTCACAATTTTATTTCATACTTATTTGCTTGTCCAATTTTGGGGATCATGAAATTCAAGTTAACTGGTGAACAGCTGTCCTGAGAGTTTCCTCCTGAGATGAGGTGCACAACCCCGAACTAGACTCTGCTCCCTAACTGCCATTATCTGAGGGGGGCTGGAAGAATGGGGATGTTATGGCTACATTAGGTAGGGAGTAGCAAAGGGACCTGCCACTTTAGGAGGCCGCTGGCCACCTGGCCCAATCCACCACCATCTTCTCCTGTCTGGTCCACATGCTTCCTTGGCTCTTCCCCCAGTTCAATCCAGTCCTTTCTCCACTTAGAGGCAGCCAGAGTAGCCTTTTAGAAAGTGAAACAGCTTGTTACTGTCCTTGTCAAAACCCCTTAGTGGCTCCCCTTCAGCATCCTGGCCCTGCTGGCCTCTTCGACTTTATCCCAGTGTTCCTACACTCCCTGTGGCCTCCTTTGTCAGGCTTACCCTCAACTGATACAATGTGTGTTGGGCTGTGGTGCCAGCTGTCCTGGCTGCCTGAACCCTCTTCTCCATGAGTCCCCCCAATCCCTGCCAACTTTCGATCTCCATAAGCTCCTTCAATCCTTTTCTCATAAGTTTCTTAGCTAAATTACCTATACTTGCTTTATAGCTGTCCCCATACCCTGAAGACCTTGTCTCTCTTCTGTAGCATCAAATGATTAGAATCTAGAAATGAATCTAACTCCTGGCTTGAATAGAATCAGGACTCAGAATGATATTTGTGAAAGGCGGGGGTGGCAGGGGGGAACCAAACCAACCTAATCTAGAGCCTGACAAAATGGCTCTCAAAATGTGCTCCTTTATTCCCCTTTAATTAGATAATCATTCTTGCATGAGGTGGCCCTTGAGGAATGCTTTGAGACCATTGAGGGGTTGATTGGTAAAGGTCCTCAGACCTGCCTTGTTGTCCCGTCTGCCCACCCCACATTTTGTATGAAGAAGCTGAGGTCCAGAGAAGAGGCAGGTCCCAGATGGTGCATTTGGATTATACTCCAAGTCAAATTCCTAGTCCAGTGTTCTTGCCCCATCTGACCCCCTCGTCTATCCAATTAGCCAAGTGTGGAGTGGGGAAAGCAAGGACAAGGAGAAGCCACAGGATGGGAACAGGCATTTGGCTGAGTGACTCCCTTATTATCTGGAACCATCAGAAGACTGTCCATCTGGTTTCCCTGGCACCACACCTCACTGGGAATATCCTAGGGAGCTGTTTAGCCTCAAGAAGAGCATGAGGAGGGACTGAGCACTCTTTGGATATCTAAACTGCATTCTAGACCTGCCCATTTTGTACCGTCTGCTCCCAGAAGATTGAGAAAGCCTCAAAGTGGGTCTTCTTGTTGCCAGATCTCTACAGAGGCCAAGGTTTTCTCAAAGCCCCCATTGGATCCTGCCTGCTTCTAGTGGAACACTTGAGTGGCTTCCCATCACGCTTAGAATAAAATCCAAACATCTTCCCACGATTCTGAAGGCCTGATTACGTCTAGGCCTTGCCAGCCTCGCTCCCATTCCTACCATACTTCCCTTCGTGGCATCTCTGTCCATACCATGAACAGCTGAGTCCAACCCCATTGTGGTGCCTTTGTGCTGCTGTTCCCTCTCCTGACAGACTTTCACAGGAGCCATCCCTTGTTGCAAAATTTCTATCACCTCTTCAGGGAAGCCCTCCCTAAACACCCCATCTGAAGTAGGGTTACCTCCTTCCCATCTTTCACCATCACTTTTCCATGTTTTTCTTCATAGCACATAACTACTTGGAATTTTTGTATTTATCCTAGTTTCTCCATCCCATTTGAAGGTCGTCAGCTCCTCTGTTTTATGTATCATCAAATCCTCTGTATCTGGCACAAGGTCAATGCTCAATAAACATGTTTGAATAAATGAAATATGAAGGGCCCTTATGGAGTACAGAGATTTAGCCTGGTCTTTTCTGCCCAAAGTATTGAACTGGGTGTCTGGCGAGCCTGGGGATGAGGACCAGGACAGCATCTTCTCCTGTCCTCCCACCTGACATTTTAGAATTATGGGTGAGCAGCTCACCCTAGTTGAGGACTGAGTGTTTACAAAGGTGGAGATGACTTGTATTGATCTATCTCCCCATCCCCACTGTAAGCTCCCTTGGGAAAGACAGGCACTCTACGCTGGGCCTGTAGCCTTCTGCCCAATGCTCCCTTGAAGGGTGGCTTGGAGTGGATGTTGACAGAACACACACACCATGTGTCTTACAGACAGCTTTGGGTCTGGGGGTCTGGAATGGTTCTTGGAAAGGACACAATCTTCAACCCTACGGTTAAAAACGACCCATGAGGATGCTGCATAGTTAAATAACAACCAAGGTCGGGTCAACCATTTCAAAGGCCTTTGGGGACAACGAAAAAGATCCCTGATACACATCTGAAAGATGTTTAGTGCTGACTCCTAGAGATTCTGGACCCTTCAAAGGATGGTACCATTCACTATTTCAGGTGGAAATAGTAGTAGGTTCCCAGCTTACGCCATTTTTAGCTGCAAAAGTCCGGAGCCTCTCCATAGTGGGAGGACTATTCCCCCAATTAGACCCTGCTGTTTCAAGAGTGTTTCCACACATCCCTTAATTCGGTGCACCCGAGCACGCCGGAGGTTCTGCCCTTCCTGGTCTTTGCCTTTGCCCGGCGGGGCCGCAGAGCCAGCCTTTCAGCTGCTGGTCAGGGAGGGGCAGGCTGAGCAGAAAGCAGCGAGGCCGCCACCCAAGTCCCTGGGCTCCGCGGGTCGTTAGGCGTTGGGCGCGCGCCCCTCCCCCAACGTCACCGTGCCGTAGCCTGGCCCCACCCCTCGTCTCGACGGAGAACTTTACGCTTTTCAGTGTCCACGTCTCAACCGCTGCGCCCACCGAGGCGCCCTGCAGCGAGCGACTCTCAAGACTCCTGGAACGCGTGCCTTTTCTGGACTCAGTGGGCCGGCGTCTCCAAGACTTGCCAGATCCTAAAACCACCAGAGACGCTTATTAACATGCAGACTCCCGGACTCCCTTCTCTAAAGTCCAGGGACAGGCGTAGGATTCTCTGTTTTAACAAGGTGATTGTTATGATCGGGGCTGGCAAAGGAATTGACCCAAAACCTAGAGTTGGGATCCGTCGGTATTGTTAGTAGTTTAAGACCTGCATTAGAGCTTTCCGTCTGCAAGGTTCTCCTGCTGAATCAACGCTAATGTGTCTCTCCGGTGGGGCCCTAAGCCCAGACCCAAGGAGTTAGTCCCACTCCACAGATCCCCCTGATAACTTGCCCCACCACGAACTACAGTGGCATGGATATAAGCCCCAGGGAAAGCATTACAGCTTTGAGAACTGCCTGCCCGCACCACCTTAAATCCTAGCCAGGCCATTAACCGTTTTGCAAAGCTGACCACTGTCTTTAATTTCTGCCTGGGAGTCTGAAAGAACATTCTAGCACCCACTTGTTAGCACATAAGCCAACCAAAAAGGGGCCTATAATGAAAAAGATCCCTGGTAGACATCTGGATATACGGCCTTTATCACTCAGCCTCTTCATTGCTCAGCCTTTGTTCATTACTCAGCACCTACTCAGGTGCACCAGTGGTCAGATCAGGGACCACATTGATCTGGGGAGTCCTTGCTTCCTCCAGATTCAGGTGTGGCTTCCCCAAGAGATTTTGTGATAGCCAGAATTTCCTCTAGTAACCGTATTCATATGCACACAACAAGGGGCATGTGAACAGTCCTGCAGGCTTTCCAACTTAAGAAGGGATTTCTTTTTTCCTATACAGAAACACACAAAGCAGAAATAGAAATAAACTTCTGCCCACTGATTCTTGTCTCTCACCAGCCTGTCATGTTACAAGGCCACGGATGCTGGAATACTCTGGCTCCTTTCCTAGTTCTATAAGGAACCATGAGTCCAAGTCTCCTGTTGATACACCACCATACAAAACTTGGTTCTCAACCCTGGCTACACACTCAAATCATCTGGTAAGCTTTGAAAATACCAGTGCCTTCTCCCAGACCAATTATGTCCAAAGCACTGAATGCAGGGCTCAGGCATGAGGATGTTTTAAAGCTCTAGCTCTCCAGGCATCCAAGGCATCACCAGAGTGGAGTAACGACTGCCTTGGGACATGTGGAAATGTAGTTTTGGCAGGTCAGACTCAGTGGTTCAAAAGAAATGAACTCCAGGGGCTCCCAGTTGTCAAAGGGGCAAGTTTCCCAGCATCCCAGTTTCCAGAATGCCTACAGTGGTGAGAGCCACTCCAACTGTAGAAAGCAATCTGTTGGGAGAAAAGGGGGAGCTGGGGACACCACACTTCCCTAAACTGTTTCACAGGGGAGGGAAGGGTGCCTGAGTGGTACTCTCTTTACCCTTCTGCTTTCATCTCCTTCCAGGAGCAAAGCTGGCAGGCTCGCCTATAGGTTCTCTTTAAAGCAATGGCCAAAGAAATTTGTCCTTCCTCACTGAACACCTTGGAAAAATCTCACACTCTATTCATACAAGTGTTGCAGTGGAAGTCTAAGCAGTCAGAACTCAATAGCTCTCAATCTGGGCTGAGAGCTGGGTCTACATCCCTTGTCTTGCATGCTGTGTAACTTTGAGCTGACACCTAAAGGGTGGCCATTAAAGGAAGAAGTACAGAGTATGGAGGAAGCTTGTGAGCCATTGCAGAGGCAGCTGGGGGTTTTATGAGGCTTAGCTCTATTTTCAGTTTCCTGGGTTTAAGGCACTAATTGCCTTTGGCCTTTTTAGACAAGCAGTTTCCTCTTCTTTTTAAAGTACATACTACCATTTTAACTATTTTTAAGTGTATAATTCAGTGGCATTAAATATATTCACAATGTTGTACATCCATCACCACTATTTATTTCCAGAACTTTTCCATCATCCCAAGCAGAAACTCTTTAACTACTATTAACACTCCATTCCCCCTTGCACCCAATTCTACTTTTAGTATCTATGATTTTTCCTATTTTAGGTACTTCATGCTAAGTGGAATCATATATTTGTCCTATGTCAGGTTTATTTTACTTAGCATAATGTCTTTAAGGTTCATCTGTGTCATAGCATAATTCAGAATTTATTCCTTTGTATGGCTGAATAGTATTGCATTGTATATATAGACCACGTGTTTATTCATATCTGTTGAATTTTGGATTGTTTCCACTGGCTATTGTGAATAATGCTGCTATGAATGTAGTGTATCTCTCTGAGTCCCCAGTTTCCAATTCTTTTGGGGTATATATGTAGGAGTGGAATTGAGTAATATAATGGTTCTATTTTAACTTTTTGAGGAATGTCCAAAGTATTTTCCACAGCAGCTGCATCATTTTACATTTCCTCCAGCATGCACAAGGGTTCCAACTTCTCCACATCCTTGTGAACACCTTTGTTTTTGTTTTGAATGATAGCCATGCTATTGGGTATGAAGTGGTTTTTGACTTGCATTTCCTGTGACTGATAACATTAAACATCATGTGTTTATTGCCTATCTATGTATCTTTGGAGAAATGTCTAGTCAAGTTCTACGATCATTTTTGAATTGCATTGTTTGATAATTTTCAAGTTAACTTAGAGTTTATATACTGACATTAATCCCTTATCAGATATATGATTTACCAAAGTTTTTAATTTTGATGAAGTCCAACTTATCTATTTTTCCTTTAGTTTGTCTGTGCTTCGTCATGTCCAAGAAATTATTGCCAACCCATTTCATGAAGCTTTCCTCGTTTTCTAGTTTTAGCTATATTGTCTTTGATCCATTTTGAGTTAATTTTTGTACATGGTGTTAGCTAAAAGTCCAACTTCATTCTTTCGCATGTGACTATCTAGTTTTCCCAGAATGATTTGTTGAAAAGGCTGTCCATTTCCCACAGAAAGGACGGCACCCTTGCCGAAAGTTGACCAAACCTGTGAAGATTCATTTCTGTGTTCTCTATTCTGTTGATCTGTCTGTTCTTATGCCAGCACTACCCTGTTTCGATTACATTAGTTTTGTGTTAAGGTTTGAATCAGGAAGTTAAGTGTGAGGCCTCCACCTTTGTTCTTTTTTCAAGATTATTTTGACCATTTAAGGTACCATGATTTTCCATATGAATTTAAGACGTTTTCTATTTCCGCAAAAAGACATCATTGATATTTTAATAAGGATTGTACTGAATCTGTTGATAGTGTGGGGTAGCATTATCATCTTAATAATGACTTCCAATCCACAAACATGGGATGTCTTTCCATTTATTTAGGTCTTTTAATATGTCAGCAATATTTTATAGTTTTCAGTTTACAAGTCTTTCACCTGATTAGGTTTATTAATATATGATTGTTTTTGATGCTATAACAAGTAGAATTGTCTTTACTTTTTGGATCGACCAGTGTATAGAAATGCAACTGATTTTTGTGTTGATTTTGCATTCTGCAATGTTGCTGAATTAGTTTATTGGCTCTAATGGTTTTGTGTGTGGATTCTTTAGGGATTGTGTCATCTGTAAAGTGAGATACTCTTCTTCCTTTCCAATTTGAAGGCCTTTACTTATTTTTATTGCCTAATTGTTCTGGATAGAACTTCCAGTAGTATGTTGAAAGGGGCACCCTTGTTTTGATCTTGGGAAAAGACTTTCAGTCTTCATCTTGAGTATGTTTCTGTAGGGGTTTTCATATATGGTCGTTAATATGTTGAGGAAGTTTCTGTCTATTGCTATTTATTGTTTTATCATGAATTTTTTATATGATTGACATGTAACACAAGTTGATATATATTTTTTAAACACAGGAGACAGGTAGGTCAGTTTTAAATGAGGCGAGACAATTACTAACCATTATGAGGAATTCAGGAATGAGATCATAGTATTGCGTTTTCTTCCAATTTTTTAAGAACAGCTAGAAAACGATTTTGTGTACTATCTCCCAATATTAAAATATTGGTTGGATATGTGTAGGGTAAGTGGGTCAAAATATGTGCAAGATTGCAACTTATTGGCAGTAGGGGGTGGGTTAGAGCACACATTTGAGATCTTTAATTTTTTTAAGGGCTAAATTTTCTTTTAGGAAATGACAATGGGCCTTACACATAATTGTAGCTCATAAAATATTTAGGGAAATATTTTCACAACAGTTCAGTTGTGGCAGCATATTAGAATCACGTGGAGAGGTTTTGAAAGGATACCTGGGCCCCACACTAGTGCTGTAAAATTCAGTAAACCGGATAGGGTCCAGGCCATCAGCCAGGCTTGAGAGAAAGGAATCTTCTTCCAGCCAACTTTCGGCAAGTAATTAACATGGTTCCTCAACTTTACTGAGGATAATTTGTACCTTACAAGGTTTTTAAGGATTAAAACAAGCCAGGAAAGGGGAAACCTAGCAGGAAGCCAGCAGTTAATGACAGACATGGGAGCCAGTATGTAGATAGGATATGTTAATGCCTGAATTGTGTCCCCGTTCCAAATTCCTATTTGAAGCCTTAACCCCTAGTACCTCACAATGTGACTGTATTTGGAGATAGGCTCTTTAAAGGTGTAATTAAGTTAAATGAGATCATATGGGTGGGCCCTAACTCAATATGAGTGGTGTTCGCAGAAGACATCTGAAACTAATATCATAGTCAACTGAAAATTTTTTTAAAAGAATAGGGGATTAGGACACAGACACACAGAGAGGGAGGACCACGTGAAGACAGAGAGAATATGCCTATCTACAAGACAAGGAGAGAGGCCCTCAGAAAAAAACAATTCTGCCGACACCTTGACCTTGGATTTCTATCTTCCAAAACTGTGAGAAAATAAAATTCTGTTGTTTAAGCTATCCAGTCTGTGGTATTTGTAATAGCAGTCCTAGCAACTAATACAGGACATATTCAAGAGAAGAGCCAATGAAAAAAGAACAAAATGGGATCTGGTGGTGATAATAGTTTGGGACACGGGAAAAGGTCTCTAGATGGGCACCTCATGGTCAGGATCACAGTTGGCTTCACAATCATGTTCAAAGTGTGGCAGGTCTGGTCAATGATCATCAGTCATGATGAAGGTATGAGGGAGGGCAAAGTATCAGAGTCAGTATTAAGGCCAATTTCAAAAATAAGATTATTCATAGTTGGGGTGGGTCAGAGCATGAATGATGGCCTGTGAACAAAGGATGGTTAAGATTAAGGTCAACCTAAGGTTCAAGGTCAAAATGGGTTATTTTCAGTACAGTGGCAGGAGCTGTATGAAGGCAAAGCTATTTCAAGATCAGGCCAAGAAAGGTCAGGATTGTCAGTGGTAAGGTGAGGAGCTAGAGGAGGATCAAGGTCAGGTTCAGAATGAAAGTGGGACATAATTATAATGATGTTCAGGGTCAGAATCAGAGTCAGATTCAAGGAAAAACTCTAATTTCCCTTCAAGGTCAGGAAGATTGTTAGTATAAGAGGATCATAAGAATTAACATCAGGTTCAAGGTCAAATTAAAACTTAGAAAAAGTGTCTGAACAAGGCTAAGGATTAGGGCCAGGGTCAAAGGCATTTTAAGTTTAGGGCAGCTTAAAATCAGGATGATTGACAGTGATTCAAAATCAAATATAAACTTAGGGCATGACATGGCCAGGACAATAATCAGGTGTTTCAGAATGAGGTTCAAGATCATGAAGGCATCAGTATCATTGTTTGGTTCAATATCACAGTCAAGGTTAGTTTCAAGGACAAGTTAAAAATGACGGCAAATATAGTAAGGACAGTTAGGGTAAGAACAAAGGTTAGAATTAGGACCCAATTCAGGGCCACTTTCAAGTTCAAGGTCAAGTTCATGGTCATTCTAAGTTCAGGGAGTTAAGATCAGGGTGAGTGTCAGTGTGTAAAATTCAAGATCAATTTGAAGTCATATTCAAGATCAAGTTGAAAAAAGGGTGTGGCATGGTCAGAACATTAGTGGATAGAGGTCAATTTCAGAGTTAATCCAAGGTTACTTCAAGGCAATAATGGTCAGGATCACCAGTGTATGAAGGACAGGATTGGAGTGAAGCAGTTCAAGATTCAAATCAGTGACACTGGCAGGATGATCAGGGTCAGGATGAGGGTCAACTTTAATGAAATCCAAGGATAAGTTCAGCATTAACCTTGGTTAACATGTCAGCAACATACTGAAGGTCAATTTTAAGGTGAAATCCAAGTTTATCCCAAGGTTGTGATGAACATTAGTATATTTGGGGTCAAGTTCAGTCCTCAAATTACGGCAATTCAAGAGGAAGGTGACAGTCACAGGGAGAGGAGCTGGATCAGGGTCAGGACCAAGGTTCATTTCATAAGACTGAGTCCCAAGATCATTTCAAAGCCATGGTGGGTCAAGATCAGGTTCATGGTAAAGGTTCAGTCTGAAGTAAAGGTCAACTTAAAATTAGCATAAGACATGGTCAGAATCACAATGAAAGTTTCAGGGTCAAGTTCAAAGTGAGACATGGTCAGAATAAGAGTTTCAAGGTCATTTCAAAGCTAGGAAGTGTCAAAGTCAACGTGAGGTCCAGGAAGACCTTCAGAATCATGATAAAGGTAAAGCGGTTGACCACTAAGGTCCATGTTAAAGGTCAGACTGGGAGGCAAAATCATGGGTCTTTAGATCTGGCTACAAAGGTAAATGCAGCAATATATGTTCACCTCAATAGCAAGCTCTTATTGGGACTAAGCGCCAATTAGAATGAGTCTAATTAGTGGTTAATAAAAAGAATCCATATTAGTATAATCAGATTGTCTGAATCATTCAATTTATGTAACTCCTAATTGCATGTTAGTGTAAATTAAGAGAGATAAGCAGTGCCACATACATTAATCTCTATGGCATTCTTACTGTGTGAATTGGCACAAATCTAAATTAGTGCTATTAGAAAGCATTAGTGCAAACAAACTCATCTCAAACATTTTTCTCAAGTGTTAAACCTTATAGCTGGTTAGTGTTAACTCATTAACATGAGGAATGCAACACATAAGCCTCAAAGGCATATTCTTACTGAGAGGCAGGAGGAATTAGAACCAATGAGTAGGAGACTGAATGAGAGCTCTTCCTGTTAGTGCAACAAATTCAGTCCTGGACTCCTCATAGCTTGTTGGGTAAATTGAGATGAAAGTAAGCACAGTATTGTATTTCACATTCTTACTGTGAGACAGAGTGAGTCTGAATTAAACTATGGAGTACTACTGAAATATATTTGTATTAGCCATTCTCAGACATTCTTCTCAAAAATAATTTCTAATTCTTAGAGCAAACTGAGATGAAAGTAAACACAGGAAAACACATTTGTCTCAAATCATATTCTTACTGCGAGGCAGGACAAATTTCAAATGAACATAAGGAGTATTACTGAAAATCTCAGAATCCTTACTGCTTGAAGCAAACTTGTCTCTCTCAAAAGCGCATGCTTATGCTGAATCGAAGTAGGAATACGGAAAAAGTACTGGATTAGTGCAGATTCAGTCTCAGCCATTACTTCTGTGGATAAACCAAATTTAGATGAACATGGTGTGTGTGTGTGTACAATTTAGGTATACACAATGAAATTAAGGTCAGCCAGACAATGGGCTGATGGGTTATAAGACTGATTAGTCCCAGGTTGGAGAGTAATGTTGTCAAAGTAGGGTCCCACATTAACTTCAAAGTCAGGATTATGATTAGGGTCCAAATAAGTCATTTAAAGGGGACCATATTTAAGATAACTGTGACAAGATGAGGGTGAAGATCAGAGTCAACGTCAGTTTAAGATCAAATTTAAAATTAGGATGAGCTATGACTGGGATCAGGGCAACTTATACGGTTACATTCAAGCTTCTCTCTCAAGATAAAGCAAGTTAATGTCCAGATGATCATCAGTTTTAGGACGATGGTTGAGATCAGAGGTTAAGGTCCACTTTCATGTCACGGTCATGGTTAGGACTAGAGGAACATAATCAGAGAGAAACAGTAGCCTGGTTTGTAGAGAGAGGTAAGCATCACTCAAGGCTCATAAACAATGGCCCCAGTCAGTGTGTCCCAAGCTGGAAAGGATCCTGCTTCTCTAGAAGCCAAATAACACCACCAATTAGGTCTAGCTCAGGGAGTGGGACCAGAGAGTTAGGCCATGCACCACTAGCCATAGTGGAGTTGTAGATAGAAGCTTCTAAGAATGCTATTTTTGACGAGTTAAGTATGACCCAAGAGTAAGTACAAGGAAAGGAACCAACTGAGGATCCTTAGAAGTGGAAATGTAAAAAAGTGTTGCAAAGTAGACTCCAAGAGCTAAGCCATCAGGGACATCTGCAAAACCTTTATCTACCTACTGACTGAAACACTATTTTATAAAATTAGTTCTAGGTGGCATCTATTAAGTTTCAGCTTGTGGGTTATATATGCTAGAATAGAGGGTCCTTGCTGCCAAATCTTCCTCTCCTGTGAAATCCAGAACTACACCAATTAAAAAGCAACACAACACTAAAGCTGAGTTACACTCAGAGGCTGTGCATGGTCCATAGGTCACCAGTAGTTTGTGGCTGCTCCTCTAAGGGGACAGACAATATGTTCTCCATTCAGAGTGCGCCCCTCTCCAATACTGTGATTAAGATAAAAAACAGGAACAAAGTAGGGACAGGTACTCAGCATTGGACATGAGAAGGCCTTTCTGCCTCAAAGTACCATACATGCACAGTTACAGAGGGCTATTTTTGCTTGATAAAGCATTGGTTATTATTAGCTAACATGGTGTCTACTGAGCCAAAGGTCTGGAAGAATGAAAAAAGACAGGGCAAAGGCAGATGATCTTTGCTCTTGTTACATTTTATTGGCATCAGGTTCATCTCTTTACAGAAAGAACTTGGCCCACACCCTAGAATGTAGACCTTTGGAAAAGGGGGAAGTGCTCCATTAAACAAGCTCGAATGCAGGGGCAGACCCTGGGAAGGGGGAAGGACTGCCAGGATTCCACACCAAAGAAACAGGTTAATTAATAATGGGCAATGCTTGGGAGGTGGGGAAAAGGAGAAAAAGGTTTGCTAACCTAAGGGATACCACAACCCTGAAAAGAGCGCCTTCTAGAACAAAGGTAAATCACTAGGACAGATCTGTTAGGATTTTCCTTTTCCTCTTATAAGTAGGATGCTGATCTAATAGGGGAGTTTCAAAGTGTGGAGCAAGAAAAAAAGGAAAAACAAGAATTTTAACAACAGCCATTTATCTACTGCATTCACCACTGTATTATGCAAATCAACCTTTTGGAAAATTTAGATACAGAAGGGAACTAGACAGTTTTCCCCCTGGAGAGATGAAAAGCTTTTTGGCTCTTAAGTCTTTGATAAAAGGTGTACATAATTCTTGTGTTTACTGTACAGAATACTGCCTCTAGCTGGATTTCTGAACTGAGTTGCTAACATTCTGCAATCCAGACAGTGTTCAACCCTCCATCTTACATGCCTGCATTACAGGACTTAAACACATAATCCAAAAATTTCTTACACTAATTTATACATTTTTAATTGGTTGCATATATTAACATGTACTATTAAGATTCTTTTCTAAGAAGCATTACATAATAAATGGATACTGTAAAAAGATCTGATTAGTTAAAAGTAACAAGCATTAACAGATACATACAAAACTCAGCCTGATCAGACTGGGTGTGAGCCTGTAATGAAGCATGGGGCACCAGCCTTCCCAAGTGGTAGCCTTCACAAGAGGGGAATGGGAATGTGGGAGTAAAAAGACCACGAGACCGTTAAAAAAAATTAAAATAACCAATCCGACACAGATTAACTGTAAACAGTTCTCCCTCTCTGGTGGACAAAAAGAATAAGCTTCCGATGCCAACTCTACACCAGAACGATTTCTACAGCTGGCCTGTCGTGCTGCTATACGAGGGCTGATGTGATAGGTGGGAAGACCCTGATAGAGCTCAAAGGCCTGTGACTGGAGTCTGCCTGCTTGTATCAGATCTGTGTATGTGTTGTATGGAGGGGTGAGTGTGTTTGGTGGGGTTTCTTTTGGCAACTGGGTCTGAGAAATCACTTTATGCTTTGTTTAGAAGAGGAGAAGGGATTTATGTTGGAAGGCCTAAGTGTGTTCTTGGTTTGTGAAGGACTCCGTGCTCTGCTCTCATTGCCCATTCAGCAACTGCAGCTTTCTGCTGAAGCCTTGGCCCGGTCGTTCTTGTCCAGTTTGATGGGTTCAGGAAATTCATTGTACAGCTCCACCTCTGTTTCCTGGGCAGGAAGAGAGAAAAAGGTTTGTTACTCAGGGCACGAGGGAATTCCTATGCTCAGGTCTGACCCTTAGTGACACACTCTCACCCGGGTATAGTGGGTAGGGAGTGGGGACAGACCCTTCAGTAAATGGATGGCTATGGCAGAAGGCACTCAACCCTCAAAGACCGAGCAAGAGGAAGACAGGTTTTGTGATAATTCCAGGACGGTGTGAACAGAGAAATTCAGCAGGAACAGCAGCAGTTGACACTGAGCAGTCATAACAGAAGCTGACTCATTCTCTACACCAGATCACAAGCTGGTGGCCTGGGGACCACGGACTTGCCTTATCAAGTTAGATCAGACTAGGGAGACCAAAAATAGAGCCCCAATATACATGAACATCTAATATAACAAAGGTAATGTTTCAACTTGCTGGGAGAAATGGTTTATTTCACCACTAGCTACTAATATTTGAAACTGGCTATTCCTATGAAAGAAAAAGATGAGTTCCTATTTCCTGCCGGAAGTCAAAATAAATTCCAGTAAAAGCAAAAATAAATATGGGACTAAATCAAACTAAAAAGCTTCTGTGCAGCAAAAGAAATCATCAACAAGGCAAAGAGGGAACTGTCCAAATGGGAGAAAATACTGGCAAACGCCTGTGGTAACATGGCTTAATATCCAAAACAAAGAACTCATAGAACTCAACAACAGAAAAACAATCCAATTAAAAAATGGGTAGAGGACCTGAACAGACATTTGTCCCAAGAAGACATACAAATGGCCAACAGACATATGAAAAGATGATCCACCTCACTATTAGGGAAATGAAATCAAAAGTACAATAAGATACCATCTCACACCTGTCAGAATGTCTATCATCAACAGGGCAAGTAATAACAAGTGTTGGAGAGGTTGCAGAGAAACAGGAATCCTCATACACTGCTGGTGGAAATATAAATTGGTACAACCACTATGGAAAAGGCATGGAGATTCTTCAAAAAACTAAGAATTGAATTACCATATTATCCAGCAATCTCTCTTCTATTTACCCAAACAACCTGAAAACATTCATTCACAAAGATATATGCACCCCGATGTTCATAGCAGCGTTATTCACGCGGCCAGGACATGGAAACAACCTAAGTACTCACTGATAAATGACTGGATAAAGAAGATGTGGTACATAAGTACAATGCAATATTACTCAGCCATAAGAAAAGATGAAATACTGCCATTTGCAACAACATTGATGGATCCTGAGATAATCATGCAAAGTGAAACGAGTCAGAAAAAGTTGAAAACCATGACTTCTCTCATATGTAGGATATGAAACTGAAAGCAATAAATATGACAAAAAGACTGACTCATGGAGACGGACCGTGGATTAATGGTTACCAGAGGAGCAGGGGAGGTAGAAAAGGATAAAAGGGGTCAAATATAAGGTGACAGAAGGAAATCTAAACTTGAGAGGTGAATGCACAATGTAATATATATACAACATATTGAATTGCATGCTTGAAACATTCCAATGTCACCCTAGTAATTTTTAATAAGAAAAAAGAAAAAAAAATGCCAGCTGAATTAGACAACACATAATCTAAATACAAGATACCCAGAAATTTATCCAACTAAAAATACTTTTTTTCTATGGCCAAAGGAGGGCGGGGGAAATGCGGGAGAGAGGAAGCAGGGGCGGGGTGGGGGTGGGGCGGTCAGCGGCGGGAGGAGACAGACGGACAGACACACACACACAGTTGGAAAAATCACCTGCAATACAGGTAAAGCTGATTTCATTTTACAAAGAGTTCACGGGAAAGGACAGGTGCCCTGGCAAGTACTATATACTGGCTATCTGCAGCAGAGATGAGCCACAGATTGGCAGAGTATCAGCAGAGTTACAGATGATGCCCACCACTTGCTGATAGGGAGGTTAAGAAAAAAGAAAACTTGCATTGCTAGTGGGAACTGAAACATTACTACTCTTGGGGAAAGTGATGTGGTGCTGTCTCTTAAAAATACACATACCTTTTAATCTAACAATCTTACTCCTGGGAGGCTGAGCTTGTAGAAATAAAAGTATTATAATAAGGCTTTAGGGACAGTAATATTTGGAGAAAGTCAACAGGGAACTGGTGGAAAACAACTCCCCATACACAGATTTGCATGCAATTATATGAACATTAAGAAAAACATACTAAGTTATTAATGTAGAGTTAAAGGTAGGGGAAAAGAGGAAGACAAAAAGGCCTTAAGTCTGTATCTTGGTCAGTTCCTTCCCATTGCATCAGTGTTTCTCAGTGGGAACTCTCCTGGCATTTTGGTGGACCAAGTCTTCATTAGGTAGGGATGTCCCTTTTCATTATGGAACACTTGTGCAGTGCCCAGTCCTTGTAACAACCCATTCCAAATATCTCCCTGCCCATAAGTCCAGATGAGATGTCCTGTTCTGCTGAGAACAACTACCTTCTACATACTGTTTCCTGGAGCTAGCAAAACCCACCTGGCCTTTATAATTACCATGAGCTCCCCCAAATTTACTCTACATTCCCAATGATGTGTACTTCACCTTTGACACAACCCCCATGCCCCTGCCCTTCATGTCTGACTACCACAGACAACTGACAATGCCTCATGACTTGCCTTAACTCACTGGTCCTAATAAAACTGCTAAATCAAAAAAAGCCTTCAACTCCCACATGTCGACAAGGACCTTTTTTCTATGAACAAAGGTAAACAACACAAGAAATAAAATACAGGAAAATTTTATTCAAGGAATATAATTCCTAGAATTTCTGGTTAACCTTTCTGATGATCAAACATAACCATTTATAAGCCTGACAAAAGTCAGTCTCTTTTAATCTGCACAACCACCGTGCAAAACTGGTATTGTCATCTTACAAAGATAAAAAACTAGATAGGGTAGCTGAACTGACATCTGAATTCAAGTCTATCCCCTCCATAAACAAGAGCAATCCAACGAGGGGCCTCCTAGTGGCCTGATGATCTAACAGCATGCAAAGAGAATAAACATGCTCAAACAGGGAAGCCTCAGCTGAAGTCCTCACTGTCCTGCAATGTTTAGGTTATTCATAAACAAGTGGAATTTCTAGAAGCTTTAGCATAATGTGCCATTACCTTCCCAGATAAACACACAGGTTTTTCTGGTGATACAGAAAAGAGCATCAGCTAGGAAAGAAGATTAAGGAAGCCAGGCAGGCGCTGGCTGAGTCATGGTCAATCACCAGAGGGAGCCAGACAGCTGGGAAGACCCACCTGTTTAAGTGCATTCCGTGCAATCGTCTGGAAGGCCTGCTCCACGTTGATGGCCTCCTTGGCACTGGTCTCAAAGTAGGGAATGTTTTTTTGCTGTAGGCCTGTGCTCGCTCGTGGGCCACCTGAAAGAGGAAGCAGGGGGCATGTGTGCTCATAAGATGAGCGGCCAGCACTGACTCAATCCTTCCCAGAAAAGATCATTGCCCCTAATTTGTAGGTAGCATGGGTGAGGAAGATTTCCTAAATGAGGGTAGGTGGGGAGTGGAGAGACCTGCAGACCTGCCAAAGGTCACCCTGTTGGCTACCCAAAGCCTGTTCTCTGTCTACATCCCATAGCTTTTAACCCTTAGCTATACATAAAAGCAGCTTGTGAAGGGAAAAAGAAGCCAGCCCGGGAAGAAATGAATCCTCTCTCCTGTGATCTCAGAGGTCCCACCACAGGAAATGCCTGATGCTTGGTCTTAAGGTTTACAGCCCCTTCCCTATTATTGCCAATGTTACCTCACCAGTGCCATACACCCAAGTGTCACAGAATTCTGCAGCTCTCAACAACACCCTCACTTTTCATATCCTAATTCTTTTCCCTAGCCTAGCCCATTTTCAGGCACGAGAGAAGGACTAAGTCTTTAGAAAAGGGAGAAAATGAGATCAATGGTCAGAAATAAACCTAGTTATAATTAAGAAAAAGTATATGCCCCAAGAAAAATGCTACTTAAAAGTAAACCAGAGCAATTTTTACTCAAAGCTCAAAGCAATCTTCTGCACCCATGAAGATCCAGACAGGTCCCTGATGCATTGAGAGAGCACTTGAGAATGATAAACTCTAATTCCCTCCTTTCAAATGCAGAAAGGGAACTGAGGCCCAGACGACAAAGGCAATGGCCCAAAAGTCACAGCCAGCTGGGGTAACATGAGAATTTAAACCAGGTCTCCAGGGCCCAGCTCCTCAAAGGCAGCTAGACTGAAGGTAGTTCACACTCCCACATGCACCTTCTAGAGTCATTTAGGCTTAACACAGAACCTTTAGAATTTACACATACCTTCGAAGCAATTGTCTCTAATAGGAGAGGAAAATAACATGCAACAACTAGAAAGCCACCATTTCCCAAGCTCCTCCTGGGTGCCAGGGCTTACACTGTATATTGTTATCTGATCCAAGTATTTTGTTATGAGTGAAGATTCAGACTGTAAGAAATATTCCCAACATAAGAGTACATGAACTAGGCTTTAAATTCAATTCTGCCTTTAAATCCAAAAGACCGAAATGCAGAATACTACATGGCCTCAAGTCAAATCGTTTCACTGGGATGGACCAAGATGAGTGGCCAACCAGTACAGGTAGCTTCAGAATGGACTTGCTGCTATGATGGCATGACTTCAAAGGGAATACCACTGCAGACCTCACTGTCCTTGTTTTGTGACAGGAGAAGCCAAAATGCATACCTTTACCAGGTTAGGGAGCAAGGCCCCATTCCAAGGGGTGGGCAGTAACTCATTAGCTATGCCTTCCCCTTCCCCCACCACAGGGACACAGATACACTGGATATTGGTCCTTGAGGCATGTGGCTTTATACCAATCGAAGCTAGAACAGTGCTTGTCATCTCAAATATAGCTGTCACTTTTAAAAGGTCCTTTCATGATTCAATAGCCAGAAATGACATGAAGATAGGTTCATAAGCTTCCACATTTTATGAATCCCACCAACTTTGGCACTTACTTGTCTGTTTTCGAGGTCAATCTTATTTCCCAACACTACAAAGGAAAGTTTTCAGGATCCCGAGGGCTGGCCTGGATGAGAAACTCATCTCTCCAACTATCAAGAGTTTTGAATGTGTTGGGGGCAGTCACATCAAATACCAGAACACAGCAGTCTGCCTCTGTAAAAGGCCACACCAAGAGACTGGAACCGTTCCTGTCCTGCCGTGTCCCAGATCTGTGAGAGACAAAACATTTATTCCTTGGGGTCAGAGGACCAGGAATTGTGGAATGCTGGAGACAATGGGATGGATTAGTGGGCAACTCAACACAGGCAACTTCAAAATTCAGGAAACAGATTTCATCACCAGAGCATCTAAAACAACCCTGACAAATAGTGCATATGTGAGTATGCATGTCTATTAGGCTGATGCTGAGTTTGAATTCTAGGTGCTAGAAAATTTTTTTACCTTGGTCCAGGTGGGTCACATTGGTAGATATTTATGAAAATTCACACTATAAACTTAACATTTATGTACACTGGGAACTTTCTGGAGGTGATGAAATTACAGAGAGGTGATTTCTCGCTGAACTATATATATGTAAAAACCTATGCATTTTACTGTATATAGTTTACCAAAAAAAAAAAAATCAGTATGTTTATTTTTCCTTTGAAAAAACAAAGGGAAAAATTGTGACAGAGAGATAAAAAGATGAAAACACATTCTAGAGCATAGATATGAAAGTCAGCTCTTAACCAAAAGAACACCAGGTACTAGTGACCAACTCAAAGAACTTCACATTGTTTATTGCCATGCTAGGTTCAAGAGCAAGAATGGATTTCCTCACTGTCCTAAGTCCCTAACAGAACCATGCTGGTCAGCATGGAGAGATGACTAGTGCTCTGAGAAGCCCACAGCCCCCAGCAAGCCACCAGGTTTAAAAGAGTGCTTGGATCTGAAGCAGCATGCAGTTACTTCCAGCTGACATGGGTCTTCAACTGTTGGATCCACGGTCTGTTTGCAGGAAGAAGGTTCAGAACAATATGAGAACTTGAACCATCCTCATAACCCAAATAAATTTCAACTTTATGTCCAAATGGCCAGCCAACTAGCCCAAAGGCCCAGGGTTCAAACTAAAATGAAGCATGGCCTGGGCCACTAGTTTTATATCATTATCAGATTTTGCAGGAGAGTCGAGCTCTTCTGTGAAGCCCTTCTCAGGCAGTCAGTCTATGCTGCTTGCTTGTGATCCAGAACACTTGGGGAACATGTCAACTGCACTCAGGTCACAGACTTCCAGTTCAGGTAGAAGTCTCATTATACAAAATGTGGGTATGACGTTTGGTTAGAATAAGTAAATATGCACAAAGGCAAAAATGTAAGACAAGACAGTATTATGGGATCCGTTTCTTTACTACTACCAAGAAATCAAAGCTCATGATGTTCTAAACCCAATACCTACCCAAATGTCCTCCAAAAGGAGTCAAATGACTCAGTGGCAAAAAAGGAACAAAGCCAGAAGTTAAATACTACCTGGAAGGCTGGAAACACCAGCATTAAAATTCTTTAAAGATGCTTCAATAAAGCAATGCCACCACACAGGCTGAGCTCTCGCTTTCAGATCAGCCAAGAATAGCCCAGGCCAAAGGCATGTTGGAAAGGGCTACTCTGGTTACTAATGTCAGTCCTGGGCAGACAGCTCATCTCAGCTTTCTGTTAAATAATTCCCAGAAGCCTAAGGGTTGCTCCGATGAGGACAGCTCTGTGAAGCCCATCTAAGCCTTCTCCTCTGATGTACATGGCCCTCCACAATCAGTAATACATGACGATGCAGTTGACTAGACTCTTGGCCATACCTCTGGTAGCAGGGAGCCTGACCTTGGCAGCCCATTCCATTCCCAAACAACTCCAACTAATACATATACTACTCACTCTGGGAAGAACCTTTCCAAATTAGGACATCTTATTGGCCGTGGAAGTCAGCCCTGACTTCAGGAATGGAGTTAGGAGACTGTCATGAATGTCCTTGAGTAGCATACAAATGCTCAAACCACTGGGTAGCCACTCAGACAGAGCCAGAAGGATGTGATGATGGCTTAGATATAAGGACAAAGTGCAATAAAGACAAATTCAAATCTAATTATTCTATCTGCCTCTCAGCAGAGTAGGGGACTAAATGCTACCTGTCCTCAATAAATAAGCAAAGTTCATACACTTACTCAAAACTGGATCTCTACTGACAGACAGCAGATAACCAGTGGAGGGACTGCTAGTGATGTATGCCTTTTTCTTTTTTTTCTTTTGACTGTCCGAAATTTTTTATTACGTAAGCATTTTACAAACACTTTATTAGCGACAACAGTGTAGTTGGAGAGTATTGCGCCTTCTCCGAGCTGCATGGCAAGAACCACCAATAGTATGGTGGAACTTGTGGCTCTTTCCGAAGCCATGGCTCTTGAGGCTTACGGATGTCAGCCCTTGCATCTTCCTGTGCCTGTGGACTGGTCTGGTGATCCACTGGGTGTCAGGATTCCGTCTGATAGCTTTATGGAATGGATCAATGAAGATAACCTTAAAGAACTTACATGTGGAAACTTCACCAATCCAGTAAGAATTCAGGACTCTGAGAGCCCCACAGTGGCGTCCAGCTCGCTCCCTGGCAACTTTAGCTGGTTAACACTGTGACGGACAGGCCTGCCGCAGGTCGCGCTCTTAGGAACTGGGCATTTGTGGTCACCACAGCACACACGAAACCAATATGACATAACCTTCCTTGGCCTTGCATCCCAGCCTGCCTGCTTTATTGGGCCAGGTGGGGCATGGGGCCCTGTGGAGCGCAGAGAGCTGGTGGTACTGCCAGCAGCACACTCTAAGAAGAAAGAGCCTTACATTGGGCTGTTTCTCCCTCCATAGCTCCTGGATATACTTGTAAGCGCCCATCTTGGCTTACCTGATGGCTGTGGCTAGATGGAAAGGTGCTTTTCTATTTTTTCCCCCAACATTCTACACTAAATATGTTATCTCTTGTAGTGGAAAAGTGAGCCTTTTTTCATTAAAAGGGGATCAAGGTGAAGAGGAAATAAAGGACTTGGACATACAGTAGAGAAAGTAAAGAGACAACCACTCTTATAAAAAGAAAGTAGAAAAGAAAAATTTAAATCTAGGCTTGGACAAATTTAAGAAAATATCTTTCATTAGAGATGTAGCATCGATATTATGTAATCTGGATAAGCAAAAGCAAAATAATACTTGACACCTTCCCAGAAACCATCTTCAGTAGCTCATGTCTTATTTTAGGTACCCACTATAGGGTTTCTATGTAGATGAAACCTTATACCACACACTCTCATTTCACTCCTCTCTGCCCCACCAAACACAGCTCTCACCTCAGAAACAGCTCACATCTTTACTAATGCTCAATAATAGCAGCAAATAAGGTAAACAACTTCATTCTTGTTTTTTATAAAAAATATTGCTGCCAATTTTCCATAATTATAAGTAACTCAATAATAATCATTAACGCACAGAGCCTTTTCTGTATTTCAGATTGCTTCTTTAGGATAGAATTCCAAAAGAACTATGTAAAAACTCTTGGATGGAACCAAATGGGTATGTGGAACTCAGATGCACAGAGAAGGCAAAGTATGTAATTAAAAGTTGACAAGTTGGGGGGTTATTCTTATCAACTTTCCAAAATTAATTTAACTTCAAACTTAGAACAGTTCCATGGCTGTAATCTTTTAAAGTTTTTAATATTTTAATTGAAATATTTTATTTTCTACACTCAAAATACATCCACTTCTCTGATGTAACAAGTGTACTAACACTGCCATTTAAAGGAATAGTTAACCCTTCCTCACAGCATTCCCTTTCCATCTTTCCCAAAAGTAAACACTTCCTGAAAATTTGTCTTACACCTAAATAGTACGTACATCTTTTTGCAACTTATCTCCTTTCTTTTCCCAGAGTTAAAAACTATATGGTACTCTACTACCTTAATATACACTTTATTCCTTGGTTGTCTGAGTTATTTGCAGTTTTTTGTGTTATTTTAGGAAGCAGAAGGCTGCAATGAGCAGTTACTACACTTCTTTTACTATGCTCAGAGGTAAGTTTCTTTAGGCTATATAACCTGGAACAAGAATTGTGAGACCGCACATCTCAAAATGGAAGCAAATGATAAGTATATTAAAAAGGCTGCAGTAATACATTTCCACCACCAGCTTGAGAATATTCTACTCCTTATACCCTAGCCAAAACCTGATTTTGTCTGCTCTTTTCCATACTTGTACATTTATAGTAACATGCTTCAGTAACTTAAAATATGTAATACATTACTGTTAAAATATAATAAAGAATATCTGTTATTCATTTTAGTAACTTTAATGAGTCACATCTAAATATTTTCTACATGATGGACTTTCTGCTTCTAAAATGTCATGATGTGATATCCTTATAGCTCTACTGATGATTAAATATTTGTTGCTGCTTAGGATCAACAATTTCAAATGATACTTTATACTGAAGTAAGATACTGAATTTTTTTTACTTTAAGTCTAATTTTAGTTCTAGAGAAGACAGTGCTATCTTAAAGGCTTGGACCAGGTTTCCTTTCTCTCTTATTTCAGGAAAATCACTTAACAACAAATATGTAAGATTTCTTAAGTAATACAAAAGCAATGATACCTTGTCTGTAATATTCCCACGTGAAATTATTTCCAATAGGCTTTTCTGCAAATTTTCAAGTTTACCAAGTCTCTCTTAACAGTCGTTTTTTATGTATGATGCTTGCATAGCATTATTTTTTCAACATGCTGTAGGTCCTCCATGTAATCAAATCTAATGCTCATGATGGAAGAGCTGGTGACATCAACCGCCTTAATCTTACATGTATCCAGAGAGCTAGTTGGGGGGGTTGTTGTAATCCTTCAGTTACCTCTCCTGGTCATGGCAGCACACTATGGTCTCACACACAGCAAGCAGCCCTTGGACGCTGCCCTGCCAGGGCTGACATCCCAGATGCATTCATAATCCACTTTCTTAAACACTATTTGATCAGCTACAGAAGTTTTCCGAATCATATGACTATGGAGTTTAAGCCACACAACAGAAGAATTTTCCAAACAGCATCATTTGATAAGGAGCAAGGGAGGAAAGGAGGAAGGGAGGAATCAAGCAAGAGTCCTCTGTGCCTAAGGAGGCACTAGCCTGCCCCATTAGCTTTTTAAATTTGCAACTACCTGAAGTCAAGCCACCAGACATTAAGGTTTCTTCTGAGAGCTGCCTGTTGACATCTTTACTCAATTATCCACTTAGGCGGTCATTATCAACATTTTCTCCTGGTCTATGGTTTGTTTTCATTATTTGGGAATCTTGTTATCCATATGTTTAATGTAGTCTACTATCAATCTTTAACCTTTTATGATTTGTGCTTTCTCTATTTTAAAAGCTTAAGGTTAAAAAAGAAAACCCTCCCTATTTTAATTTTTAAAGTTTTCATTTTGTATTTTTGCCATTCAGGTCTTGAACCCTCTGGCTACTCCCCACCTCAATGAAAAGCCAGTGGCCCAACCTTGTTTACTGTGTAATTCCTCCTCCTTTCCCTAGTCTTTTTCAAAATCAGCTCTCTATCCAGTGTCCACCTAGGTGTGCCCTGTTTCTGTGCTTCTGTTCCCTTGATTTATTTCTGTGGCAGTGTCATACCATTTAAATTACTATGGCTTCATAACAAGTTACCTTTACATTTTTCATGAGTACTTGATTCTATCTAATGTTTAATATTAATTTCTAGCTTCTTCCAGAACAATATAAGAAATTGAAAAAACCCACAATAGTCACTATTCTCCCCCTACACATTAAATCACACAGTTCCATTCCTGGCTTCCTTATACTAGTTTGGCAGTTACATGCTCTTAATTTTAGAGTCATAATTCTAAAAATAGACACATGCATATCTCAGTTTATCTTATCTCAGACTTTTCCAAATGAAATCACTTTCCTCTTGCCTAAAATACATCCTTTAGAATTTTTGCCACTTGAACTTAAGTATGTATGCTTCCATTCTTGGAGGATATTTTCAGTAGGGACAAAATGCTATGCTCATAGTTTCTTTGATAATACATTCCATGGCCTTTCGGCTATCAACCTAACTGCTAACAGTCAACCTCACTGCTGCTCCATTCATGGTCATCCTTTTTCCTCTGGCTCAAGATTTTTTGTTTTGTTTTGGAATTTCATTGTGATTCAATGCAGATTTTTAAAAAATTTATCCTTCTTGGAATTTGGGCTTTCTGAATCTGCACTGGTGTCACATCAGTTTTGAAAAACTCTCGGCAAGTATTATCTTTGATCTATTCTCTGTGTTATTAGATTGACTAAAAATTGACTAAAATTAGATCAACCTACTCATTGAATCCTGTTTTTACCTCTCTCATATTTCTCATCAGTCTTCCCTTCAGCCCTCTTCTGGTGTATCTTATCAATTGCTAGAAATATTCTCTGAATTTCCAATTTTTGGTTATTGTATTTCAATTTTAGAAGTTCTGTTAATCTATACCACCTGTTTAGTTTCTTCTCCGCAGATTTAAGATTATCTTCTTTAAATATAAAAAAAATTCTAAAATTACCATTTCCACTGGTTCTTGCCTTATTTTCTTATTTGGATGATCTTTTCATGGGCTGCTAAAAGCCCAAGAAAAATATGTGAGGATTCCTCAAAATCTAGGATGATGATATCTTTGTCCAGGGGTAGGTTTTCATTTTCTTCTAGTCTTTAAAAAATTGGCTGCAAAAGCACAAGGGCCAGACTTTTGTTTCAACCTCTCAGGAACACATTCTCTTCCCCACTCATTCCAGACTCCAATCAATGTGCTGTGGTTCTCCAGAAGGTGTTTACTCCAGAAGTGCAACACTCTGTCTGAGGTCGCACCTTAGCAGTGCATTTGGGGATCTAGCATAATGCCTCAACCCAGGAGGGGCTAGGTAGGCTCTGACTTCTGAATCAGCTCACTAGCAAAACCACAGATTAGTTCTACCGGTCTGTTTCTCCTGGTACAGGAAGCAGCTTTCAGTTTGGTTGGTACACAAATAAAATCTTCAGATGGTACTTTACCCCAGCATCCTAAAGGCATTCCATTCCCTCTGCTTTCTGTTGCTGCTGAGAATTTATCCTTCTATTGTTCTGTTATAAGCAATTTGTCCTTTTCTCTCTAGCTGCTCTTATGATTTTGCTTTTTGGTGTTCTGCAGTTTTGAGTTTTCTTCAAGGGAGTTTGCTCAGTTCTTAGTTTACTGTTTTCTTCAGCTGTGTTTAATCTCATTTCACTGTTCATTTAGTTTATTTCAATGACTATTTTTTCAATTCTTGAAGTTCTAAGTTTTCCATATCCTCATTTTTTATAGTATCCGTTTTCCTTATGGTTTCTATTCCTTTTTCAAAAGTCTCTAGTCATTGTGAACATTTTTTGTGGTATGTTATTTCCTCATGTGGGTATGAGATCTTCTCTCCAGGGGTTATAAGCATCCCCACAGAGTAGTCTTATCTTTTGTTGTTTTTCTTTTTTGCCAGGAGTGACAGGTATTTGTTAAATGCTTCCACAGATTGGTGTGCAGAGTATAAACTCAGAATCTACATATGAACATAGCAGGACTGAGATTCTTCAACAAAGCAGGCGAAGCCCTAAGCCTATACTTCACACACAAGCTTTGCCACTTCCTTTGGTTGAGGTATTCTGTCCTGCTTTCACATCTGTCCAAGGACCTGTACAAGTGTGTCCATGCACGTGTGTTCAAGAGGATTCTCATTCTAAATCTTCTACATTTCTTGTCTCTGATAATTGCTAAGACTCTAGTCCCTGTTATAAATTTGAAAAATCACCACTGCAGGAGCCCCTAAGCTTATCACTAGCTTTCAGTTCCCTCTCTTTCCTGTAATCTGGAAATTTCCTTTTCTTAAGCCTGGCTTCTTTAAACTTTGGTTATATTTTTAACATCTGTGTGTATGTGTGGGGGAGGTAAGGAAGGGAGAACCATATTAGCTCTGTCCTGGATGTGTGAGTAAAGGAAGTGTCAAAAGTCCTTATCCTCTAGGTGCATGTCACAACTTGAGATCAACACATATAAAAACTTCCACTTATAACTTGTATCAATCAAACATTTCACTGAGTCTAGTGCTTGCTTGTATTACAATGGGGTTAGAATTTTGTCTCTAGAGGCATAGTCACCCAGGGATGTCATTTTAATATGGAAAGGAACAGCTGCTATAGAGGTAGGTGTTTCAAAAGACAACGCCTGAGCTAAAAGTCAGAGACTTCAGGATAGGTGCATATGCAACATAAGGGCCTTACTGGAAGCAGTCACATGCAAGGACAGGTTTGTAAGAGCAGCACATGATTTGGAGGAACTGGCAAAAGTGAAAAATATTGTTAGCCAAAAGGCTTTCAAAAAGCCATATAAAGGAATCTCTGTTTTATCCTAACTATTCAAAGGGAAGCCTCTAAAAGATTAAGTTGATACATGAAAAAACAGATTGGCTTAAAATAGATACAACTCTGGTGGCTACAGATAGGATAGATTATAAGAAGCCAGAAAAATAGGGAAAATACTTCAATGGCTGCTGTAAGAACAAGAACCTAAGAGAGACACAAAGATTTTTTTGGCCGAAAACACTACACAAGGATATTAAGAAAGGGACAAGGTAGACATTTTGAAGACACCAGACAGGGGCCTACAGGTTAACAAATTTAGCAAAAAAAAAAGAAAAAAAACCACCCCAAAACCCCAAACAACAAAAAAACAGAAAGTCCAGTTATATTTGATGTCTTGTATTTTATCTGGCAACATGAATATAATAGTGGGATTTAAAGAACAGGGAAAGAAAATGCCTAGGCATGACAGAGGGTTAAGACTGAATGACTGAACAAGGCCTGGCTGGCCAAGTTGAGACATGGGCTTACCTGCATTGTAACTAGTCTGTCATCCACCATCACCTCCTTTGTCAGAAAGTCTGCTCCTATTGTGGCTTTGTATTGATTACTGAATTTCTTGTTCACATACTGGTTCATAAGTGATGTCTTACCAACTCTGAAATTGGAGAAAAACCATGAGTAGAAATCAACTAGAAAGGGAGGGAAAACTGATTCTGATACCTACAGCTCTGAGGAACTTGACTGTTGCAAAGAACAAGAAACTGCCCTCACAACAGAGAGCAGCTGGCAATCTTCCCAGTACTACTCATTTAAGGCTGTACTTTCCTCTGGGATAAAAATACAGGATACAGAAGTGGACCAGATGTTAAAAGCTGCTTGTAAGTTTTGATATAGGAAACTCAGATGGTAGAACTGACCCCTGCCTCAGCCCCGCCTCCCAGAAGGATGCCAGCAAATACCCTACTTCTATAAGAAGCTTCAGCAGTAAGACTGCTCTACTACTCCAGAAATATCTCTGCTGTCTTGGGTGTCTCTCCATTTAGTGGTTAATATTTAGTCCAAGAAAGTAATAACAACAGAAAGCCCTGGGCTTTGAGAGACATATATGCCAGTCAACCAACCTGCTGCTTCAAAGTTTCAAATCTGAAGCAGAAAAAGCACCAATATTCCACCAAATCAGATCTACCTCAAAGTATGCTCCTCCAGAGATGTTTTTCATTCAGTAAGAAATTCAAGCAAAAGACAATGTGTGATTTTCCTGGTGATGAGGTTAGGGCAGGCTGAAAATAATGCAAAAGTCTTCTTCATGGCTAGTAAGGACCTAGTAATTCTTTTCAGACAAGTCTGGGTAACATGGGCCTAAAAGTAGTATATTTCAATCCTAACAGCACACCAGAATCACCAGGAGAGTAAATGTGTGAGAGTAAGAGAGTGAGAGTGGAAGAGGGGTTTGGGGGAGAGAAGAGAAAGAGAGAGAAGAGAGAAAAGAGCGAGAACTTAAGTACAGCCAAGTCTGGGCAAATGCTAACTTTTAAAAGGCTCCTCAAATGATTAAAATAACCAGCCAGGGTCGAAAAATCATTGCCTTTTTAAAGTAAGGGCAGGGAACTTTAGATTAAGAAGGCATACCTGAATTTATTATTGTTGTTCTAGTTGTATTATTATTATTAATAATAACAAGTATTATTATTATTTTATTATTACTGTTTTAAATACATAGCTTCCAGTAAGGTCTAGGCTTTCATAGGTCACTTCAGAAGCCAAGCTTTAAAAGTCTTCCACAGAATTTTAACAGCTTCTAAAGAGTTAGTTACTTGGTTTGTGGCGGATCTCAGATCAGAATCCAGTTCCCCAGTCCCAGGTTCTTTTGAATATAGGCCCAAATTAGGCATAGCAGTAGAAGGATACTACAGAGAGGACCCCAAATCCACACCTAGTAGGCACGATGTCAGTGGCAACAAATCTATATAAAGAGGACTCCCCAGTCTAACCAGCTTGGAAAACAGGGATTCCATGAAACTATTATTAGTTGAGTTCAAATAGCCACCCTTTTTCCCAAATCATGCCAAAAATCAGAGGAAAAAAAGTTACATTAACAAGGAATAATATGAATTTCTTCTATACCCCAAAGACAGGCAAAACAGCAGGGAGACTAATGTCACTGCCATTAGAGAAGGAAGTGGCAAATGTCAGCATGGGAGGGCATGGATTCCAAGGAGGTGAAGTTTAAATCCAAGACAATTTGTTAGCTCACATTTATGAGAAACACTTACCCGGAATCTCCCAGGATGATAACCTTCAGCAACACTTTCTTCCTAGAGGTCATCCTTCAAACTAAAAGAAGAAAGGAGAAAGTACTGAGTGGGATGGAAAGACCAAGGTGAACCACTTCTCTTAGAATAAACATCCAGGTGCCCCAAGAGCACTGTGTTCTGAGCCTTCCTGTTAGCTACTTCCCTGCCATCTGGGGCTGTCATCGAGAGCAGTATCAGTCACCAGAACTCTGGACCCCAAAATGGCGTGGAGGGCCCATGCTGCCCCTGGGAGTAGTCTTGAGAGAATGAATTATCCCTCCTGGATGCGGGATCAATTTGGGCTAATGCTTGAATTTACTCAGCTCAGTCCTGCTTCCTTCAGGTCTCTGCTCACATATCACTTCCTCAGAGGTGATCACTTTATCTAAAGTAGCACACCATTCCCTATTTGCTCTCTATCTCTTTACCTTATTTTTCTTCAGAGCATTTACCACTACTCGACATTTTTATGTATTATATTTGTCTTCTCCCTTTTCTAATAATCTCCATGAAGACCATTTTATTCCTCTACTGTATCTCCAGTGCCAAGTAGAGAATTATCATCAAATACAGGGTTAATGCACAAGTAATACTTGACTTTGAAGTATTTGGGACCACCTTTTATCAGAAAACCTTTCAGGCAGTGATCCCTATCCTTGGCCAGACAATATGTTTGTAATAAGATGCCTAATCTTTGTTTAACTTTCTTTGTCTGACGAATGACCATGCCTTGGTCTATTTATTCATCAAGACAGGGCTTCTGTCTTAATTATCTCTCAGTCTCCATAGCCTGACTCAATGACTTTTAGAAAATGAGCAAGGTTTCAGAAAAACAGGAGTGCTGAATTCTGGACCCCAAAATGAACAACTTATCTACAGATAGCTGGAGGAGCACTCCTCCTCAGATAGTTTGGAATCCCCATTAGGAGACTTTGATTCTCCTCTAGAATCCAGGATTCAAAAGTGAATGTGAGCAACCCCCATCCCACTGCAAATGGCACCTACACCTTCTGAAAACCCCTAGCTTTGGCCCATTATACTCAGCAGACATTGAAATAACCAGGGAGGAGACTGCCAATAACCAAGTAACATCCAACTTCTGCCTTCAGCTGAGTTGGGGGAAAAAAGTGCTCCTACATATACAAACAAGTAAGGAAGTGTTTTCAGTACAGCCTGGTGTTATTCTATAGTATAGGAAAACAAAACAGTCAAGAACTGGTCCTAGAAAAGCTACTTTTTAGTTTTACTTTAACGACCTAGCTTCGAAGGATGAGGCTGATAGTACTGCCTACAGTGGTAGTGACCCAATCATGCACATCCTGATCCCAGACTACCCAGATTTTAATTCTGGCTTTGCTACTTATTATTAGCTGTGTGTTCCTGGGAAAGTCATTTAACCTCTGTTGGGATGGAGACAGTTCCTATGTCCTGAGAATGAGTTAAAGCCTGAATGAGTGAAATGCTCAGGACAGTGCCTAGAATACAGCGGTTAGTAAATGTTGGTCGCTATCAATTTAACATGTGCCAAATACAGAGATGAATAAATAATAGAACAGAGTCCAGAGGCAACGAGAGAACCAACAGGTCACAAAGCATAGGCAAGGTAACTGAGCTATATCCTGCTATTTCCAGATACTTGGCTGTCAACTGTTCTCTTTCAACAGGTGGTACTGCACCAGAGACCGCAAACTCAAAGGAAATATTAGACCTGACTACTGCCCCACAGTGCACAATTAGATAATGAGCCCTATGCTACAGAAAGTGGCATTTTCCATGGTTTCAGAAACAGTGGGGGAATGGGGCCAGACTAGAGACAGTTTACTAGGCACTTAAACCAGGCCCTATTCCCTACTCAATGGTCAAGGTGTCTTAGTGTCCAAAGCCTCATGCCCATGGCTGGTCTATGAAAACACCATATTTCAGTTCCCCAGTATCTATAAAGCTTCCACTAGTGCCAGTTAGAAGGCAGTATGAGGGCAAGTTGTACAAAGCTCATTTCCTTTAGTCTTCCATCCTATATAGGTCTCCCCTCCTCGCCAACAAGCAATGAGATACAGGTATACCCTCAGAGATATTACATGTCTGGTTCCAGACCATCACAATAAAGTGAATACTGTGATAAAGGGAGTCATATAAATTTTTTGGTTTCCCAGTGCATACTGAATGTGCAACGGTATTATAGCTATAAAAAAAATATATCTTATTTTAAAAAATATATATCTTATTTAAAAATATTTTATCCCTAAAAACTGCTAACCACCATCTGAGCTTTCTGTGACTCATAATCTTTTTGCTGGTGGAAGGTCTTGACTTGATGTTGATGGCTGATGACTGATCAGAGTGGTAGTTGCTGAAGGTTGGGGTGGCTGTGGCAAGTTCCTTAAAACAGAACTACAGTGAAGTTTGCCACATTGACTGACTCTCCCTTTCACAAATGATTTCTCTGTAGCACACGATGCTGTTGGATAGCATTTTACCCACAGTAGAACTTCTTTCAAAATTGGAGTCAGTCTTCTCAAGCCCTGCCACTGCTTTATCAATTAAGTTGACAACTAAGTTTACAAATTGTTGTCATTTCAACAATCTTCACAGCATCTTCACCAGGAGTATATTCTCTCTGAAGAATCCACTTTCTCTACTGATCCATAAGAAGCAACTCCTCATCCATTCAAGTTTTATCATGAGATGGCGGCAATTTGGGCCCTACTTGTAATTCTAGTTCCCTTGCTATTTCCACCACATTTGCAGCTACTTCCTCCATTGGAGTCTTGAACCCCTCAAAGTCATCCATGAGAGTTGGAATCAACTTCTTCCAAACTCCTGTCAATGTTGCTTTTTTGACCTCTTCCCATAAATCATGAAATGTTCTTAATGGCATCTAGAATGGTGATTCCTTTCCAGAGGGTTTCAATTTACTTTGCCCAGATCCATCAGATGAATCACTATCTATGGCAGCTGTAGCCTTATGAAATGTATTTCTTAAATAATACTTTTTTTGACAATTGTAATTACTCCTTGATCCATGGGCTGCGGAATGGATGTTGTGTTAGCAGGCATGAAAACAACATTGTTGTACATCTCCATCAGAGATCGTGGGTGACCAGGTGCATATCGATGAGCAGTAATATTTTGAAAGGAATCCTTTTTTTCTGAGTAGTTAGATCTCAACAGTGAGCTTAAAAGATTTAGAAAACCATGTTGCAAACAGATGTGTTGTCATCCGTGCTTTATTGTTCTATTTATAGAACACAGGCAGAGTAGATTTGGCATAAGTCTTAAAGAGCCCCAGAATTTTTGGAATGGTAAATGAACACTGGCTTCAAAGTAATATCACCAGCGGCATTAACTCCTAACAAGAGAGTCAGCCTGTCCTTGGAAGCTTTGAAGCTTTGAAGCCAGGCACTGACTTTGCTCTAGCTATGAAAGTCTTAGACGGCATCTTTTTCCAGTATAAGGCTGTTTTACTTACATTGAAAATCTGTTTAGTGTAGCCACCTTCATTAATTATCTTAGCTAGATCTTCTGGATAACTTGTTGCAGCTTCTACAGCAGCACTTACTGCTTCACCTTGTACTTTGTACTTATGGAGTTGGCTTCTTTTCTTAAAGCTTTTCTTCTTCTGCTTCATCACCTCTCTCAGCTTTCATGGAATTGAAAAGAATTGGGTCCTTGCTCTGAATTAGGCTTTGGCTTAAAGGAATGTTGTGGCTGGTTTGATCTTCTACTCAGATGACTAAAACTTTCTCTGCATCAGCAATAAGTCTTTTGTTTTCTTATAATTCATGTGTTCACTGGACTAACACTTTTAATTTCCTTCAAGAACTTTTCCTTTGCATTCACAAGTTGGCTAATTGCTTTGTTCAAGAGGCCTAACTTCTGACATCTCTCAGCGTCTGACATGCCTTCCTCACTAAGCTTAATCATTTCTAGCTTTTTATTTAAAGTGAGAGATATGCAACTCTTAGAGGTCACTGTAGGGTTATTAATTAGTCTAATTACAATACTGTTGTGTCTCAGGGAATAGGGAGGCCCAAGGAGAGGGAGAGACGGGGAAATGGCCAGTTGGCGGAGCAGTCAGAACACAACATTTATCAATTCAGTTTGCCATTTTATATCGGTGCGGTTCATAGTGCCCCAAAACAATTACAATAGTAACATAAAAGACCACTGACCACAGATCACCATAACAAATATAATACTAAAAACAAGTTTGAAATACTAGGAGAATTTCCAAAATATGACAGAAATGAAGTGAGCAAATGCTATTGGAAAAATGTGTGCAGACAGACCTGCCTGAAGCAGAGTTGTCACAAACCTTCAATTTGTAAAAATTTGCAAACTACAATAAAGCAAGGTATTCCTATATATCTCAAATCACCCATTATTTGTGGATTCCCATTGCTGCATCTTCCTACCCAGGGAATGCCCTAACCAAGCTTTAAGAGTCTCATCCCAAAGTTTGGTACCACATTTTGGGTTGGGCCAGAGAACAGATTATCACAATTGGGACAAATTTCAAACCCAAAGTAGGGCAAGTTAAGGAAATAAATGAAAAGATGAGAAGCTCTGCAAAGAAATTTTTTTTTTCAGAGCAGAAACTTTAATCAAGGAATGGAGAGTGAGCTCATGCTCTAATGGCAACTTCTCTAAGACATTCTTAAATATTTAGGAAAGTTACTAATTTTGAGACTGGGAAAGGGGATTTCTATAACTTGGTTTAGTAAGTTTCAATGGTGGTCATCTTGTTAGGCTGACCTCTCTTGGGCAGCAGAGCAGGATGCCCAAGCCTCTTTCCTCATCTGCAAAACCATTACAGTAATCCTAGAAACTACCTGAGGATGTAGTGTGGAAGTCCCCTATGTCTTTCCCCGTTACAGTGGTCCCACAGTCTCGGCATACAATCTGGTATTTTGTTGCTCCCACATTATATATCATTGTTTCCATTATAGTCTTAATGTCTAATATTCTTTTGAGTGAACTGTTCAAATAGCCATTTCTGCCTTTTATTTAATATATCAAAAATTTGAAAAAAGTAATGCTGTAAGGAACACCTTTGAACTTCCATATGTGGATTCATTTCCTTGGGACACAGCAGTGACCATGAGATGGGAGGTCTTCTCAGAGTCAGACCCACAAGACTATTACAAGCCATATCTGGCACCCCCTGACTGAGGAGGACTGAAAGAGGAACGCTGCTTGCTGGTTGTTCTTGAAACAGGTCACACAAGAGCCAGCATGGACACCACACCCTGACTTTGAACCCTCATTCCTGAGGGGAGCCAAACATTTCTTTTGATAGCTCCTTTGGCCCCAAAGAGGTACACGTCCACCCCAAGAGCCACTGTGCTCTGTGAAGCCCAAGCATGGGGGCCCATCAGGTATTCAAGAGATGAGCCAGATGCAATTACCAACCAGGAGACATTCTGCCACAAGCAATGCTGTCCAACAACAGAGGTGACAGTCTGCCTTTATTGGGTTCCCTGGGAAACAGCTAGGAAGTTAAACCAAAAGTCAAATTCTCAAACAGCGAAAAGCCTTTTGTCAATCTTAACTCACATAGTGTTTAGGAATGGCATTACTAAGTCAAAAACATAATAAACATTTTCATAACTTTTGCTAATTCACTTTCCTATAGGATATTCCAAATTTATACCACAATCACTGTTGCAGTGGTTAACAGTCATATAGGACTTAAATGAGAAAAATGACAATTTTACTGAGGCCAAATCTGAATGAAGACCTATTTCCAACAGGAAGCCTTAATGTAATGACTTCTTCCCTACTTAAGCAATTCCAAGGATTTGGGGCAATTTAATGAAATAATTCTAACTTTATTTATAAAAATAAATACACAATTGTCCCTTCCATTCCTCCCTCAAAAAAGTAATGACAGGGAACTTGCCTTAACAGTGTCAGAAAGTATGTTATAAAAATATAACATTAACAGTGTGGGGCAGGAATAGGACTGACTAAACAGAGACTTTGGAAATGAACAATTTGGACAAATATAGCATATAAAACTCAATGGCAAAAAGATGAACAATTCTCTAAGTGGTGGGAGCCAGGAGAATTCTGGTGAGAATTACGATCCTTATACCTCATCTTCTAATACAGATTCCCAAAGGAGTAAAAATTTAAATGTCAAAATGAATCTGCAAGAAGCTGAAAGGGATACAATTATTAGCAGGTTTTTCCTGGGAGGTGGGATTATAAATGGTTTTGTGTTCTTAATATTTCCTGTGGCCTTTAGAGGAGCACATTACCTTTAAACTCAAAAAGCTATTTTCATTTTGAAGAAAAAAGAAAAATGTTACTCTGCTGATATTTCAAAAAAGTTTTATGATTACAAAAACATTCCCTGTTCATAATGAAAGAAAAAGTATACATGAATGTAGATTTTCATTTTCACTTAGGGCTTGCTAAACATTCCAGGGTTGTTGCAAATGTTACTTAACAGCTGGTCCAAAGAAATTCCATATCTGGCTTCACCAGGATGTTGATTGGCTTTAAACTGGCAAAAGTTAAGACCTATGTTTTTATACTTAATGTTTTCCAGGATCAAGAATGAGATACTTGTTTCTAGAAAAAAGCTAAGTAAAAAATAAAACTTGTACACAACTTTTGCCACAGGAAGATGCCTGAGCAGCAGTGCCGTTAAAATCTCCACTGGCAGTTTTTGCTTTCTGTTACCCATTTCCATAACCATCTTAATGGATTTCTGAAGACTGAAATAACCTTTTTTTAAATCCTACAAAATTAGAAATGTCTAACTGGAAAACAGTTCTCCAATGCATAGATCACTTCTTTTTATAGGAGAAAATGAAGCAAGCAGAGCAGAAAGAAAAAGTTGTTGTATACAAGGTCCCTGACCCCTGTTCCTTGGAAATGAACATTTTAGATAACATCCACTTATCTAGTTACATGTGAGTATCTCCTAAAACCTTTCTAGAATAAGGTATATTTCAGAACACTTTTCCCTCCTTCTGCTATCAAACCAAACCTCATCGGTTTGGTTCTGGAACTCATTCCTTGGGAGAACAAACATTTTTTGGAGCAAACACTAACAGTATTCCTTATGATGAACTGAGTTCTTCCTCTTAAGTATGTTTCTTGTGTTATAAATCAACAGGTAGAGATTTCCCTTTCTTTAGCTGGAATTATCAACTTTCCTTATCTCTGAAGCAGAAGCAACTGGCCATACAGGCAGATGCAATAAAGAAACACCAAGCAGGTAAAAGGGTCAAGGAAACTACTATTCAAGGGTCTGGGCTAAGCAGTGTTTACAAGGGCAGAAAGGGCCTGACAACGCAAAAGGGCATTGAAAACAAAGGACTGGTGTGGAGAAAATGAGAAGAGCAGGTAAAGTATAGAAAGTTTGAGGTCACTGGGCCATTTCAAAGTCTGAATTCTTAGAGGTAGAAAATTTTGCATGGTGATCAGAAACACCCAATGACTATGCTCAAGTGGAGGTGAGGCTCCACAGAAGCTGCAGTATCAAGGAGGTGAAAGCAGTTTTCGCGAAGATCAAGACAACAGTCTAAAACGCAGGGAATAAAGCTGAGCCAGGTGTTTCCCATGTCCAAGGTCACAAAGCAATTAAGTGGCAGGCCTGGAATTATCAAGTGTCAGCCTAGGCCCAACAGTTAACCATGCCATTCTGCAATACAGCTCTCACGGCAAAGAAGATTCTGATTCAAGGGCTGGGGAGCGGGCCTCCACTACACATTTTGAAAAGTTCCATCTGGCAACTGAGGCACACATTCCAGGTTTAGAAACCAATGACTGAGGTAAATAACTACTGTTCTGGTTTACAGCTGATACAAAATTGTAATGATGACACAAAATACCTAAATAAATGCTAAAGGTTAAACAAGGCTGGGACAGTTAGAGCAATTAATTTTCTACAGTCCATCAAATTTTTTCTTGCTTGGTGTTTCCAAGTTGCCTACCTATGAAAAGCTAGAACTGAACTCCAAAGCTGACTTTTCTGCTGCCCTGTCTCCTATCCACCACTTCCAATTAAAGTACTAAATTGTAGAAAATTCAGATAAGTACAAAAGAACAAAGCAAAGACAAAAAGCCAATCACAATTCCATCTCCTAGAAGCAATCACTATTAGCATCAGGTATAGGTCTTTCCAGTTTTCCTGCAAATGGTTGACATTACACTGTTTAAAACTTTGCACTCTGTTTTTTTCTACACTGAATAACTTCCTATATTACTAACACTGAAATTACAAGATATTTCAGCATATGGTTAATCCCACTCCCTACCTGGTACTAAACACATGGTAGTTTTTAATTATAAGATGAACCTATGTATATAATCTGCCAGCATAATCTGATCAGACTTACAAATGTGTTCTTACTCAGCTAAATAGTACGAATATTTTAAACGCTCTTGAAATATACTGACAAATTATCTTCCAGAATTATTTCCACCCCCACCCGCAATGAACTAGTACTTCCATTTCAGCATATATCAGCTATCATTAGCACAGATCATTGTTAATCATATATAGACATCTTGGAGATACTGTGAGTTCAGTTGCAGACCACTGCAATAAAGCAAGTATCTCAATAAAGTGAGTCATAACTATTTGCTGGTGGAGGATCTTGCCTTCAATTTGTAGAAAACATATCTATGAGGCACAATAAAATGAGCTATGCCTATAGCTAGAAATCAGGGTCAACCGGTTCTATTTGCATTTCTTATCGATTAATACAGCTGCAGCATTTACCCATGTATCTCTAAGTTGTCTGATGGTCTTTGCCTATTTTATCTCACAGAATGTGATTTACTGCACAATCTAAACACAGCACTGGGACAGAAGCATCATAGGGACACAGATTTCTGAGCAGATTCAAAAGTATCATTCTAAGCTGTAACTAGCATGAAACATCACCATCCCATTTCCCCCCCAAGATTCTATGCTCTGTGCCTTCACATTAGAGAAGACCCAGCAGTCATCTTGCCTTCAAAACTGATGAACTTTAAGGCTCAGACTGAGGTAGTCAAGTAACACTGGCAGATGTTTTGGAGAAGGTTACCGACCAGAAAGGCATTTGAAGTCATATAACACTGACTGTCAAACTGAACAGTAGTAACTGTTGTAGGCAGATCTTTTTTTAACTTTTCAAAGTGAGGAATCAGATTAGGGCCCAAACAATGGAAGAGACTAGCCCATGAAAGCAAAAAATAAATACCATTTACTGAACACACTCTGTGCTAGGTACTGCTCTACAGACTTTACTGAGGTCATTCATTTAAACTTTGTAATGAGCCTGGAAGGTCAAATTCTCATTTAACAGATGAGAAAATAGAAGCTCATAGGTAGTCACTGGTTTCTAAAAATATTCAGATGTAAGAATGGAGCCCAGGACTGATTACAAAGACCCTCATTTCAGCCACTCTATTGGGTTGATCACCAAGATCAAAAATAGCATTTCATGAGTCAAAAATAAAACAGAGCACAGTGAGATGGAGTTCATGGATAAAACAAGACTGGAACAATCAGTTGATAACTGAGGCTGAACACAGGTTCATAACACTGTTCTTACTACTTTTTCTAAACATTTGAGATTTTACATAAAAACTGTAAATGCAATTCATACTTTTAACAAGAATGTATAAATTTATTTTCATTAATAAAAGTACTCTGACAAACTTTTAGGACAAATGTATCCCAAATTAAGGCTTGATAATCATCTCTGGTTATCTGTAATAATCTGCCTTGATTTGGGGGACAAGCAAGACTATTTACTAGTCTTGCCACCATAGAAATCTGAGGTTAGAAACTCCTAGCATACACCTTCTAAAAAGGGAGCCTAAATAAAAAATTATGTTATGGTTTGGTAAAAACAGGTAACTTCTTTTAAGATCAATTTGAGAAAGAAAAGGAGAAATACATAATCTGAATATGAATTTGAATTCCTGTCCCAGAGGAGCTTAAGATAAAAAGAGAAAAGTCAGGGTAAGAGAAGAATTTTCAACAAATAATACCACCCAGACAATTCCAATTCCAATGGCCAAAATAGCATGAGAAAGCCATAAAATGCCTTAAGGGGAATAAAAAACAACTCTCAATATGATCTCCAAGCAAGGAGGTAGAAGGATGGAATTTATGCTCGTCACAGAAGGTAGGTTTGCTTGATGGGCAGAAGGAACATATAAAATAAAACATAAGGGAAGGAAGACTAACTACACAGTAGCCTAAGACAAACAGACTAGTTTTAATGTATTTAAGTTCTCATCACCAACTGCTTCTCCTGAAAGCTCATCCTGGCTTATCTCTAGCCTATTTTATCTGCATCATCTCATCTGGGAAGGCATGAAAGTTAAGACAACTTGGTGCTACATATGGGATAGTTCAAGGGTGTTCAGTGAGTCTTTTGGGATAGAAGTTGAAGTGTGGCCAAAGGTTAGCAAATCCAGTAAATACTCCACTACAAGAAAGGAAAAAGGATGGGGTATGACAGACTGGCTTGAGTTAAAAATAAAAACGGCTTCAAAAAAAAAAAAAAAAAAAGCCCAAGGGAGAAGGAAGAGAAATAATATCACTGAATAATGTTTTGAAAGCTATAGAATTAAAATTGGAATAATAATTTCAAACAGTCGCAAAACTGTCCCACCAGAAAAAAGAAACTGGAGATGTTTGGAAACTCCATGATCAGATGGTACAGGAAACAAATGCAGGTACAAGAAAGTGAAGGAGACAAAAATGTAGGAAGCCATACCCAGAGGAGGGAATCTGGGCCTTGAGGCAGGAGAATCATTCTGAGTAGGAGGACAGGAGTGCAAAGACTGCCAGTCTGGCAATGAAGAAGGAAGGAGATAAGTTCATGGCTTTGAAATTGATACAACAGGAAATGGAGGCATTTTAGGGTTTAAAGTAAAGATGGAGAGCATGAAGTGATGATTGAATTGGGAAGGGTGCAGGAAATGAGGAAAATGCCAATGAAAGCCCCTCCCAGGTTTATGTCTTAATGCAAGTGAAAGAGTCTTGGGTCAGGGAGCCCTGAAAAAGAACCAGGCGTTTTTTGGAAGGGAATTATGTTTAAAGTGACCTTAACAACAAAGACATGGTCTTTATTCAATTAAGTATGTGTTTTATTTGATTAATGCTCAAAATGTCTTTAAATGGTAAATATATGATTGAGTAGAAAACAGACATGGACCAAAAGACAGATGTGATAAAGCATCTAATAATAGTTTTCTTTCACTGTAGGAAAAATTTAGTAAAAGCTGAGATATCTGAGTGAGACTAAGCTGTGACCAACTCAGAGTAGAATCTGCCAAAGAAGGAGCACGTATGTTGACATAGATGGCTGGGGACAGAGGGCAAGACCTGTGAAATTTCTCGTCTTGCTGAAAGAGTTTGTATTCTGGGAAGTTCAAGAGTCACTGTTTTAACAAACTCAAGGATCTGATAAAGAACATGTATTTTGAGATTCACATTCAACTACTTGCATGTTATAGTTTACAGGAATTTCCAACACTAGGAAAAACATGAGCTCAGTTGAATTTTATCATAGTCCCCTTTCCTCCAATATTTGAGGGTCTGGAGTAATCTTGCAATCAAATCTATTTTTAAAAGATATGGTGTATGTAGTTATAACTTGTTTCACTGTTAACTGCAGAAACGTTTCTTTGTGCTAGTTTTTTATGACTTAAATCTAGATGTCTGTGCTAAAAAAGCAATGTCAGCATTCACCGGACACAGGGTAGTACAAAGAATGGCTGGCCTTACCTTCTAGAGATTTGCTGTCTGATAGGTAAGATGACATAATCACTGCACAGGGTAATATAAATACAGAATATTTTAAGAGGAGCACAGCAAGGGAGAAAACACTATCAGCAGGAATAAAGAACATTTTCAAAAGCAAGACTAAACAGCTGTACATGCAATGCCTACGGAGCACTCAGTGTGTCAAAAATAATTGGTCAGGATGTTTCACTTTTTTCATTCCCTTCAGAGAAGTTTCCAGGAACTGAAATGAGAAAGAGCAAGATTGTGAAGTGTCAGATTTGGGGAGCAGCTGGACATCAACCCTTTAAGCCTCTTGCCCATGAGGTCACCTCATATATATCAATTAGCAGGAAAGGCTGGTTGACACTCCTGGCCTGGGCAAAATCCATGAAGCAGACATAGTACTAACTGTTGCCATCACTTAATAGGTAAAGCCATTAATGTTTTGTGTGTAGTGATCTGTGATCCTTTAGCAGTAAAGGTTGAAGGAACTGAGCAAAAATCTAGAAGAATTATGCAAGATATAAAGAAATGCCTTAGCAACCTTTTTCCCCTCACGAAGTTTAGATAATTCCTGTGGAAATCCCCACATCTCCCTAGAGTCTACCATGGCCAAAAGGCAAATTGGTACATATTCACATCAAGGAGTGGCTAAACATTACAATGCACAGTTACTGTTGCTGTTACTTACCATAAGCATAACTTACTTCCATTAAAGCAGTGCTGCAGTGCTATGCCTCAGGTCTAGCCTGATTGCAAGGTAGATGAAAGGGAGCAGAAGGCAGACAACAAGCTTTCCACCCATCCAGGCATCAGCTTTGACACAAGGGAGAATTGTTCTGGCATATGTAACACTTATCCATTCATCTAGGGCTCAAATGGCACCCTCTTTCTTAGAACTCAAGGTTTACAGACACAGAAAAGTAAGGTAACTTGTCTATGGCCAGGCAGCTAGTCATCTGTGGAGCAATGGCTTGAATCAGGCAGCCCTTGCTCTTGCTCTTAAATTATACCTTTTAACAAGAACCACTGGCTGCTTCTCAACACTGTAGTTAGGCACCCAGTGCCTAACTATAAGATACCATGCCACATTCTATTTCATAGTTGTGCACTGATTGTCTCATTCAAATTTAAGAAACTTCAGATCACAGCACTCCACTAAATGAAAACCAGAAGTAGATACTCCCAAACTCTCAGGGAGATGGCTAAATGGTTGTAATGAAAACCAGAGTGAGAGACATTCTAGAAATTGCTCAAACAAGGCAATTTAAAGCCTGCTTCTCCATGGTGAGGTGCTAGAGCAGTGGAAAAACATGGGCTTTGGACTTACAACTATGGGTTCAAATCCCATCTCAAACACATTCAGCAGTGTGAACTTAAACATACCTCTACTTTCATGTAAAAAATGGGAGTCCTTTACAAATGAGATAATGAAGAGAAAGCTCCTAGCATTCCATCTGGCACATGAAATAATTGGTTATTATTACAGGAAGGCTCTTCTAACTGTGATGAAAAACTTGTGCCTAGTCAACAAGTATTACTTCGCTTTCCGAACCTCATCATTGCAGTCTCTCATACTAACTTTATAATATTTGCTATATCCATACATCAACTCACTGAAATGTCTGAGGTCCTAGTTGTATTTCTAATACATATCACACATTCACTCATCATGTACTACCTGAAATCATGAGTATCAGCAGTAATGCATTGTGTTATGTTAGCAAACACGGCTGTGAAGAGTCATATTAAGCACAAGACTCTTGTCACTTGAGGAGGATATAAGGTGCCAATGACAATAGTAGAAAAAGCAGAACTGAGAAGTGGGTACTGGATCATTAAGTGACTTACTCCCATATACCAATTTGAATTCTTACCTCTATTATTGTTTTGCAGTGACAGTATAGGCACATGAGCTCTAAGAGTATAGGTTACTGCTCACATGATCCTAACACATGTTGGCTGGACCACCTCAGACTAAAATTACCCTATGCTCTGACATCCTGTATGCCTTACTTAATCCTTCTTACACATGTCCAATCATGCATCCCCATTTTACTTAAGAATGCTGATTACTAACTGTGAACTTGGGGGTAAGCACACTTAGTTCAGTTCAAACACTTGCTAAGTGCCCATTAAGTGTTGGTTATTAGGCTGGATTTTGGGGCTGACCTACAGAAAACTGCAAATACTTTTTAATGTCAAAAGGAGGCCATCATAATTCTCTATATGCTAAACAAAACATTGTTTTATAGCTTTCAAAGTGTTAAAGTGGAAACTTCAGTGGCCAAATTCTGCTGGCTATTTCACAACTCCTTCCTGGACAAGCATTTCTTTTAATTCTATAAACTGAGGCCAATTGTGGAACAAAACCAAAGCACCTTAAATTCAAGCCTAGTAGGTCCTTAAAAGTCATGTTATCTCAACTACTAGGAGAAATACTTCTTCCACAACACATACGTCACCTAGGTTTGCCTGAACATTTATAGTGATGATGAACTACCTTACCTTCTGTGCCATATTCCATTTTCAGAAGCTGCCAAGTGACTTAGAGACACCCAGTCTCTTTATCACCAATTCCAACATCCTGATTTTCTCAACTCCTCTCTATGCAACATGGCTTCTAGATCCCTTAACTTCCAGTTTGCCTACCTCTGACTGGATTAGATTAAGTATACTTAAATTGTCTGCTCTCTGTATAAGTACCATCCATTACTAAAACATGTTGATGCCATAAGAATGCCATCCAAGAACAAAAAAGGATGACTGAGAATTTTACAAACCTCTGAAATCTTACTGCTTTGAGGTTCTGAAATGCACTCATAGGTAGTCATTATAAGTGTCCCAGAACTGTATTGACACTGAGTTAAGCTTCAATATAATGCCAACCCTTGGTTAGTCGAGACCATGCATCCCAATAGGTGATATTAACAACAGCTGGTGGCCCTTAGGAGCCACAGTATATATACAGTATAAACGGATATATACAGTATATCTGTGTCATTAAAATTTCATTGGGGCTGGGGAGATAATTAAGGGAAAAAAGTCCAAAAAGTCCCAGGGGGTGGAAGGGAGATGTGATAATGAAAAAAGGTTGAGGAATGCTGATCTAAACCTGTGTTGACCTATGCAGTAGTTACTAGCCACATGTGGCTATTTAAATGAAATTAAACAAAATAACAGCTCCAAAACCACACTAGTTACATTTTAAGTGTACAGTAGCTACAGGTGGCTGGCCCCTATCATACTGCACAATGCACATACAAAACATTTCTATCTTCACAGAAAGTTTTATTGTACAGTGCTGCTCTAAATAATTCTGAAGCATTTTATTAGGATTAAAATGTAGTCCTCAAACATGTCAAATCTCAATTTATGACTATTACCCATTTCATTACTGATTGGCCTATCTTCTTCAACTCTCGAAAACACAATAAAGATAATAAGTTCTTCTAGGACAAACTTCAGTTACTACTTAACATCTGAATTTTTCATTACAATACTATAGGCGGGATAATGGCTGTATCATAACCACATCAAAATATTTGTAGCCATTTGTCCTACAGACCAGAGGTCTCCAAACACTATACTAGGTCCTCTGTAATCCACTGAGACTGAGATTCAGTTAACTGTTTCACAATCACTGGTTTACAGGAATAGGTGAGCACAGGAACAAAGGAATATTCAAATCAAAGCATGCAATATTGTTAACAATATAAGGAACATTAAGGAGCAGACACTGATTACACTGATCAACAGGAAGTGTTTATAGATTCCTAGCCTGAATAAGATAAAGCTATGAAAATTTACTCAGTTTTTAAAAATCCTTCTCTAAATAGGCACTAGTGACAGTTTAGATGGTTTTATCCGATTCAAGAAGGTCTTCTATAGGAATTGTATGCAATTTTGTAAGGTAGTCCTATGTATTTTATCTCAAGTACTCTTATAGGAACCACAGTGCACTGAGGTATTTCATATGGCTAGATTTATATTTCCAAACAATTTCTTCCTGACCACTTCCTGAAACAAGATGCCAGGTAAATAATAATCTGTCTCTACACTTGGAATTTTTTTAAAGCTCCAAAACAAGTATAGCAAATAATGCAAAATGCAGTATCATGCCTGCTCAGGTTAAATGCCAAAAAATAAACTCCCACCACTCACAGGATAAATGACACAGTGTTCTCACAAAGGTAAGCTCAAGTATGTGGTGCAGTACTGCCACTAAGAAAGAGGGAAACAAAGTGAGGAGACAGAAGGAATTATATTAAATGAAAAGGAAATGTGTCCTTTTCCCTCCTAGTGGAGAAAGGGTGAAGACTTATGGAAGACAGATTCAACCAGAGGTGACCAAGTCAAACAAGATTCAAGGCTCTACTAAAGCCAGGCAGCCTACCAGTGCCCATCTTAACACAAGATGCGGCCAAGGGCCAGACAATGTCAAGGTTGCATTAGTGCCACCTATCCCCAGCACTCATGCTATTATCCAATCAACAGGCCCCAACCAGGACTTTTCTTGCGTGGTACCCACCCCTCACGCTTTTAAATGAAAGGCATAAGACAGACTCTCAATGGCTGGTGGGTCTCCAGGGTATTAAAGGGCCTTTTAGTCCCAAAGAAATTCCAGCTGGAAGACTGGTTTGTTTCTTCACAAAGGTGAACAAACTTCAATTTCAACTTCTGCAAAATCATACCACTCTGATCTCCCCACCTCTTCAAAGAATAAGATCAAAGGAATCAAAAACTGTGGCTATACAACATGTATATCTCTCTGACCTTAAAAGGGTTCAGGGGGGTTACCCCTAGGAGAAGTGCAAGTTGGAGCAGCAAACTGACAACATTTAAGGGTCTACAGGCTTCTAAACCTTTGAGTCCTCCTTCTAGTCAGATACTAGAAATGCAGGAGTACTGCATATCTGACAACTTGTCTAAAGGGCTAAAGCTCAGTGGCTAGCATCCTCAGAACAGATCCTCAAAGCAGAAAATGCTTCCAAGTACATCGGCTGTAAAAATAAAGATGTTTCATATCATGTCAAAGTACATTAATAGATTAAGCCTAATATGTAAATACTGGGCCTTAAATTCACAAACCTCTCTACCAAAAACATTTTAAACAAGTGCTTAAAAACTTTAATATGAAAGAAAAAAGTAGATAACAATATTATATTATAACTGTCATTCTGTAAGGAAACCTGAAATTAAAAAGCAAGGAAGGGTTGTCTTCAATGGGAGACTCTAAATTTAGACTCTAAATTCTAGAGCTGCTGTGACTTCCTTCTGTGACTCTAGCCTTTCTCTACCCTTGACCAACTGTAAATTGTAGAGAACTGATGGTACAGCAAATGACTCTTGTCTATGGACATACAAATGTATACTCTCTGGACAAACTTCCTCTGTGGAAAATAAGTTTTGTGTCCATTTGCATGTTCTTTTCAACATTATTGACCTACATGTATGTCTGTTCTTTTGAAAAAAATTTTAAACTGGTAATAACACTGTTCCCCTTGCTTTTCCTCAGTGAGTTAAACAAAATCACTGACATGTGTTTATTTCATATTTAAGTGGTAGTCATGATCTTACCTTTTCCTAAAAATTATTTACTAATAATACCCATATCTAGATTTGACAGCTAACATTTCTGACAAAGTTTTAAAGAAAAAATTTTAAGTGTAGTTCACATACAATATTTTATTAGTTATAAGTGTACAATATAGTGATTTGACACTTTGTATCTTACAATGTTACAAGTGCCAGGTCCCAGTGGCCCAAGGCCTGACTGGTCCAAGGTCTGGTTGTGATCCAGCCCGCGGCCAGTAATAGAACCCCAGACTCAGAATGCCACTTTTGTACTCTGCTATGTGAGGAGACATGCAGTCCCCTGGAGAGGAGAAAGGGAGAGCAGAAGAGCAGAATGAGAGACAAGAAAGGGGAGCAGAAGTGTGGGCAAGACTGCGTGCCCCGTGCAATACACTGTGTTCCCCAATAGAACTGTACTTCCCAACAGAAGTGCGCCCCAAGCAATAAAGTTGGTGCCTGCTGTTTCATCCCCATGTCTGCCTCTTGTGCATTCATCCAACTGGGCCTCACACCATCGAACCTTCCCTTCTGGGTCAGCAATATCAGGACCTGACAAATGTGATCATCCTATTAATTAGAGTAATCATCTGTCACCATGTAAACTTATCACAATATTCTTGACTATATTCCCCTTCACCTTTATTACCTATCCCCACATTCTTTCCTCTCTGGCAACCATCCCTTTGGTCTCTGAGTCTGTTTCTGTTTTGTTTATCTGTTTGTTTTTTAGATTCCACTACAAGTGAAACCATACAGTATTTGTCCTTCTCTGACTTATTTCACTTAAGCAGTCAGCCCTCTAGATACACCATGTTGTTCACAAAAGGCAATATTTTATTCATTTTTATTGCTGTGTAATATTCCATTGTATATACATCCACCACAACTTCTTTATCTATGTCTATTGATGGATACCTAGGTTTGCTTCCATATCTTGGCTACTGTGAATAATGCTGCAATGAAATAGAGGTACATATATCTTTTCAAATTAGTGTTCTAATTTTATTCAAGGAATCCTTGTGCACTGTTGGTGGGACTGCAAATTGGCCACTACAGAAAACAGTATGAAGAGTCCTCAAAAAACTAAAATAGATCTACCACATGATCCAGCAATTTGAACAAAGTTTTAAGCATGTCTGGGCCACCTCAGAGGCAAAATGCAATACCCTTAGAGAACTGGAGGTGTGGTGAGATTCCAGTCTATAGCTGATCCCACAAAGGCTAGTCAGAATTCTATGGTTTTCAGAGGCATTTCCAATATACTTGCCCAAAAGAGTCTCAGATCTGCTTCTTACTCACACTTAAGAGGAACTTAGGATAATAGACCAACTAAGGGCTTGGGCTCTGAAACTGATTAGCTGTGCAAATTGAGGTAAATAATTTGTCCTCCTTGGTCCTTATACTGAATTCCTAAATCTGTAGAAGGTGGATGGTTTTATCTTCTTGTGCTCCTGTGAAGAAATGAGAATGAAGATATAAAGGTGCCAGAGACCAAAGTCTGGTATATAACCATTAAGTAGCTGCTTATTACTATTAAGGTCAATAATCTCTCTAACTTTCAAATTTCTGGAGCTAATACATGGGTGTCTGGTGAAATGGAATGAGCCCCTTATTAACCCAGTACAACACTCTCCATCTCGATGTGTTGTGGGATTCCTTGGCCTTTGACCAGTGCAATTACAGAACCTATTTTAGTCTTCACTTTCTTGCTGAGATTAGTAGCCCCATGACTGAGAGAATTTTCCACTAAATATAGAATTTGAAGTTAAGACATATCCTCTTAACATTTAAAGATAAGAGAAACAGCAATTAAGAGCCCAATTAAAAAAACGGGCATATAAATATATATAAACAAATACAGTCCTCTGGGATATCAACATGCCTCAGCCAGGATACCTGTGCCCCAGCACAACTGATGAGTACTCATTAGTGCTCAACCATGTGACACAAATTTAAGTCTCCTTAGGAATTTAGGAGGTAAGAGAGGAAACATGAGCTAGAAAGGGACATAAGAAGACAGCAATCAGACAAAGACCTGAAAACTGGGAACATGTGGATAATGGAAGCAAGAACATGACAGGCTTAGAAGAAGGGGTATGTTGTAGCAAATGCTTTCTCATCCCAAGAACACCAGGATTCCTTCTCTAGCAAAACACGGCAATAGGGCCAGAGAGAGTGAAGGAAGAGCAGTCCTAATACCTGGAAAGTTCTTAGGGACTCCATAACACCTTTTGCAGAAGGAATCCCGCCACACACAGAAGAAATGTACAGTTCAAGCCCAAAAGGGAAAAAAAGCCAGTAGCGAGAAACTCTTTAAAATCACCAAGTTCTCCAATACTTTAAGGAAAACAGGAGTATGATTATTTGCTTTATGATAAAAAAATCATTTCTACTTGGGTCTTTTTAAGAGAAAGGGGATTTAGCTTCTAAACTTTATTTTTCTTAACATTGATTTTTTCTTTCTTTCTTTATGTATTCATTTGACAGCAGAAAGAGCTAGGCTAGAAAACATGGAGACAGATGTGGGGATGGGAAACCCTGCATCATTTTAGAGCTGACTAAGGGATGCTCATAACTGAGCATAGGTGACTAAGCAAACTGATTACTTTGATAACTGGCTTCTTTATTCCCCTGATGATTTCTGACTCACTAGTATATCCACAACGGAAGACAGATCATAAATGTAAATGCCCTCTGGGTACCTGAGTTTCGTGTTTTATCACCAAAAGCACAATCCATAGAAGGACTGACCAATTGGACTTCATCAAATTAAGAATGTCTTGCTTGTCAAAGGACTGTTAATAAAATGGAAAGACCAAGACTGTGAAAAAATATTTGCAAATCACATCTGAAAAGGACTTACAATTAGAATACATAAAGAAATCTCAAACTTGGTAAGAAAATAATCCAATAAAATAAATGGGCAAAAGATTAAACAGACACTTCACCAAAGATGAATAAGCATGTGAAAAGAGGATCAACATTATTACTCATTAGGAAAGACTGCAGCAAGAGAAGGTGTCAGGCAAGTCAGACTCAGGTATAAATCAAAAGGACAGACAGTAACAAATGCTGACAGCCATGTGGAGAAATTGGAACCCTTATGCACCACTGGTGGCGAATGTAAAATGGTGCAGTCACTCCAGAACAAAATATGGCAGTTTCGCAAAAAGTTAAACACAGCATTACCATATGACCACTCCTAGATATGTTCCCAATTTCGTTCCAATTCCACTTCTAGTTATGTTCTACTCCCCAAGAGAAGTAAAACAACTTATCCACACAAAAGCTTGTGCACGAATGTTCATAATAGCATTGTTCATAATAGCCAAAAATGTGTATCAACTGATGATGAGAAAACAAGTTACAAGTAAGCAAAATAATCTGGGTCCTAATGGAACTAAAGAAGTCAAAAAGAGAGATGACAAACTATGAGATGCCCCACAGACATGACAACCTTCCACTCCCAATAAACTGGGTTGGAAATGAATTCCCTAAGATTCTTCCCACTATCCTTCTGGGAACTCTTGCCATCCAATGTGAAGGATGAGCAGTGCAGTGCGACCCCTAACTGCACACCATGTTTCATTGCACACTGTGTTTCCACCCCTGTAATAAACAGTTCTTCCAGCCACAACTTTCTCACTTTGCCAAATTCAGTCCTTTTCCAGTGCCTTAGACTTTTCTGCCTCTGCCAGTGACACTAACTGGAATGACCTTCCTGTTCCTCCTCACCATCCCTGCTTTTCACATACTTAACCCACCAATCCTCCCTAACCCCATCTCAAATAACACAATTAAATAACACCTCCTGAAATGAAAAAAATTTAACTCTGATGTGCTCCACTGAATAGAGACTCAAACACAGCAGCCTCAGTATATAATAAATTAATGTTCGCATTTTCCCAGAGGACAAAATCTGAACCAGCTGTTTTACAAATAAGTTTTGAATCAATGAAACAGAATAACTACCAACTGTTCAACAATAAAGTAGGATACACCAAGAAGCCCTGAGTAAACACTGTCATGGGCAGCGAGTATAAGACTGGACTAAATGTACCACATAATTCCTTTCTGGCTTCATGATTTTATAAGCAGCTACCAAAAATGTTACAAAGCTTGAATTCTAATGAACAAGATTATTTCATTAAAGATGAGTATCTTATAAAATAATTCTTCATTCAGCAAATCTAACTAGAGGAAAACCATGTAGGGGTGCCTTTTTAATGGGAATTGTACCAGTTGACAAGTGGGAAAAAAATTTTTAACAGATGAATGCCAGTAGAAGGAATACAGAAGGAATGATTGAAATCGAGGGGGAAAAGTTATTTTACAACCTTAACATCAACAAAAGATTCAGGTGAAGACCATCAATAATGCTGATACCATAGTTAAAAGATGAGGGGGGAACTAAAGATCCATATGGCACCAAAATATCACCCCACAGATTACTTCCTAATCAGAATTTAAGAAGGAAGAGCAGTAATATGGCTGTGACCATCTTAATATACAAGTCATGTGCTGTTTAACAACAGGGATACATTCTGAGAAATGAGTTAGGCAATTTCATCACTGAGTATACTTACACAAACCTAGATGGCATATATAGCCTACTGTTGTTAATTGTATTGCTATACTTTATTATAACATCGAGAAGGTCTGTTTACACCAGCATCACTATATGTGACCAATGCACTGTGCTACAATGTTATGATAGTTACTACCTCACTAAGTGATTGGAATTTTTCAGTTCCATTATACTCTTATGGGACCACTGTCATATATGCGGTCCATCATCAACAGAAATGTCATGTGGCACATGACTATTGTGATTAAACTTATCTTTGCTAATAATGGGACATCGGACATTATGTATAACCTAAATTTACTCAAGCTTTTACATCTACTTCCATTCACAAGAAATACCAGGACTAAAGGAACACATCAAACATCAAAAGATGCAACCAGCCAAACCTAGAATGTGGAATATTCTGTTAAAACAACTGGCTTGGCCTTTTCAAAGTTAAAAGTAATGACATAAAGTGGGAAGAAGGGACCACATTTTTAATGAAGACTTTATGGGTGGCGTCATGATGTCTAACTTACTTTAGTTCAACCAAAACATCAGATGAAACAAAAGATAAAATGTTAACTGCTGAAATTAGGTAAAAGTATGTGTGTTCATGTGTGTATGATTCTATTTACTCTGTATGTTTGAAATTTTTTCATAAAAGAGATGGCTACTCCACATTAGAAGAATGACTTCCTGAAGCAGTGCTGTTAGGGTATCATCTTTGATCAGATCATAAGCTGGCTAAAGAGCTTCTGATATCTGCCTCCAGGGTCCCCCACCAGTACCATGGGCTATTAGACACTTCCCCCTCTTCCCCCCCCGCCCCAGTCCGGGAAACTTCAACATGCAGAAATGCCCAAACTGCCAAAGTACTTCAGGTGTGCGTAAGCAGTAAACACCCACCACCTCCACAGACAAGAAGGCACTCACTGCTCACTCAGATTTAAGCAATCCTTCTTGGCCTTTTGTTTGTCTATTTCTGGAGAGAGGTGTGTGTGATAAGACCACAGGAAGTTAAGAAAAAGTGTGGGAGGGGTATGTAATAAAGAATAAATAACACAGTTTGCTTAGTCTACTGTGTGGGAGAAGAGCCTGAAAAGGAATAAACATGGGTACACATTCTCTCTAACTTTTGGGGGAACACTGAGCAGAAACTCTTAGTTTCCATTTTCCCCTTCCCTGTCCCTCACCCTTAGTGATTTTTATCTTTAATTTTCACACAGCAAAACCTACTTGTAGCCTAGAACAAAACTGATACATAATTTTTAACTTTTAGTTCAACACTGTCAGGAGTATTTACACACTTTCTCCCCCGCCCCCACAAGGGTTTCAAATTTATTAGCATAAAGTTATGGAAAGCATTTACTTTATTATAGTTTGATGTGGTAAACTATACATATCATATAACTTACCATTTCAACCATTTTTAAGTACAATTCATTTTTAAGTACAGTACATTTTTAAGTGGCATTAAGGAGTATGAAGCTTATTTTTAACAAAAGTTTATAAATCTCACTTGAAGATAAGAGGCAAAACATGAACTTACATATGGTGCCAAGTCCAGGGGAGGAAAATGGTAAGACAAAGACTCAATACTTCCTGTACAGGAAGAGCACAATAAATGTCTCTTTGTGAGGATGCTGCCACAAATTGACAGGCATCAACATAAATGAAAACAGTAAATGCCCGAGTGCTTTTTAGGATTGCCTAAAATGGTTATTCAGATTACTATTTCAACACACTAATTCAGTTCCATATAATCACACCCTGTCCCTGCAATTTAACTAAAACTCAAATTATTCTTTTAAAACAGAATTGTTGGCTGACAGCTATTACTCTAGAGTAGATGTGCCTCATTGTTTTCCAGAAGAGTCTACTGTATAGAACTAAGCCTTAAAGATCTAAATAAAGGACTGCCAGCTCAGAGGTCATGTCAATTTGGACAGACAGGCCTTGGTACAGCAGTTCCTTTATCTAAGGGGGATATTTTCCAAGACCCCCAGTGGATGCTTAGAATTGTAGATGATATCTAACTCCTATATACTGTTTTTTCCTACATATACACATCCATGATAAAGTTTAATTTATAAATCAGGAACAGTAAGGTTAACAATAACTAATAACAATAGAATTATAACGATATACTGTAATAAAAGTTACGTGAATGTGGTCATTCATTTTAGTACAGGCTAGATGCTTTCTGGTGCAACACATTGCTGAAAATCAGAAAAAGATTTCCTGTTTATGTCTTCCACTCATAGAGTGAATGCCTTTTCCATCTTAATGAGGCATTTACTATGCACTTCAGCTGTAACTTTTGCAATTTGAGGCGCCATAGCAAAACTAGCACAAACGTGCATGAATTGTTTATTGAACTGTTTACTTTTGGAATTTTCTATTTAATATTTTCAGATTGTGGTTGACTGCAGGTAATGGAAACTGCAGAAAACAAAGCCTTGGATAAATGGGGGACTACTCTACGTAACTGACCTTAAAACAGATTCATTTCCAAGCACCTGCACTGGGCCAAAAGCTAGAGATGCAAAGATGACTACGAATTCTGTTTCAAGCTCAGTTTAATGGGACACTTGGTAAGCAGACAGTAATATGTGCTATTTCATAAGGACATATTCAAGACATTTTCCTAAGAGTGGAATGAATATGGGGAGTATATGGGACTTTGACATTTTATATATATTGCCAACTTTGAAGTTTTAAAATAATGAGCATGCATTACTTTTGTAATCAAAAGCTCTCAACACAAAATAAGGGGTAGGGGTGATAAGTAATCTAATCCAGTCTTGGGTGAGAACCTGAAGAAGATTCTCACAAAAAAGGCTACTATGTTCAATCTGCAACTGGGTATAGAGGTGGTCTAAACAAAGAACAAACTGGAATTTGAAGATGGGGGAGGAACAATAGGGTAAGTAATCTCAGGAACAGCTGTATTTACTTATACTTATGGAATGGATTTGGGGGCTAGAAAAATCTGACTCCTGGGTACTCTACATAGAGCTTTATAAATAAATTCTCAAATCTGCGCCTCAATTTCCTTCTACATTTATGAGCTTTCTGCCCATCTCTTAGGGTTGTAGAAAGGATTCCATATACAAATAGATAAAGAAGCCTATAACAATGAAACACTTTATATAGGTCCCTATGCACCTTACCTAAAGTCATTATGGGACTGGCAAGTGGGAATGATAGTTTTGCCTTGCTTCCCCTACAAAGAGGGTAAGAGAAGTTTTCAAAGTTACCACTAGCCCTGTATGTTTATCTAGAGACTTGACTATTTTCTTGGAGCTCTCACTTCTGTTGTGATTGCTATACGAACTTCCTTGCTTTTACCCAAAAGCTAACAATCAGAGGACTGTTGGTTAGGTCATTGAACCGACATTTTTGCCAGAGTACATCTGGCTATTCACAAATTAGATATGAAAAGGATCAGTATAACGATGCTCTCTGTGACCTATATCTATGAAGAACTGATTATTTATTAATGCAGGGAGTATTAGTCAGGATTCTCCAGAGAAGCAGAAGCAACAGAACCATTAGGATGGTTCCACTGGCACCACATATAAGCCCATATTTTGCCAGTTACCTTCAAGAAATTTAAAAATAAACTTCACGTATATGAGATTTATATACATAACAATGTATAAGTACATAAATATATATGAGAGATTTATTATAAGGAACTTGCTCACATGATTACAGAGGCTGAAAAGTCCCAAGATCTGCAGTCTAAGGACCTGAGAACCAGAAGAGCTGATGGTGTAAGATCCAGTTTGAGTCTGAAGGCAGAAAACATTTAGATAGAGTGAATTCCATCCCTTTTATTGTAATCAGGCTTCCAACAATTGGATAAGGCCAATTTGTGTTGCTGTCTACAGATTCAAATGTCAATCTCATCCAGAAACACCCTCACAGACCCACCCAGAATAATACTTTAGGTAAATGTCTGGGTATCCCTGGCCCACTCAAGCTGACACATAAAATTAACCATCACACACATGGGTAGATATGAAAACCTAACAGTTCTCACCCACTTGAGGTTTCAGGTAACATGGGGAACCGTAATGCTCAAGCACAAGTCCAGCTCTTTGGGCTGAGAAGGAAGTGAATGTCAAAAGTTTCAAAATACTTTGCTTCTATTTCAAAGATTACATTATTGAAGAAGGTTTAAAGAGACTCAAATTGTGCTTGCAAGATTTTTATTGCAAAATAAAGATCCACCTGCCTCACAAGATCACTGACGCACAGCCTGCTTCAGATAATATTTAGGAATATCACTGCTACATAATAACTGAAGATAGAAATGCACTATTTCTATGCTGAAAAGGAAAAGAGAGGAACATTCCATTACTAGGTTAGGTTTCTGTGCTCTTCTCCCATACCACGCTTGCATTACTGAGTACACTATGAGGTGGTATTACCTAGTTGACAATTTTATTCCTCTTGATTAGGATAGTTGCTTTTGAATAGAGGTTCTGTTTCCCTGTTGCTGTTTACCAACCTCAATGTAACTATGAAATCACATTTCAAGGTCAGAAATCTGTCAGTTAAGATTCAGTCTGGTTCTTATTTGGGAGTAAGAGTTTGAAAAGATACTGACTGTAATTTCCTCATTTGAAGGACATCACACTGTGGTGCAATCTTCACCACTATTTCCAAAACTTTTTCATCATGGCAAACAGTAACTATATAGATTAAGCAATAACTTCCCCATTTCCTGCTCTCCAAGCCCTTGGTAATCTCTGTTACTTTCTATCTCTATGAACTTTCCTATTCTAAATAGCTCATGTAAGTGGGACCATACAATATTTGTTCTTTTCTGTCTAGCTTATCTCAGTATGTTTTTGAGGTGCATCCATGTTATAGCATGCACCAGAACTTCATTCGTTTATATGGTGAATAACACACCATTGTTTGTATACAGCATTTTGCTTATCTATTTATCTGTTGGACATGTGGGTTGTTTCCATCTTTTGACTGTTGTGAATAATTCTGCTATGAACAAGTTTATGAGTATCAGTTTGAGATCCTATTTTCAAAGCTTTTGGATCAGTAAAAGTGAACTGGCCAGAATATATGGTAGTTCTACGTGTAACCTTTCAAGGAAAAACTAAATGGCTTTCCATAGTGCCAGCACCATTTTGCATACCCACCAGTAAAACCCACCAGTAATAAAAGGCTTCCAATTTCTCCACATCCTCCTAACATGTTTTTTGCGTTTTCTTAATAGTCATCGCAGTCCATGTGTAGTGGTTGATATATTTTCCTAATGACTCAGAGATGTGCATTTTTCATATGTGGATTAGCTATTTGTGTTATCTTCTTTGGAGAAATGGCTATTCAGGTCCTGTGCCCATTTATGATAGGGTTGCTTATTTGTTTCTGTCGAGGTGTAGGTGTTCTTTAAAAATCCTAGATATTAATCCCTTATCAGATATAGTACATACAATTATTTTCTTCTATTCTGTGGACTGTCTTTTTACTCTCCTTAATAGTGTCCTTTGAAGCACGAGTTTTTTAATCTTGATTAAGTCCAACTTACCTATTTTTTTCCTATTGTTGCCAGATCCAATGTCATGAAATTTTTCAGTTTTCTTCTAAGAATTTTGTAGTTCTGTCAAATATTTGGCTCTTTGGTTAGTTTTATTTTTTGTATATAGTGATAGGTAAAGGTCCAACTCATTCTTTTGCAAGTGGATGTTTTCCTAGCACCATTACCATTTGTAAAAGACATTGTACTGTCCTTTCAGCACTGAATGGACATAGTACTTTTGTTAAAATTCAATTGACCATGTTATGTGAAAGTAAACTTTGGGGCTCTATATTCTATTCCTCTGGTCTACACATGTATCCTTATGCCGGTACCACATTTTTTTGATTACTGCAGCTTCTGTAGTATGTTTTAAAATCAGAAACAACTCTGTTCTGAGCTTTCAAGATTATTTTGACTATTCAGGTTCACATGATTTTAGGATGCCTTATTCTATTTATGCTAAAAAGTTACTGGGATTTTGATAAGGATTGCACTGCATCTGTAGATGACTTCTGGTAATAATATCATCCTAAAAATATTAAATCTTCTAATCCATGAATGCCAGATGACATTGCACTTAATTTATATCTTCCTTAATTTCTTTCAGCAATGTTTCAGCTTTCAGTTACAAGTCTTTCATTTACCAAACTAAAATTATTCTTAAATATTTTATTCTTTTTGATGCTATTGGAAATGGAACTTTCTTAACTTCCTATTTGAACTGCTTCTCATTAATATATAGAAATACAACTGCATTTTGTGTGTTCATTTTCTATCCTGCCATTTTTGCTGAATTAGTTCAGTAGCACTAACAAGTTTTTATTGTATGAAATCTTTAGCATACTCTACATATAAAATCATGCAATCTGAAACAGAAATAATTTTACTCCTTCCTTTCCAATCTGGATGCCTTTTATTTCTTTTTCTTGCACATCTGTTCTGACTAGAGCTTATGCTGCATTCAAGTGGTGAAACTGGGCATTCTTGCCCTGTTCCTAATCTTAAGAGGGAAAGCTATCAGTCTTTCACCACTGAGTATGATGTTCACAGTGAGTGTTTCACATATTGTTTTTATTATGTTGAGGTAATTTCCTTCAATTTCTAGTGTTTTGAGTGTTTCCATCATGAAAGGGGGGTGAATTTTGTTAAAGGCTTTTTTTTTCTGCACAGAATGAGATGATCATATGGTCTTTTCCCTTCATTCTGTTCACGTGATATATTACACTTATCACTTTTTGCATTCCAGAAATAAATCTCACTTGGTCATGGTATATAATACTTTAAATATACTGCTGAATTTGATTTGCAGCACCCCCTCCCCCCCAGGATTTTGGCATTGTTCTTAAGGGCTACTTCTCTGCAGTTTTTTGAAGCGCTTGTCTGGCTTTGGTACCAGAGCAATGATGCCCTCGTAAAATGAATTAGAAAGTGTTCCCCTCTCCTTTGGTATTTGGGAAGAATTTAAGAAGGATTGGTGTTAGTTCTTTAAATGTTTATTATAATTCACCAGTAAAGCCATCAGGTCCAAGGCTTTTGTCAGGTTTTTGATAAGTGATTCAATCTCCTTACTTCAGAAGTATGAATTCGTATTTCATGAAGTCAGTATGGACAGTTTCTGTGTTTCTAAGAATTTGTCAATTTCATGTTATTCAATTTGTTGGCTTCAAGTCTTCATCGAGCTATTATAATCGTCATTATTGCTGCAGAATCAGTAGCAACATCCTTACTTTTTATTTTAGTAATACGAGCCTTCTTTTTTTCCTTTAGTCTAGCTAAAGTTTTGTCTGTTCTAATCTTATTATTTCCTTTCCTTCTACTAGCTTTGAGTTTAGTTTCTTCTCCTAGTTCCTTAGAAGTTAGGTTGATTTGAGATCTTTCTTCTTTTTTACTGTTAGTGTTTATAGCTATAAATCTCCACAACCCTGACCACTGCGCTTTGCTGTATCCCATAAGTTTTAGTATATTGTTTTCATTTTATTTATCTCTATATATTTTTAAATTTCTCTTGTGATTTCTTCTTCGGCCCATCAGTTCTTTGAGAGTGTGTTGTTTAATATCCACAAATTTGAATATTGTCCAGTTTTCCTCCTGTTACTGATTTCTCACTTCATCTTGCTATAATTAGAGAAGATACTTTGATATCTATCTTTTAAAATCTATTTAAATTGTGGCCTAACATATGGTCCACCCTGGAGAATGTCCATGTCCACTTGAGAAGAATATGTATGCTGTTGTTGCGTAGGTTCTGTGTATGTCTGTTAGATTTAACTGGTTTATTGTGTTATTCAAGTCCTCCATTTCCTCACTTATCTTCTGTCCCGTTGAGTGGATAACTCTCAACTCTTATTGTAAAACTGTCTATTTCTCCCTTCAGTTGTTAGTTTTTCACTTCATATATTTTGATGACCTGTCATTAGGTGTGCAAATATCAGTTTTATCTTCTTGATGTACCAAACCTTTTATTAATATATGATGTCTTTTTCTTTTGTAACCTTTTCTGATTTAAAGTCAATTTTGACTAATATTAGTACTGTCATCTCTGCTCTTCTAGTGACTATTTGCCTGGACTATCTTCTTCCATCCTTTCATGTTCAACTTTTTTGTCTTTGGATCTAAAGTGAGTCTCTTACATATAGCAAATAGCTGGATCACATTTTTCTATCCAATCTGCCAATTTGTCTTTTAAGTTTAATCCATTTAAATTTAAAGTAACTACTGACTGATAAAGAAAGACTTCCGTCATTTTGCTGTTCGTTTTCTCTATACTTTACAGCTTTTTTTTGGTCCCACATTTCCTGCATGACTTCTTTTGCATTTAGTTGACTTTCTATAGTGAAACATTTTAATTCTCTTCTCATTTTCTTTTGTGTGTATTCTACAACTATTTTCTTTCTGGTTACCATGGGATTACATTTAACATCCTAAAGTTGTAACACTTTTATGTGAATTTATACTAGCTTAACTTCAATAACATAAAAACTCTGCTCCTACACAGCTGACCGCACCCCCTTCAGTTATATCACAAAATTACATTTTTTATGCATATATGTTCAAAAACATAGACTAATAATTAGGGTTTTTAAAAATATACCAGGCTCTCAAATCAAGAAGAATAAAAGGTGGAGCTACAAACCAAAGTTACAATAGTACTAGCTTTTTGTCCATGTATTGATCTTTATTTCTTCATAAGGCTTCATTACATCCAATGTCTTTTCATTCTAACCCAAAGAGCTCCCTTTATGCAGGGTGGGTCTAGTGGTGAAGAACTCTTCTCAGCTATGGTTTATCTGACAATGTCTTTAATGTCTCCCTCATTTCTGAAGGACAGTTTTGCCAGATGTGGGGTTCTTGGCTGACAGCATTTTTCCTTCACACTTTGACTATAACCCGCTGCCCTCTGTCCTCCAAGGTGTCTGATAAGAAATCTGTCATGAACTTACTGGCAAAAATATGAAAACTAATTTCTACTCAGATTTATAGATGCTATTAGGGTACCTTATTTTGTCTTATGCAACAGAACATTCTCCTATAGTATTATGATAGCAGTTAATTTGTACCATCACTATGAGACCAATCAGAGTTTTAAGGAAAAGAAAGAATATTTTAAGTGCAGAGACTATAAGGTTTTTTGAAAGCCAAAAATTACAAATTTTTTAAATAAAAAACGCCACTGAAGCACTCTATAGATTTTATTTTCTAATAAATATAAATCTTTTACTATCCCACATAAACAAAAAGCTCTCTGGGGTCTTTTATTTTTGCCCTCAGAGTAAAGGAGTCTTAAAACTAAAAAGTTAGAAACCCGGTATGGTTTACTCCCCAGCCATGACTGGTCCTTTTCTTACTCTGACCTCATAAAAGCCATTTGTGATGGAATGACAAAAACAAAAACAGAAACAAAAACATTCCTATATAAGGCCCTGGCTGGGCTGAGGTGTTTGATCCTTATAACCCAGAAAGCTGATTTGTGCTGACCTGATAGACCTGAACCCGTCAGCTTTGCTTTTTTCCCATTTTTTCCCTCTACTTTCTGTTTATCGTTTTTTCTTTATTATTTTCCTTTTCTCATTTTTCTTTATTCTCAACTTTGTTTCCTCATTTTTTTTGGTTCTTTTTCAAATTTTAGCATTGTTAACACTTAATACAGTTAATATAATTAGTATTGTTGGTATAATTAGTATAGTATAGTTTAGCCTAGTTTGTAAGCATAGTTAGTAGCATCATTAGTATTATCAGCACGTCATCATGTTGCAGGGCCTTGCAGCCACCTCTGCTAATGAGGAGTGTCACACTGGCAATTATAAGCTTCTGAGTACCATTGGCCAGGGAAACATCATCAAGGAAAAGTTGGCCTGGCACATCCTGACAGGGACAGATGTGGCTGTTGAGGTCAATAAGAGTCAGCAGATCTCCTCTAGCCTGCAGGGACTTTTGTGTGAAGCCCACTGAATGAAGGCCTTGAATAAGTTACTTGAAGTGACTGACACTGAGGAAACATTATGCCTCATTATGGAGTACAATAACGAGAGACATGTTTGATTACTCACAGGACCATAGCCACATGACCAAGAATGAGGCCCAAGGTAAATTCTGGGAGCTAGTATCTGCTATACGAGAGCGGCATAATTCAGAGGGACCTGAAGCTGGACAATGTGCTTTTTGATGCTGAGATGAATAAAAACATTGCAGACTTTGGTCTTAGCAATAAGTTTATTGGCCATAGGCTGAAGAAGTTCTGTGGCAGTTCCCTTTACACTGCCCCAGAACTTCTCCAGGACCAAAATGACGATGGCCCCACAGTGGATGTGTGGTGCCTGGAAGTTATTCTGTATTCGATGGTCTCTGAAAACTGCCATTTGTGGGAGGGGACTACGGAGCTGAGCAAGCAGATACTGAGTGGGCATTATGACATCCCATATTTCATGTCTTTGAAGTATGAAAATCAAAGAAAATAATGACCCTTGACCCCAGCAAAAGAGGAACTTTAGAAGGAATAACTTAGACCTTATAGTGAGCTTCCCTGTGACTTAGACCCCCAGGCGATGAGAGATGATAATTACCATAGGCTTTGAGGGGGACCACATCCAGGACATTAACAGACAGGAGATATAACAGAGTGATAGCCACGAACCTGACCCTAACCTCCAAGAAACCCAAGGCAGTGAGCCACACCATCGCGGTAAGGCCCTTCCCATTCTGAGACCCCAACAGCAGCATCCTTCCCCAACAAAAGGTTCAGCCACAGATCTCTGCACACGCAGTGAAATACAGCTGTAGTAAGTCTGCTATTCCTACCTGGTTCTGCAAGGCAGAAAAACAGCAGTCTGAGGAAGACCAGGATGCTGGGCAGAAGGCCCAAGAGCCTGCCAGTCGCCTACACAAGATGGGAGTTGAGGACTACCACCCGCAGCCTAGCCCCCTAGCATAGCCCTGGGGCCCTCCCACTGGCAACAGTCAGGGCCAGCAATAAGCAGCATGGCAAATAAGCCAGAGTAAAGCCAATATAATTTTTAAAATTGTAGACAGCTATGGCCAGGTCACAAATCAAAGACTCTGGAGAGGTCAAGGAGTGCTCACTGCATTTTAAGTGGGGCGCAAGAAGATGCTTAGCTCCAGGAAGGCTGGCAATGTGGTGTAACAGATCGACCAGAGGCTGTATGCAAACAGCTACAGATGGGAGCAGTGCAACAAGTACACGCTGTGTGTGAAGGACCCCCAGACAAGAGGAAGTGGTCCAGTTAATGATGGAAGTATGCAAACTGCCTCAGCATTCTCTGCACAGGATTCAAACCAGGAGGGTATCCGGATCTCCATGGCCTTCAGAAGCATTGCATCCAAAATACCTTGAGAGCTTAGAGTAGGGGTCCCAAACCCCCGGGCGGAGAACCAGTACTGGTCAGTGGCCTGTTAGGAACTGGGCCGCACAGCAGGAGTCGAGCAGTGGGCAAGCAAGCAAAGCTTCATCCGTATTTGCAGCTCCCCAGAGCTAGCTATCACCGCCTCAGCTCCATCTCAGATGATCAGGCATTAGATTTCCATAGGACCACTGGTGCCTAGTGCCAAGAAGGTTAGGGACCACTGGCTTAGAGAACAGCCTGGAGCTCCCTGGGGGACAATAGGAAAGGCTGCCTTAGGTTGGCCCTCACCAGGGTGAAACTTCAGAGACTGGGCTATTTTTCCTGGAGCCTTTCTTCCTCACCCTATCCTTCTCTCTTTTCTTCCATCTTTGTTGGGAAGGAGGGAGACAGTTCTAATAAAGTACTTGGTTCTTCCAGATCTTGTAATAAACTTGACGCTCCAGGAAGATGTATCAGATACTGTTTTGCATTCTTCCTGCACAGAACTGGGGTTGTGCTTCCTCCAATTTGAGAAATGTGTAGTGATGTATTTGGACTTAATCAGAAAAACTAAATGGAAACATTATATAAGAGAATTATCATAAGAACTCCCAACAGGAATAAACATGGTTCCAAAGGGGAAAGTCTGTGAATTGTATACCACATGGCAGAATAGCAGAAATTGTGTTACTTTCCTACACTCACATTATCTGACATTTTCAGAAGGACCAAGGGAGCCTTTTGGTCCTATAGCCTGTGTTAATTACGACCAAGAAGTCCACAAGAGAGTAACAGAGTCTTGTGAATCAGGCTGTATGTGTGAAGTCAGAGAAGTGGCATGGGTGTGGGCCCCATAGCAGATTGGGGGTGGGGGTGGGGGGTCACTTGTCTATGCAGGTGAGTTTCCTATCTATAATGTAGGAGTTGGGCCTTTCCACTGTGATCATTTCCCCTTCTAGTATACAGCAGTCCCTCCCAAGAAGCCTGACTGAGGCATGGGCAATTTAACGAGTGAGCTTGAGGTTTCAAGGAAGCTCCACGGCAAACCAGACTTCCAGGGGCGGGAGGGGATGGGGTGGGGTGTCCAGAGGGAGGAGTCATGGTAAGAAACAGCAGCTGAAGAAATAGAGAGGATAGCAGAAAAGCAGCATTTAAAAGGCAAGTTCCAGGTTCCCAGGAGCCCATTATTTCTATTTTAAGTGGTGACTTGTTGTTTCAGAAGCCCCTCAGCTGCTCTGTGCAAAGCCCAGTGTGTACACAGCCTTTCAACATGCCATGACCCTGGTGATGAGACTGGCCAGGGATGGTCCTAATATCTGATCAGAGAAGACTCTCCTTTACCTTGAGTGCAGGGTCAGAGGAAGCAAGAAGAGGGCTTGGGAACGGGGTTGGGCGGGGGGGGGGGGGGGGAGGGCAGGTCTTGTCACTCTCCCTTCTGTCATTTCTCAATTTTTTTCTGTATCTCTACATTTTTTTGGTTCCAATTCCTCCTTAACTGGTAGTTTTTGTATTTACTAAATTTTTAGGTACCATTTAGATTCCCTCTTCTTTCTTCTTTGGTACATTTACTATTTTCTTAGCAGTTACTTTAAAGATTATAATTAACACCTTAAACTTGTAATAGTCTATTTAAATAATATCAATTTAGTTTCTATAGAAAACACTGTGCTCTGTCCTTCCTCCTTTACATTATCATCACAGATGACATCTGCATACATTGTGTGCTTAAGATAAATTTATAACTTTTATATTTCTGTCTTTTAAATCATGGAAGAAAAAAAAGACAAAAGGGCAATAATATTGGTTTTTATATTTACCATTGTAATTACCTTTACCGATATTGTTTATTCTTATGGCTCTGAGTTAGTGTTAGCATCTTTTCATTTCCGCCTGAAGAACCCCCTTTAGCATTTCTTGTTGGGCTGGTGTACTAGTAATGAATTCCTCAATTTTTGTTCATCTGGAAATATCTTAAATTATTCCTTCATTCCTGAAGAATAGTTCTGTCAAATAAAGAATTCTTGGTTGATAGTTTTTTTCTTTCAGGACTTTATGTCATGTTTACTGCCTTCTGACTACCATGATTTATGATGGGAAATCAGCTGTTAAATCTTTTTTAGCATTTCTTGTATATGACAAATTCTTCTCTTGCTGCTTTCAAGTTCTCTGAGTTTTGACAATCTATGATGTGTCTTGGTGTTGATCTCTGAGTTTAACCTCCTTGGAGGTCACAGAGCTTCTCAGATGTATACATTTAGCAGATTTAGGAGTTTTCAGCCATTAAACTTTTAAAAATGTCTTGTTTTTTTCTCTCTATTCTCCTTATGGGACTCCTATGAAGTAAATTTTGGCATGCTTGGTGGTGTCCCACAGGTCCCTCAGTCTGTGTTCTTTTTTAAAATTTGTTTTAAATTATAGTTGACATACAATGTTATATTAGCATCAAGTATACAACATAGTGGAGATATACATACACACACACACACACACACACACACACACACCTTATGAAGTGATCAACATAAGTTTAGTAACTGTCACCATACAGTTATCACAATATTGTTGATTATATCCCCTATGCTAGTACATTACATCTGCATGACTAATTCTGTAACTGGCATTTTGTACTTCTTAGGACCTTTTACCGTTTTTGCCCATTGTGTACATTTTTCTTCTGTACCTCAAGCTGAATAATTTCAATTCTTACCTTCAGCTTGCCAATCCTTTCTTCTGCCTGCTCCACCTGCTGTTAAACCCTTCTAATAAATTTTTCATTTCAGTTACTGTACTCTCCTGCTCCGGAATGTTTGGTTCCTTTTTATAAGTTCTATTAATATTCTCATTTTGTTCAGACACTGTATTCCCAATTTCCTTTAGTTCTTTGTCCATGGTTTCCTTTAGCTCATTGAGCATATTTAAGACAGTTGATTTAAAATCTCTGTCTAGTATTTCCAATGCCTGAGCTTCCTCTGGGGTTGTTACTGTCAGATTTTCCTGTGAACAGGCTACACTTTCTTGTTCTGTAATTTTGTTGTTGTTGTTGAGAAGTAGATGTTCTGAGTATTATAATAATTATAACATGGTATTATAAAAATCTGATTCTCCCACTCCTCAGGGATTGCTGATTGTTGCTTGTTGAGAGTTGGAATTGTCTGTCTGAAAGCATGCCACTCACTGATGAAGCACTTCTCCAACCAGTCAAGTTCCAGAGTTCCAAAATAGTTGATTCCAATCACTCCTTCCAGTTCAGTGACTGACTTGGTAGAGGAATCAACCTCTAAAGCTTCCTGCTCTTTCATTTTGCATGACACTACTTTGGTCTATTGTCTTCTAATTTAACTATCAGTGACTCAGTCCCATTTTTAGACCTTGACCAAACTCATTCAAGCCCTTGAACCACTGCTAATTCTCTCGACAGAAAATATCAGGACATAAGGTATGATTTGTTTTCTAGTTTTGGTAAAAGATCAGGAAAAGTCACTCCTCCTTTAAATCTTGTGACCAGAGAAGACTACCACAGGAAAGATTTGATATGTGGCAGAAGATAATCTAATATATAATAGCACAGGCTCGAAACATCAAACTAGTGGCTCCTGGGTTTAAACGCTGTAGTATTAAGCGAAATGTAAAATTAAG